>JAGFNQ010006605.1:0-26585 GCA_024364735.1 Boesenbergia rotunda | reverse complement strand
AACTAAAAGGTCTTTTAATAGAAGCTATGCTTCAATATCTAACATTGAATTCAGAAAATTTTGGTATATATCAGATCTAAAATAGATACATTTCTATTAATGAAAGACTCCATCTATGTACAGTTATTACACAAAATACAAAGCCCTTCTAATTGAGATAGCCAACTCCCAGATCCACTGACCTCAGTATTTTACATGATAAAAAAAATTCACTTTTAGTCACTCTGAAAAGAAAAAGGATGATTGTTTTCTTTGATAAGCAAAGTTGGAATTCATACTATGGATCAGGTTCGCTCTTGACAGAATTGTCAAAGCCCTTCATGTAATGTGTGCGCTTCCAGTTTCAACTGTAAATCTATGTGACAATATCTCCTACATTAAGTTGATGCAAGTTAAAAGCTAGTTCCACCTTCATAGAATACTGACAAAATGGTTTCTTGATTTTAGATATGGGTGATCTAGGCACACACAACCTACAGCAATTATGTAACCCAATATAGGCTAACAATTTTTTTAAAAAATTAAAACAATGGGTAGATTCTCTGTTCTCCAAGTTCACTATGAATTCATCAAAGTTGTAATTCTTTACTAAAATGTAAATGTAATAAAAAAAAAAGATGTCATCCTTCAAAATTTCAATCCGCTGTCTTTTTGTTTTACATGATCATTTTGTTTTGTGATTAGTAATCTTCATGAGGTAAATACAATCAAAGTTATCTTCTTGTTGCATTTTGTAGTTTATTCTTGTGATCATCTTATTTCTTTTATTTCATTCGTAGATTCTTAGAACACCTGATCTAGTACACCTAATAGCATACTGTTGTACTTCCAGGTTTGGGTTGCAACAGACACTGGGAATCTGGAAGTAGCATACATTCCATTTCAGAAACCCTTAAGGATTTCGGAAACCCTAAACTGGAAAATGCCTAGGGTTTTAGAATCTATCGATCTTACTCCCAAAGCGGTAAGAGAGAAGTGTGATTCGAGGAGGATGTACCTTGGTGTAGTAATTTGCAACCCCCTTCTCCCCGAGCGTCACCAGCAGAAGCTTGAAATCTGACCGCCACAGAGTCAGAACGTCGGCAACTGCGAGAGAGAGAGATGGAGAGGGTAGTGGCGAGCGTCGTGATGCTGCCGCTGTGGTTCAGTTTCTACTCGACGGACGAAGAGCTCGTGGAGGATACTTCTTGGTGATGAGCTAGGAGAAGATGTATGTTCACCAGATCGTACACAATGTCGATTTCGTGGAGAGGAGAGGACGAGGGAGGTGGCAATGAGGAAGGTGGAGGGAGGTGGAGGGAGATATTTCGCGGAGAAAAGAAGCGCGGAGAGATTTTTCGTGAGCCGCCGAGGGTTGGCAATGGGCGAGGTGGAGGGAGGGGATGTGTTTTTTATTTTAGCTGGAAATACGACAACGCTTTTAAAAAATGCTTTTGTAACAGCGTTGTCTTTCATCCGAAACCACAACACTAAGCACATCGCATCATTATAAAACGTTGTCGTTATTAAAAAGTAAAACACATAGACAACGCTTTTCACTATAAACGTTGTAAAACAAAAAAAGACAACGTTTTTTTTTAAAAAACGTTGTCGATTGGGCGTTGTTGATTGCAAAAATTCTTGTAGTGAAAGGAGGAGAAGCGCACCCATCACTTTGCTTCCATGGCACTAGAGGAGTCAAAGGAGGAAAGTGATGATGAATCTAGTAGCTCGTCAACCGCGCCTTCATCATTCTCGGATGATGAAGAGGTAATCACTCCCGAGTTAGATAAGTGCTATAGAGCTATCGCATGTTTAACCAAATTGTTAAAGAAATCAAAGAATAAGGTTAAGTCATTGAAATTGGAAGTAGAACATTTAAAAACCTCTAAGGATGAGGTAATTGATGACTTGCATGTTAAGACCCTTGAGATTGACAATAAGGACTTAAAGAGCAAAGTTGAAAATCTCAAGAATGTTCTTGAGAAATTCTCATCTAGCTCCATAACGTTAGACATGATACTCAATTCCCAAAGGGCGGTTTACAATAAGGCCGGTATAGGTTACCGACCTAAGGAACCAACCTTTGTATCATTAATGTCAAGAACCCAATTTAGATCATCAAATGATTCTAGGGTTCAAAAGGTTAGAAAGAAATTGATTAAGGCATGGGTGCCTAAGTCCCTCATTGTTGATGCAATAGGTCCGAAAATTTGGGTACCTAAAACCTCAATATTTAGAATTGTATAAGCATAAACTGAGGGGGAGCATCTATCAACATAGATTGTTGATAAGTGGTGCTCCAAACCCAAGGCTAAGGTTACACTAGTTTCAAATGAGTCAACAAGCCTTGGAAATTGTCTTTATACATTGCATGAATGGGTTAGATTAACACATAACTTGCTCTTGCCATGGATTGCATAGGATAATAAGTTTTACTTGTTGCAATTTATGTATTCCTGCAAGTTATGGTTTATGATATGCCTTATCTCAAGCTTAAAGCATTTTGTGTGGTGAACATGATCAAGTATGCCATAATTTTCTTGTATATGTTATACAACATGAATGCATACTAAAGAACAAGGATCGTACATAATTTGTGATAATGAGGCATCACCAAACAAAGAACATGAGTTTAAGGTTTAGGCTTAACTTTTTCCTAATATCTTGGAGATGAACCTAGTTGACCATGCCCTGATTTAACTGTATGTGTTATTAACATTTATCTATGGCATGAAAATTGTGGTAAAGAACAGCATGCTCACATATTTTATGATGGTTCAAAAGTCAATACTCAAGTTCCATGACTTGTTTGCTTTTTCCACTTAACTGATATCAAATCCAATGTCACTCATATGCCTAATATTAATTGGATCACTAAGGTATCAACACTTAATTTTAGATTGGATTATCAAAACTGCTTGGAATAAACATGATCATGCTTAGAACATATTGATGATGTTTTGATACAAATCTGTTTTTGGATTGTTTTTTTTAATCCATAGAAATTCTTTGATCTGAAAATATACTTTTGGTTAAGGGACCCCATGATTAAGATCAAATGGATTAAAACTGATTGTATTAGGGATTGGAATGGTTAAGGGTTCAAACAAATCTATTTGTGAAACTGATTAGGTTCAGAAAACAGTCTGTGTCAAACCTGATCGGTCCACCGACCGATCAGGACTCACCCTGATCGTTTTGGTGACCGATCAGGAATCATAATGATCGGTCCGGTGACCGATCAGATCAACACTGATCAGAGGTATCAGACTACTCCTCAGTCCGATCCCATTTCATCAAGTTGTATCAGATTACCTGATCATACTGTTACACACCAATCTGATACACACCTGATTATTCCAAGAACATGACCATACTTGATCCTCCATTGGTACAAACCTGGTACTAAGTGAGTACAAATTTGTTCAAGTATTCAAAGAAGGGTAGGAATTTTTATGATCCTTGATTCTCAAAAATTTTTCTGAAACATCAAGTATTAAAATGCTGATTTGATACAAACCTATGTTGGAATGTTCAAATCCATAAGAAAGGGGTTGTTGAGTCATGACTCTTGTTCTTAATGTCGTGTTTCAGAAATTTTTCTGAAATAACGAATATCAATGGAGTCTACACCTTGTTTTGGAATGTAAATTGTTAATGCAGTCTGATCAGGAATGTATCAGAGTTTTAGAAATTTTTCTGAAATCTGATCGTTCCCTAGACTAACAAGAAATATTTCTGTATCAAATAATCAACGAACCTGATCGGTCACGGAGACCAATCAGGATTATGTGTCCGATACAGCTGCATTCCTTACTTGTCATATGAAACATATACATGTTTGACCATGATATATTTCTGTATATGTTTTCATGTGCATTTCACACTTATTGCCGTATGATGCATATACATTGTTGCCATGATACATTTATGGTATATGCCTCTCATATGCAATTCAAATGTTTACCTTTGATTATTTTGGGTTTGGGGAGAGACCCGTGTTTGAGGGGGAGGTATGTTCAAACTTAATAACCATACCCTTTTTGATGTTTGACAAGGGGAGAAAATGGTTGATTAAGTTTAGGGTTATTGTGGGGGGAGGATTTTGATTCCCTTACGATAATTGAACTGCCTTCAATTGATCATTTAATGCCTAAACTTAAATCGGGGTGTCGAACAACAAAAAGGGGGAGATTGTTGATGCAGTCTGACCCTGATTATTGTTTTGGTGTTTGACGCCGATTTATGTTTGATTCGAGATTGGTTGAATTTGGGTTAAGTCCAGGTGGATCGGGAGATCGCACGCTGGCATTTGAGAAAGTCCTAGCTTGGAGGGCTAGGTGATGGAAATCCCGATGAGTGAAGTCGGGCCCTGGTGAGTGAAGCTAGGTGGTGGAAATCCCGGTGAGTGAAGCCGGGTCCTGGTGAGTGAAGGCCGGTGGTGGAAATCCCGGTGAGTGAAGCCGGGTCCTAGTGATTGAATCTAGGTGATGGAAATCCCGGTGAGTGAAGGCGGGTCATGGTGAGTGAAGCCAGGTGATTGAAATCCTAGTGAGTGAAGCTAGGTTGAAATCCCGGTGAGTGAAGCATGGTGCTGGTGAGTGAAGCCAGGTGATTGAAATCCTAGTGAGTGAAACTAGGTTGAAATCCCGGTGAGTGAAGCAAGGTCCTGGTGAGTGCAACCAGGTGATTGAAATCCTAGTGAGTGAAGCTAGGTTGAAATCCCGATGAGTGAAGCTGGGTCCCAGTGAGTGAATCCCGGTGACCAAAACCCTGGTGAGTGAAGCCAGGTCCTAGTGAGTGAAGCTAGGTTGAATGAAGTCCCGGTGAGTGAAACTGGGCATGGAGTCTTGGTTCGGGGGACTAAGAACAAGTCAGAGAAGGGCTAGAGGCTTGTTTTCATGACTTAGAGTGCATTTGGGCTTGCCTAGATCGGTCTGGTGACCGATCCAGCGATAGCTGATTGGTCTGGTGACCGATCAGGGAGCATACAGGTCACCTGCTGCTCTGCTCCGAATCGGTCCGGTTACCGATCAGGGAGCATCTAGTAGGTTTGGGAACCTTACTGATCTGCTCCTGATTGGTCTGGTGACCGATCAGGGATACTGATCAGATCGGTCTAGTGAACGATCATTTATCGCAAGGTTCTCACTATAACCGATCAGGATGACTCCTGATCAGTCAGGAAGCTGCCTGATCAGTCTGGTGACCGATCAGGCTGGAGCCTTATTGGTCTGGGGACCGATCTGGAGTGTGCATCAGACTGCTGGATAGGTCTGGGGACCAATCAGGAGTGTGCAGAAGACTGCTGGATCAGCCTGGTGACCGATTAGTGTCCTTCCTGAACGGTCTGGAGACCGATCATGCGCAGAACTTCAATTCAAATACGCTGTCAGATGCTCTGATCGCGACTGTTTTCTCTGCCGATTCTCTGATACATTGCTGATTATGTTTCATATGAGATGCTAAGCTTCTATTAGAGAGTGCAGGCTTTACAGGGATGATTCAAACATTGGAGGAGAGTCAATGGGAGGCTTTCCTTGGAGCAGGTTTGGTTGTTTCCTTGTTTCAGGTCTCAACGGCGTCTGGAGAGCAGCTGGCAACTGACGGAGGCTCAGCTGGAGAGGGTCTTCAGTGGACTGAGTGTTGAGGGAGTCAGGGGGTCAGGGGGCCAGGCTGTTGCTTCAGTGGATGCTGATGGAGAGCCTGGTGATGGGAGCAGAGGCTTAGGAAGAGGCTGGAAGCAGAGGAGTGATAACAAGGAAGACAGAAAAACGAGTGAAGTTTTTATTGTGGGGTTGTGCTCTCTGTTGCTTTGTGCTTGAGCGATCTTGTTGCATTCCTGTGAGATCTTTGTGAGTATTCCTTCTTGTGTGATCTCCTGTACTCAAGTTCCATCATCCGTGAGATCTGTGGAGAGGTTTCTCCACCGAGAAGGAGGCGCTATCTTATCCGGTGTTCACTGGGCCTTGATCTGCCGACGATCAAGGGATCACCCACCTTACGGGCACGCCTAGGAGTAGGGGCATGTTATCCCCGAACCTTGTACATCGCTATGTCGTCTGGTTTGCTGTGTTTGTTTTGACTTCTATTTGTTATTTCTGTTTCTGCACTTCTATTGTTTGTTTCCGCTGCCTAACTCTTGAAGTGCAGAAAGATTTGAAAAGCTGAAAGAAATTGTGTTGGCAATATTCACCCCCCCCCCCTCTCTAGCCATCCAAGGTCCAACAAGTGGTATCAGAGCTTGGGGCTATGTTCAAGCGGCTTAACATCCGAGAGCTTGCAATAAGATGGCTGGAAGAGAAGGAATGAGCACAAACCGACCTCCACTCTTCGACGACACAGATTTTCAATATTGGAAATCGAAGATGGAGTTTTATTTGAAGACAATCATGAGCATATGGTTCTCGGTCAACGAAGGTTTCATACCACCAAGAGATGTTGAAGGAAAAGTTCTTGATTTCTCAAGTTGGTTGGCTGAGCAAATAAGAAAGAGTGAAGCTAATGCCAAAGCGGTGGTCACTTTGCAATGCGGGTTAACCAAGGAGGAGTTGATCAAAGTGGGTCCTTTTACAAGTGCTAAAGATCTTTGGAACAAAATCATTGAGCTCCATGAAGGAACTCAAGACACCCGAATAGCCAAGAAGGACCTCCTTCACAGTCAACTCCAAAATCTGTCCATGGAAGAAAATGAAAAGGTAAGTGAACTCCATGGAAGATTCAAAGAGATCCTCAATGGCCTCCACTCCATCAATGAAAAGGTAGAAAATTGGATCTAGTAAGGTTAGTTCTAAAAGCTTTTTCAAGGAAGACATTGTGGTCATCCATGGTGGATGCCTACAAGGTTTCCAAGGATATTTCCTTTGTTAAGTTAGAAGATCTATTTTGTGAAATGGAATTACATGAGATCTCTAACCAAGGCTCCGAAGAGAAAGGGGTTGCTTTTGTGGAAGGAAAGGAGGAGAAGCGCACCCATCACTTTGCTTTCATGGCACTAGAGGAGTCAAAGGAGGAAAGTGATGATGAATCTAGTAGCTCCTCAACCGAGCCTTCATCATCCTCGGATGATGAAGAGGTAATCACTCCCAAGTTAGATAAGTGCTATAGAGCTATCGCATGTTTAACCAAATTGTTAAAGAAATCAAAGAATAAGGTTAAGTCATTGAAATTGAAAGTAGAACATTTAAAAACCTCTAAGGATGAGGTAATTGATGACTTACATGTTAAGACCCTTGAGAATGACAATAAGGACTTAAAGAGCAAAGTTGAAAATCTCAATAATGTTCTTGAGAAATTCTCATCTAGCTCCAAAACGTTAGACATGATACTCAATCCCAAAGGGCGGTTTACAATAAGGCCGGTATAGGTTACCGACCTAAGGAACCAACCTTTGTATCATTAATGTCAAGAACCCAATTTAGATCATCAAATGATTCTAGGGTTCAAAAGGGTAGAAAGAAATTGATTAAGGCATGAGTGCCTAAGTCCCTCATTATTGATGCATTAGGTCCCAAAATTTGGGTACCTAAAACCTCAATATTTAGAATTGTATAAGCATAAATGAGGGGGAGCATCTATCAACATAGATTGTTGATAAGTGGTGCTCCAAACCCAAGGCTAAGGTTACACTAGTTTCAAAATGAGTCAACAAGCCTTGGAAATTGTCTTTATAAATTGCATGAATGGGTTAGACTAATACATAACTTGCTCTTGCCATGGATTGCTTAGGATAATAAATTTTTCTTGTTGCAATTTATGTTTTCCTGCATGTTATGGTTTATGATGTCCCTTATCTCAAGCTTAAAGCATTTTGTTTGGTGAACATGATCAAGTATGCCATGATTTTCTTGTATATGTTATACAACATGAATGCATGCTAAAGAACAAGGATCGTACATAATTTGTGATAATGAGGCATCACCAAACAAAGAACATGAGTTTAAGGTTTAGGCTTAACTTTTTCCTAATATCTTGGAGATGAACCTAGTTGAGCATGCCCTGATTTAACTGTATGTGAACATTTATCTATGGCATGAAAATTGTGGTTAAGAACAGCATGCTCACATATTTTATGATGGTTCAAAAGTCAATACTCAAGTTCCATGACTTGTATGCTTTTTCCACTTAACTGATATCAAATCCAATGTCACTCATATGCCTAATATTAATTGGATCACTAAGGTATCAGTACTTAAGTGTAGATTGGATTATCAAAACTGCTTGGAATAAACATGATCATGCTTAGAACATATTGATGATGTTTTGATACAAATCTATTTTTGGATTGTTTTTTTTAATCCATAGAAATTCTTTGATGTGAAAATATACTTTTGGTTAAGGGACCCCATGATTAGGATCAAATGGATTAAAACTGATTGTATTAGGGATTGGAATGGTTAAGGGTTGGAACAAATCTATTTGTGAAACTGATCAGGTCTAGAAAACAGTATGTGTCAAACCTGATCGGTCCACCGACCGATCAGGACTCACCCTGATCGTTCTGGCGACCGATCAGGAATCATACTGATCGGTCCGGTGACCGATCAAGTCAACACTGATCAGAGGTATCAGACTACTCCTCAGTCCGATCCCATTTCATCAAGTTGTATCAGATTACATGATCATACTGTTACACACCAATTTGATACACACCTGATTATTCCAAGAACATGACCATACTTGATCCTCCATTGGTACAAACCTGGTACTAAGTGAGTACAAATTTGTTCAAGTATTCAAACAAGGGTAGGAATTTTTATGATCCTTGATTCTCAGAAATTTTTCTAAAACATCAAGTATTAAAAAGCTGATTTGATACAAACTGTTAGTGATATGAGAGAAGTGTCCTAAGGCAATCGCCTTATGATTGTAAATATTCAATTTAATAAATGATAATTCACTATTAGAGTATACATGTTTGTGTATTTGATTGGGATCTTAAACTCATCTACTGAATGTCCGCAATACAATTCACAGCATAAGAGAATTTGTGATGGGATCACAACTAGTGATTATCTCTAAATGTGCAATTGTGAAGTATTGAAAATATCCCTAGTCGATGAATTGATAAAAACGGACATTATCAATTCTGTTGAGACTAGCATGGGTTATTCTCTAATCAGCTGATTCTCACTGGCTGGTGACATTGGGATGTCCGGAGATAAACATGGATGCTAGTTAAGGGAACTAGTTCATTGGAGTGACTAGCTGTAAAACTTCATATGGTAATCTATATAGATATGTCAATGAAGTTCTTACTGCAGCTTAAGTGCGATGTTCCTTTGACTTGCGGTGTTCAAGTCATCTTGGTCATGGAGACTTATACTTTAACATATTAAGCAAGCATCTCCTAGGAGGTGTGGACCCAGGATGATTGGGTATAAGCCGAAGTGCCTGAAGATGTTTGAACAGCCTACAAAGGATTCACCACTCCTTTCGAGGAGATGTATACCCGAGGCCTATCGTCGGATTGTTTCTCAAAGCCTCTGGCCAGAGCATATCATGTTTAGAGTGCGAGTCTCTTAAATACATGAGAGTAATTAGAAATCCAAAGGACGAGAAAGACACTACTTGGGCTAGGTTTGACGTAGTCAGCCTAGTGGGGACTGACACAAATAGACCGTGTCCTAAACCAAGTGGGTATAAGATGGTGAAGGGAATGGGGCACGATTCATTAGAGCTGCTGAAGGGTTTCAGAATTACTTCTGAGGTCAAACCGTTGATCTTTCGATTAATTGGGGGTCATGATGTACTACTAGGTGCCACTCATGATCGTTCTATAATTAGTTGATTATAGACGGCCAACATAAATCGAAAGCCTATTTAGTCACACGCACTACGAGTAATCCGAGGGATTTAAAACGAGTTGAAAATTGGATTTTCCGATCAAGAGAAATAAGTCGAATCTGAGTTAATCAGAGGTGCAACGGAAACTTAAAATGGCTAAGTCATTTGAAGGCTTATCGGGCGAATTAAATGAGTTTAATTCGCGATCGGTTCGGTTTGGTTTGGCCGGCCAAAGAGGGTGCTAAATCCCTTTGGTTTGGCCTGCCACAACAAGGGGAAGAAACCAATTTATTTGGTTTAATTAATAAAATAAATCTAGCGCGATTTGTTTTATAAAATATGGATAAATAAATTTGTGTAGAGAAATTTATATAAATAAATTTATAAAAATTTATTCTTTTATGGAAATTAAAATGATCCATGGAATGATTTATTTTAATTTTATAAAATCAATTATGAATTGATTTTTTCATAAAAAGAAAGTTTATAAATTTCTTGTAAAATTTATTCCATAATTAAAGGAGAGATGAATTTGTTTTATTATAAAGTTAGTTATAATAAAACTTGGTTTAAACGGAATAATTCATAAGAGAATTTATATGATAAATTTCTTATGAAAACTAATTCCTTTAATTCCGTTAAAAGAGAGACTTGGCAAGGGAGAGGCTACTCTATAAAGGAATCAAAGGCAAGCCTTGAATTCCAATCAATAGAGTAATCAAGAGATTAATTCTCTCCCTCTCTCTCTCTTATTCTCTTCTCCTTCTCCTTCCCTCCTAGGGTCGGCGCCCCTTGCCACTCTTAGGGTCGGCGCCCCTTGTCCAACTAAGGGCCGGCGCAACCTCACCCCTTCCAAGGGTTGGCGTGAGCAAGGATCACCAAGAAGGAGCCAAACAAGAAGAAGAAGAAGCGGATCGCAACTCCTCTCTTCCCGGAATTTAGATTCCGTTTCTTGTTGGTTAGTTTCCATTCTTTTATCTTGTTCTTCTAGTTGTGCCTTTAGAGAATCTAGTAGTTCTCGTCGGCACAAAACTCGTGACTTTGCAAAGTCATCCCGAAGAGAACTCGGCGTGGACGCGAATAGAGGCAAAGCTTCCAAGGGACGCTACGGTTGGATCTCGTCCCTTTTCTTCGAGTTACGCGAGGTACAAAGTAAATTAGTTTACCTTTCTGCAATGTTTTAATTTATGATTACGTCCACACATCATAAGGTCGCATGCTAGATACGTGGTTCAAATAATTTGTGAAATTATTTTATGCTAATTCTTCCGCTGCACGTAAAATTTTAAAATATTACGAACCCGTATCCTTGTCAACATGCACCCGGTCCCAACACAAACCTATGTTGGAATATTCAAATTCATAAGAAAGGGTTTGTTGAGTCATGACTCTTGTTCTTAATGTCGTGTTTCAGAAATTTTTCTGAAATGACGAATATCAATGGAGTCTACACCTTGTTTTGGAATGCAAATTGTTAATACAGTCTGATCAGGAACGTATCAGAGTTTCAAAATTTTTTTTGAAATCTGATCGTTCCCCAGACTAACAAGAAATATTTCTATATCAAATAATCAATGAACCTGATCGGTCACGGAGACCAATCAGGATTATGTGTCCGATACAGCTGCATTCCTTACTTGTCATATGAAACATATCTATGTTTGACCATGATATATTTCTATATATGTTTTCATGTGCATTTCACACTTATTGTTGTATGATGCATATACATTGTTGCCATGATACATTTATGGTATATGCCTCTCATATGCAATTCAAAATTTTACCTTTGATTATTTTGGGTTTGGGGAGAGACCCGTGTTTGAGGGGGAGGTATGTTCAAACTTAATAACCATACCCTTTTCGATGTTGACAAGGGGGAGAAAATGGTTGATTAAGTTTAGGGTTATTGTAGGGGGAGGATTTTGATTCCCTTACAAAATTGAACTGTCTTCAATTGATCATTTAATGCCTAAACATAAATCGGGGTGTCAAACAACAAAAAGAGAGAGATTGTTGATGTAGTATGACCCTGATTGTTGTTTTGGTGTTTGACACCGATTTAAGTTTGATTCGAGTTTGGTTGAATTTGGGTTAAGTCCAGGTGGATCGCGAGATCGCACGCTGGCATGTGAGAAAGTCCTAGCTTGGAGGGCTAGGTGATGAAAATCCCGGTGAGTGAAGCCGGGTCTTGGTGAGTGAAGCCAGGTGGTGGAAATCCCGGTGAGTGAAGCCGGGTCCTGGTGAGTGAAGCCAGGTGATGGAAATCCTGGTGAGTGAAGGCGGGTCCTGGTGAGTGAAGCCAGGTGATTGAAATCCTAGTGAGTGAAGCTAGGTTGATAACCCGGTGAGTGAAGCCAAGTGATTGAAATCCTAGTGAGTGAAGCTAGGTTGAAATCCCGGTGAGTGAAGCCGAGTCCTGGTGAGTGAAGCCAGGTGAGTGAAAACCTAGTGAGTGAAGCTAGGTTGAAATCCCGGTGAGAGAAGCCGGGTCCCGGTGAGTGAAGCCGGGTGACCAAAACCCTGGTGAGTAAAGCCAGGTCCTAGTGAGTGAAGCTAGGTTGAATGAAGTCCCGGTGAGTGAAACTGGGCATGGAGTCTTGGTCCGGGGGACTAAGAACGAGTTAGAGAAGGGCTGGAGGCTTGTTTCGTGACTTAGAGTGTATTTGGGCTTGCCTGGATCAGTCTGGTGACCGATGAGGGAAGTTGGCACGGTGCTCCTTCGTGGATCGGTCTGGTGACCGATCCAGGGATGATTGATCGGTCTGGTGAGTGAAGCCATGTGATGGAAATCCAGGTGAGTGAAGGCGGGTCCTGGTGAGTGAAGCCAGGTGATTGAAATCCTAGTGAGTGAAGCTAGGTTGATAACCCGGTGAGTGAAGCCAAGTGATTGAAATCCTAGTGAGTGAAGCTAGGTTGAAATCCCGGTGAGTGAAGCCGAGTCCTGGTGAGTGAAGCCAGGTGAGTGAAAACCTAGTGAGTGAAGCTAGGTTGAAATCCCGGTGAGAGAAGCCGGGTCCCGGTGAGTGAAGCCGGGTGACCAAAACCCTGGTGAGTAAAGCCAGGTCCTAGTGAGTGAAGCTAGGTTGAATGAAGTCCCGGTGAGTGAAACTGGCATGGAGTCTTGGTCCGGGGGACTAAGAACGAGTCAGAGAAGGGCTGGAGGCTTGTTTCGTGACTTAGAGTGTATTTGGGCTTGCCTGGATCAGTCTGGTGACCGATGAGGGAAGTTAGCACGGTGCTCCTTCGTGGATCGGTCTGGTGACCGATCCAGCGATGATTGATCGGTCTGGTGACCGATCAGGGGGCATACAGGTCACCTGCTACTCTGCTCCGGATCGGTCCGGTGACCGATCAGGAGCATCCGGTAGGTTTTGGGAACCTTACTGATCTGCTCCTGATCGGTCTGGTGACCGATCAGGGATACTGTTCAGATCGGTCTAGTGAACGATCATTTGTCGAAGGTTCTCACTATATCCGATCAGGATGACTCCTAATCGGTCAGGAAGCAGCCTGATCGGTCTGGTGACCGATCAGGCTAGAGCCTGATTGGTCTGGGGACCGATCAGGCTAGAGCCTGATTGGTCTGGGGATTGATCTGGAGTGTGCATCAGACTGCTGGATAGGTTTGGGCACCAATCAGGAGTGTGCAGAAGACTGCTGGATCGGTCTGGTGACCGATCAGGGTCCTTCCTGATCGGTCTGGTGATCGATCAGGCGCAGAACTTTAATTCAAATACGCTGTCAGAAGCTCTGATCGCGACTATTTTCTCTGCCGATTCTCTGATACATTGCTTATTATGTTTGGTATGAGTTGCTAAGCTTCTATTGGAGTGTGCAGGCTTTATAGGGATGTTTCAAACATTGGAGGAGAGTCAATGGGAGGCTTTCCTTGGAGCAGGTTTGGCTGTTTCCTTGATTCAGGTCTCAACGGCGTCTGGAGAGCAGCTGGCAACTGACGGAGGCTCAGCTGGAGAGGGTCTTCAGTGGACTGAGTGCTCAGGGAGTCAGGGGGTCAGGCTGTGGCTTCAGTGGATGCTGATGGAGAGCCTGGTGATGGGAGCAGAGGCTTAAGACGAGGCTGGAAGAAAAGGAGCGATAACAAGGAAGATAGAAAAATGAGTGAAGTTTTTGCTGTGGGGTTGTGCTCTCTGTTGCTTTGTGCTTGAGCGATCTTGTTGCATTCCTGTGAGATCTTTGTGAGTGTACCTTCTTGTGTGATCTCCTGTACTCAAGTTCCATCATCCGTGAGATCTGTGTAGAGGTTTCTCCACCGAGAAGGAGGCGCTATCTTATACGGTGTTCACCGGTGCTTGATCTGCCGACGATCAAGAGATCACCCACCTTACGGGCACGCCAAGGATTAGAGGCAAGTTATCCCCGAACCATGTACATCGCTGTGTCGTCTGGTTTGTTGTGTTTGTTTTGACTTCTGTTTGTTATTTCTATTTCTGCACTTGTGTTGTTTGTTTCCGCTGCCTATCTCTTGAAGTGCAGAAAGATTTGAAAAGCTGAAAGAAATTGTGTCTGGCTATATTCACCCCCCCTCTCTAGCCATCCAAGGTCCAACATGCTAGGCACCAGGCGAAGGACTGCTTGGTACTGAAGATCTGGCGAAGGACTGCTAGGCACCAGGCGAAGGACTGCTTGGTATTGAAGACCTGGCGAAGGACTGCTAGGCACCTGGCAAAGGACTGCTGGGCAAAAGTCCAACCGGAGGAGCCGGTTAGCAACAGGTAAAATCTCCTGAGAGGAGTAGGTGAGGGCGCGTTCCCTGTCGAGGGAACAGTAGGCGTCGGTTCGACCTAGGGTTCCATTTTGGAGACCCAATGTCAGAACCAAGACAGCTACGGCCGTAAAATGCACTAACATCCTTGCTTTGTTTTGTTTGGTACTAACCCTGGATGCAGGATCGAAGGAACGAGTTTCTGCAGCCCAGAACGCCCCAAAGGAGAGGGGCAACAGCTAGGTTAGGCGCCCGGGAGGTCCCGGCCGCCCTAAGTCAAAGCCAAACAAGAGTTAGCAAGAAAACGCTTCGGAAGCTCACTGCTCCCGGGCGCCCCGGATGCCTCGGGCGCCCTGGGTCCAAGCCAACGAAGCAGATAGAGTTCTATCCAGTTGAGAAGCCAGCTGATTGAGTCAACCCGGGCACCCCCTGCTTCCCGGGCACCCCCGTCAATCCTCGAGCCCGATCCTGGCGGGATAAGGGCTGACCGAGATGTTTACGGATCGTGTGACACGCGAAGGGCGCCCCCAACATCCCGGGCGCCCCCAGGTTCACTATATAAGGGGCTCGACCCCCAAGGCTTCAACAACAACTTTCCAAATGCCTCTACGCTCTTCGACTCAAGCGCTCTGCTCCGGAAACCTCAGATCTCGAGATTCTAAGCGCCGACGATGACCCTCCGCACCAAAGTATGATCCATACTAGGCGTCGATCTCGAAGAGAAACTCTGTTTTCTTTTACTGCAATATTACTGTACAATTCTTTGTAAAACACTTTGCGCTTTATAGAATTGCCCGCAGTAAATGGTCACGGAGCTGACCGCGACTCTGAACCAAGTAAATCCTTGTGTAAGCGTTTGGTTGTTTTAATTTTCGCTGCTTATTCTCTTAAAGTTTTATCCGAAAAGATTTTACGATATTCACCCCCCCTCTATCGTATTCTCTAGATCCAACAGTTTCATGCTAAACTTATGATGGCTTTGCCTAAACAATATCTTATGTGGTTGTCATATCATGCTTTATTGCTATACTAGTTATGGCTAAAAATTATGATGTTAATATACTATCCCATGATGCTATACTTATGTTGGCTTTAAGCTTGATGGTAGGATATGTGATGTTTAATGTAAGCATGATCAATAATGTTATGTCTCACATGATATGTCTTATATTTTTATGTTATGACAGTGCTAAGTTACCACGTAACCATGTTTAGGTATGATAGTTAAGACATGTTTATATGATTCAAGCGTTAGTTGCATGGTTTAAACATATATGTATAAAGTTTTAAATTATTCCGTTGCATTAAGATCTCCATATGCATGTATGTATGTTAGCGTAACGCCGCCTTCCGCCTACACCGTAAGGCTGGGAAGGACGGGCGTTACAATGTATGTATGTCATGCCTTATGAATGAAGATGATGAATGAAGACAATGTTTATACCATTAAGGCATAATGATGTTATGCATTAAGTATGAATGATGAAATGCTAAGTATGCTTTATGTCATGCTTCATGTAATAAGATTATGTTTATGTCTTTAAATATGCTATGTATGTTCTATGAATGATGAAGCATGTGAAGCTATTTTTTCTTTATGAATAAGCTTGTACCGGACCGAAGTAAGGGTCTAAGGGATGGGCTCCTTATGAAAGCCTCAATTCTGGACTACCGTAGCTGTCCACGGTTCTGGGACTACCGCGGCTGTCCAACAGGGATGAGCTCCTTATGTTAGCCTCGGTGATGGACTACCATAGCTGTCCCTAGGTTGAAGGTAACATAGTACCCTAGTAGGTCGAGACTAGCTACCTCGTATTTACTTAGGGATGCACGCAAATGATGTATGTATGTATGTGGTACAAGCCGGGGCCCCCCATGATGTTATGATTATGTTCAAGTATTTATAATTATGATTTCCGAATAAGCATCATTATGTTATGTGCATTTAACTCATGCATTCATTCATGTTAAGCATCTAATTCATGTCAAGTATGGCTTATGCTTATGTTTATGTCAAGAATTATGTCATGTCAAGTATGTTCATATGCTTATGTTTATGTCAAGAATTATGCCATGTCAAGTATGTTCATATGCTTATGTTTCATGTCAAGAACTTCTCCATGTTAAATATTTGATATGCTTATATTTTATGTCAAGTACTTCTTATGCCATGAACTCTATGCACCTTCATTTCATGTTAAGCCCTTCTATATAATTGTTTTATGTTACATTCTCCATGTTATGTTTTTCCATTGACTATATGTGACGTATGTTTTAGTGAGTAGGAAAGGGTCTTACTAAGCCTATGTGCTTATAGTTTTACTTTCTTATACCGCACATCAAGCAAGAAGGTACTAAGCTAAGGGAAGCAGTAGGAGGTCAAATGTGTGTGTGTGGCAGTGACTTGGCAAAAGAAAAAAGAAAAGATCCTAATACCTATGCTTTGTCAGATGTCCTATATTTTGCATTGTCCTCTTTAGTTTCATGCTAGACTTATGATGGTTTTGCCTAAAGAACAACTTATGTGGTTTTCATATCATGCTTTATTGCTATACTTGTTATGGCTAAAAATTATGATGGTAATATACCATCCCATGATGCTATACTTATGTTGGCTTTAAGCTTGATGGTAGGATAAGTGATGTTTAATACAAGTATGATCAATAATGTTATGTCTCACATGATATGTCTTATATTTTTGTGTTATGACAGTGCTAAGTTACCACGTAAGCATGTTTAGGAATGATAGTTAAGACATGTTTACATGATTCAAGTGTTAGTTGCATGGTTTAAACGCATATGTATAAAGTTTTTAAATTATTCCGCTGCATTAAGATCTCCATATGCATGTATGTATGTTAGCGTAACGCCGCCTTCCGCCTACACCGTAAGGCTGGGAAGGACGGGCGTTGCTGTAACGCCCGCCTTTTTCCCCCACCCTACGGTGTGGCGAGAGGCGGCGTTACGCTAAACTTACATGTATATATAAAACATCTTAATGCAGCGGAATAATTTTTTCTACACATACTTTTAATCATGCAACTAATACATGAAACATCTATACATGCATAAACTTGTCATCCCTGAACCTAGTGTCATTGGACTTAGCGTATTAACAACATGCATGGCATCATGATATAACCATTTCATAGCTTATTCATAATCATCATAAATAGCATAACCAAAACATAGCATAAGTAGCATTATCATTCATTAGGCATAACCATTGAAACATAGCATAAAACCTAAGGAGGCATTTCCAAAAACCAAGACATGCAATATGTGTAATTAAAGGAATCCTTTGCCAAGTCACTACCACACACACATGCTCTTGCCCCTCCTGCTGCCTCCCTTAGTAACTTCTTGCTTGATTTGCGGTACGAGGAAAATAAGACTATAAGCACACAAGCTTAGTATGACCCTTTCCTACTCACTAAAACCATACGTCACTTAAACATAAACATATCAAGTATCTAACATAACATAATTCTGAACATAAAACATAAGCATAATCTTGGTATAAGTCATAAGCATATGAACAACTAACATAACATGATTCATAACATAGACATAAATCTACCACATACTTAGCATAGCATAATTCATAACGTACATGAACATGAAACATACTTATTCATGGCATAATTCTTAGCATACATGAACATAGTCTTAACATAGCATAAACATAGAATCTACTTACCCTGACGCGATGCATAACATGAATGAATGCATGAGTCAATGCATTTACTACATAAGGATGCTTAGTTTTAAAATCATACTTTTAAATGCTTAACATAAACATAACATCATTGGGGTCCCCGGCTTGTACCACATACATACATCATAAGCGCGCATCCCTAAGTAAATACGAGGTAGCGAGCCCCGACCTACTAGGGTAGGAACAACTACAGTAGTTCCAAAAAGCGGGGTGTTCTTAAGGTGTCCATCCCTGTTGGACAGCTTCGGTAGTCCCAGAACCGTGGACAGCTTCGGTAGTCCAGAACCGGGGTGTTCTTAAGGTGCCCATCCCTTGGACCCTTACTTCGGTCCGGTACAAGCCCATTCATAAAGTAAAATAACTTTGTATGCTTCATCATTCATAGACATACATGACATGAACATACTTGGCATTTCATCATTCATACTTATTTCATAACATCGTTATGCCTTCATCATTCATACTTAAGGCATAACATCATCTTCATCCATTTTCTTTCATTCATAAAATATGACATACATGCATAATCATATCTCCAGGCATAAACGTTATCTTGGTTCATAAAACTTGCATGATCATGGTTCATTGATAAACACGAAATTCATACATGATACATTTCATCTAGCATACATAATCCTATTATCCATCATAGAGCATGTAACGACCCGGAAAATTCTCTTAATATTTTCTTAAAATATTGAGCATGTCTAAATAATTTTTCGAGGGACCTAGAAATATTAATACAAAATGTGGCCTAGAAATCCATATTTTCTCATTTAAATTGAGAAAACTAAGTACTAATGGGCCTTATATGGGCTTTTTAGTACCAAAATTATTGGAGAATTTTAGGTAAAAATTAATATAAATATAAAGAGATTTTAATGAGAAATATTAACATAATTATGGGGGAATTCTTAGAGGATTTTCAAAATTTTGGGAAAAATCATAGAAAATAAAAGGAAAAAAATAAAATAAAAATAAGGTGCATGGACCAAGGATTGAACCTTGGACCTCTTGTACAACCATGCATGCTCTAACCAACTCACCTAGCAAGGGAATGTTATGAGGGAATGAAGTGGAAATTGGTTAAGGCTTAGAAGAAGATGAAGGGTCATGAAGAGACTCTTCATTTACCTCCTTAATGGGTTATAAAGAGGGGAGTTTGGGAGTTACCTTCTTCCTTCCATCAATTGCATTTCCTCTCCTCCTCCCTCCTTATTCTAGTCGAACACCACAAGGGTGGTTCTCCCTTGGAAAATCTCCACAAGAAGGTCTCATCACCAAGATCTAAAGGTTTTCCAAGGATACAAGGGCAAGGGGGTTCAAGTGTCCAAAGGATTTGCAATTTTCTTCTCTTTTAAGGTTTAAAAATCAAGATCAACCAAGATAAGACTCCCTCACCTGTGGTATAATAGTTCCTTATGTTTTTAGCATGATATATTGGTTGGTTTTTGGGATTTGATGTTGAAAGAAAGAAAACCAAGAACCCTAGTCCTATGGGTTTCGGCCACTAGGATTTTAGGGTCCATGATGATGCTAAAAATCTTCCTAATGTTGTCTAATGTACTCTCATGATGTTTAGAGACTAAATATAATTTTTGAAAATTTTTGGGGTACCCTAGGATCCCCTAGGGTTTCGGCCAACTTCAAGAACCCATGGGTAGGGTTGGGTCTAAAACTTCAAGTATGTGTTTTATGTATTATCATGATGTAAGGGAGATGGAGGATGATTTATGTGAATGTTCACATGGCCTAGAGACCCTATAAGTTTCGGCCAAGATTGCTAATAGGGTAAAAAGTTAGGACTTATTTCAAGTAAGGGCCCCAATGGCCCTATGGTAAGGTATGGT
This sequence comes from Boesenbergia rotunda, assembly GCA_024364735.1. Taxonomy (NCBI): domain Eukaryota; kingdom Viridiplantae; phylum Streptophyta; class Magnoliopsida; order Zingiberales; family Zingiberaceae; genus Boesenbergia; species Boesenbergia rotunda. The sequence goes on along the minus strand of JAGFNQ010006605.1, from coordinate 6,523 downwards.
TGGTGTTTAATGATTGATTGGGGATTTTAATGGAATTTTTCCATGCCCCCATGGCCTTACATGTTTCGGCTAGCCATAGGAAGGAGGGCTAAAGGTTAGGGTTAACCCTAATCATGGGCCCCAATGGCTTCTTATGGTCTTATAGATGATGTATGGTTGTTCCTTTACCTTATGCTATCTTACATGTTTATGGAATTGATGGAACTACTCCCTATAGGTTTTGGCCAAGCCATGTATCTAGGGTTTGGGGTGGAGTTAAGGTTCAAAGAATGATGGTTTATGCTTATCATGAAGTATATATATATATATATATATATATATATATATATATATATATAGGTCCAAGCATGTGGTAGAACTCATGTTACCTATAACCCTAACTTTAAGCACCATGTTTTATGTTGTATGTTATGATTTGGATGCCATGCCTAATAGGGTTTATTATGAATGTCTTATGTTTTATGTCATACACTTGGATAGTAGATATTTATGGAAGTCCTACCTATGTAGGCTTAGGTTATGTAGAGAACCATGCTATGTTATATGCTCATGTTATGTTAAGAACCATGCTATGTTATTGTGTATGTTCATGATATGAATGATGCCATGATAAGTATGTTAGGTTTATGTTCACGATAAGAATGATGCCATGATAGGTATGTTATGTTTATGCTCATGATAAGAACGATGTCATGATAAGTATGTTATGTTTATGTTCATGATAAGAACGATGCCATGATAAGTATGTTATGTTTATGTTCATGATAAGAACGATGCCATGATAAGTATGTTATGTGTATGTTATGATAAGAATGATGCATGCCATGTTTATGAAAGAAGATGCATACCATGTTTATGAATGAAGATAATGCTCATGTCTTCCAGGCATCATGATGTTATGCAATAAGTATGAACGATGAAAGGACAAGCATGTGTTAAGTCATGCTTTATGTAACATGGTTATGCTATGAATGTCTTATGGATGATGAAACATGTAAAGTATTTTACTTTATCAATGGGCTTGTACCGGACCAAAGTATGGGTCCAAGGGATGGGGACCTTAAGAACGCCCTGGTTATGGACTACCGACTATGCTGTCCACGGTTCTGGCACTACCGGAGCTGTGCAACAGGGATGGGCTCCTTCATAACGCCTCGGTTCGGGGACTACCGTCTATACTGTCCTTACCCTAGTAGGTCGGGGCTCGCTACCTCGGACTTGCTAGGGATACGCGCTATGATGTATGTATGTGGTACAAGCCGGGGATGTTGGGACCGGGTGCATGTCGACAAGGATACGAGTTCGTAAAATTTAAAATTTTTACGTGCAGCGGAAGAGTTTGCATAAAATAATTTCCTAAATTATTTTAACTTCGTATCTAGCATGCAATCTTATGGTGTGTTGACATAATCATAAAATAAAACTTTGCGGAAAAGTAAACTAATTTACTAAGTACCTCTCGTAACTCGAAGTAAGGGACGAGATCCAACCGTAGCGTCCCTTGGAAGCTCCGCCTCTATTCGCGTCCACGCCGAGTTCTCTTCGGGATGACTTCACAAAGTCACGAGTTTTGTGCCGACGAGAACTACTAGATTCTCGGAAGGCACAACTAGAAGAATAAGAGAAATAATGGAAAAACTAACCAACGAAGTAACGGAATCGAATTCCGGGAAGAGAGGAATCGCTATCCGCTTCTTCTTCTTCGTGTTCGGGTTCTCCTTCTTCTTTAATGCTCACGGCACCACCTCCTTGGTTGTGGTTGGGCGCCGGCCCTAGAGGAGCTAGGGTGCGCCGGCCCTAAGGAAAGAAGAAGAGGAGGAGAGAAGAGAAGAGAGGGAGAGAGAATTCTTAATCTCTTAATTAGTTAGGAATAAGGGCTAGCCTTTGGTTCCTTTATATAGTAGCAACTCCTTTGCTAAGTCTCCCTCTAAACCGAATTAACGGAATTAGTTATAAGAAATTTATCTTATAAATTTTCTTATTAATTATTCCGTTTAAACCGAGTCTTTATTATAAACTAATTTATAATAAACTAATTCTTCTTCTCTTTAAATTATGGAATATATTTTTATAAGAAATTTATAAACTTTCTTATTATGGAAAAATCAATTCATAATTGATTTTATAAAATTAAAATAAACCAATTCATGGATTATTTTAATCTTCCATAAAAGAATAAATTTCTACGAATTTTATTTATATAAATTTCTTTATACAAATTTATTTATCCATAATTTATAAAATAAATCACACTAGATTTATTTTATTAATTAAACCAATTAAATTGGTTTTTCTCCTCTTATTTGGCCAGCCACCAAAGAGGGTTTGGCCGGCCAAAACCAACCCAATAAACCGCGAATTAAACTCATTTAATTCGCCCAAAAAGCCTTCAAAAGACTTAGCCATTTTTGGCTTCCATTGCGCCTCTGACTAACTCAGATTCGACTTGTTTCTCTTGATCGGAAAATCCAATTTTCAACTCGTTTTAAATCCCTCGGATTACTCGTATTGCGTGTGACTAAATAGGCTTTCGATTTATGTTGGCCGTCTATAATTAACCCATTAATTATAGAACGATCATGAGTGGCACCTAGTAGTACATCATGATCCCCAATTAATCGAAAGATCAACGGTTTGACCTCAGAAGAAATTATTCTGAAACCCTTCAGCAGCTCTAATGAATCGTACCACATTCCCTTCACCACCTTATACCCACTTGGTTCAGGACACGGTCTATGGTGTCAGTCCCCACTAGGCTGACTACGTCACACCTAGCCCAAGTAGTGTCTTTCTCGTCCTTTGGATTTCTAATTACTCTCATGTATTTAAGAGACTCACACTCTTATCATGATATGCTCTGGCCAGAGGCTTTGAGTAACAATCCGACAATAGGCCTGGGTATACATCTCCTCGCAAGGAGTGGTGAATCCTTTGTAGGTTGTTCAAACATCTTCGGGCACTCCGGCTTATACCCGATCATCCTGGGTCCACACCTCCTTGGAGATGCTTGCTTAAGATGTCAAAGTATAAGTCTCCATGACCAAGATGACTTGAACACCGCAAGTCAAAGGAACATCGCACTTAAGCCGCAGTAAGATCTTCATTGACATATCTACATGTAGATTCCCATATGAAGTCTTACAGCTAGTCACTCCAATGAACTAGTTCCCTTAACTAGCATCCATGTTTATCTCCGGACATCCCAATATCACTAGCCAGTGAGAATCAGCTGAATAGAGAATAACCCATGCTAGTCTCAACAGAATCGATAATGTCCGTTTTTATCAATTCATCGACTAGGGATATTTCCAACAATTCACATTTGCACATTTAGAGATAATCACTAGTTGTGATCCCATCACAAATTCTCTTATGCTGTGAATTGTATGGCGGACATTCAGTATATGAGTTTAAGATCCCAATCAAATACACAAACATGTATACTCAAATAGTGAATTATCATTTATTGAAATAAATGTTTATAATCATAAGGCGATTGCCTTAGGACACTTCTCTCATATCACTTACAAACTCCCACTTGGCCTAATGCCAATCGCTACGGTATCCAATACCACAAGCTCTAACATGACCCTCAAACTTGCTTTGAGACAAGGCCTTAGTTAAAGGATCCGCTATATTCCTTTCAGTGGGAACTCTCTCAATTTGTATGTCATTCCTACTTATAATCTCTCTGATCAGATGATAGCGTCGAAGCACGTGTTTGGATCGTTGATGAGACCTTGGTTCCTTCGCTTGTGCAATAGCTCCATTGTTGTCGCAGTAAACCGGCACTGCTTCATCAATGGTTGGAACCACACCAAGTTCTGAGACAAACTTCTTGATCCAAACTGCTTCCTTTGCTGCTTCCGAAGCTGCGATATACTCCGCTTCCGTGGTAGAATCCGCTACGGTGTCTTGTTTGGAACTTTTCCAACTTACTGCGCCTCCATTCAAAGTAAATACGTATCCAGACTGCGATTTGGAGTCATCCTTATCTGTCTGGAAACTGGCATCTGTATACCCACGTATTACCATATCTCCTTCTCCATATATTAGGAACACATCCTTAGTTCTTCTTAAGTACTTAAGGATTGTCTTGACAGCCGCCCAATGATCCATTCCTGGATCCGACTGGTATCTGCTTGTGACGCTCAAAGCATACGATACATCGGGCCTAGTACATAACATAGCATACATGATAGATCCTATTGCGGATGCATAGGGAATCTTATTCATGCAAATCCTCTCGTCTTCTGTGCGCGGACACATAGACTTCGAAAGGTTGATCCCATGCCTGATGGGAAGGTAACCTTTCTTGGATTCCGACATGCTAAACCTTTTTAGCACTCGGTCTATATATGTAGACTGCGAAAGACCAAGCAACCGTTTTGATCTATCTCTATAGATTCTAATCCCAAGGATATAGGTTGCTTCTCCCAGGTCTTTCATGGAGAAAGTTTTGGACAACCAAATCTTAACTGTCTGTAAAACTGATATATCGTTTCCTATAAGTAAGATGTCATCGACATATAATACTAGGAATACGACTGCACTCCCACTAACCTTCTTGTACACACAAGGTTCGTCAGGATTTTGTGAGAAATCAAACTCTTTGATTGTCTCATGGATGTTCCAGCTCCTAGATGCTTGCTTTAGTCCATATATGGATCGTCGAAGCTTGCATACCTTGGTTTTATCAACCGATGTGAAACCTTCAGGTTGTATCATGTATACATCCTCAAGTAGGTTTCCATTAAGGAAAGCTGTTTTCACATCCATTTGCCATATCTCATAATCATAATGAGCTGCTATGGCTAGGAGCATCCGAATGGATTTAAGCATAGCTACTGGCGAATAGGTTTCGTCATAATCAATTCCTTGTTTTGACGATATCCTTTTGCCACTAATCTAGCCTTAAAGGTAACAACATTACCTTCCATGTCGGTTTTCTTCTTGAAAACCCACTTGCACCCTATGGGTTTAATCCCTTCAGGTGGGTTAACCAAGTCCCATACTTGATTTTCGTACATGGAATCCATTTCCGACTTCATGGCCTCAAGCCATTTGTCCCTTTCTGAACTTTTCAGAACATCTTCATAACTGATAGGTTCGTCATCAGCAATGAGCAACACGTCGTTCGATTCACTTACGAGAAATCCGTATCTCTCTGGAATGTTGCGTGTCCTATCAGACCTACGAAGAGGTGGTGTTTTTAGGTTCAACTGATAGCTCATCACTATGAGTTATCGGTTGTGGGTCTAGACTAGGTGTCTCTGTAATGTCTATTGGAGTTTCTTGAACTTCATCAAGTTCAATGCCACTCCCACTGTTTTCTTGTAAAAGAAATTCTTTTCCTAGAAATACAGCATGCCTTGAAACAAACACCTTTTGTTCCAAGGGATGATAGAATTGGTAACCCTTCGTTTCCTTAGGGTATCCAATAAATAGACATTTATCAGACTTAGCATCCAATTTGTCTGATACAACCCGCTTCACATAAGCAGGACAACCCCATATCTTAAGGTGAGTTAAGTGAGGTTTCTTACTATTCCAAATCTCATATGGAGTAGTAGAGACTACCTTAGTCGGGACTCTGTTTAGTAAATAAACAGTTGTCTTTAGTGCATAGCCCCAAAAGGATTTTGGAAGAGTTGCATGATTCATCATAGACCTAACCATGTCCATCAAGGTTCAGTTGCGCCTCTCAGATACACCATTATGCTGTGGTGTATACGGCGGAGTCCATTGGGACAATATCCCATTGTCCCTTAGATAATCTTGAAACTCTTGACATAAGTATTCACCACCTCGATCGGATCGAAGTATCTTAATACTTTTGCCAAGCTGTTTCTCTACTTCATTTCTGAACTCTTTGAATTTCTCAAAGGCTTCAGATTTGTGTTTCATCAAGAACACATACCCGAATCGTGAGTGATCATCGATGAAGGTGATGAAGTAGCTATAGCCTCCTTGTGAAAGAGTTGACATTGGTCCACATACATCGGTATGTATTAGACCAAGCAATTCTCCCACTGGATTACCTTTTCCGGAAAGGGTAATTTGGTCATCTTGCCTTTTAAGCATGATTCGCATGTATCAAATGAACCGGGTTCAAATGATTCCAAAATTCCACATCGGTGTAATTCGGTCATGCGTTTCTTACTTATATGGCCAAGACGACAGTGCCACGTGTAGGAGTCTATTCGATTATCTATTCGAGCACGTTTGTTGCTAACTTCGATATTGAAAACGTCACTGGATAAATCTAACGTGTAGATGTCATTGCACAAAGTTCCATTCCCATAAAGAACGCCATTTTAAAGTTATGTAACAACAATTGTTACTGAAAGTTAAATGATAACCCTTTTCATTCAAACATGAAATAGATACAATGTTCTTTATTAATGAAGGAACAAAATAACAATTATCCAATTCTAAGATACGTCCGGTAGGGAGCTTTAGCAAATATGTTCCGATGGCAACAGCAGCAATCTTTGCTCCATTTCCAACTCCAAATTCGCTT
>JAGFNQ010006604.1:0-51092 GCA_024364735.1 Boesenbergia rotunda | reverse complement strand
CCGTCCATTGCTAACTACTTAATCAAAATTTCGCCAAGCTTTCTCTTTGTTGCGTCTTCGCCGCAACAGTAGTCTTCTTCGTTTTCTTTGTTTTTTCTTCAATTTTTCTCCAATTCGAGGCGCGACCACCTCAATCTCGACCTTGGATCATCATCTAGATCATTGGAGATAGCTTCGGTGGAGAATCCAGCTCAAGTTTCATCCGGGCAGAGTTTGTTTGAGGGTTTCGGCATTCTTTGTGGTCCGCGCACTTGAATCTCAGCCACAATCCACTTTCGATCATCTGAGCCACTTGTAGGGGTCCTCAGGTGAGCTCAGGTCTTCTCCAAATCATCATCGCAACTCAACAAACTGAGATCAAAGAGTTCGGATTGGAATTTTCCCAGCTGATGCAGTTTGAGCAGATTCGACCTCAGATTGATTTGAGGAAATCCAACGGCTGATCTTGCTCTGATTTAATCCAAACTTTGATGATAATGATCTGGGGTCAGGATCTATCTCGTGGTAGCTCGGATCCTCCAGATGTGCAACGGATGGTCCAGATCAACCTAATCTTTGAATGGACGATCTAGAGCCCTCTGAGATTGATCCAACGGTCAAATGATCTCTGATTTTGCTAAAACCTTCAAATCTTGATCCAGATGCTTGTTGAACCCTAACCCTAGCTCGGATTGCTTCAGATGGTCCCGGATGGCTCAGATCTAACCACTTTTGAATCGGACGACCCGGATTAATCCGAAGCTTGATAACTCGATCCGGCTTCACTTCCGACTCAAGTTTGACCGAGTATGCCCTAGGTCCATGAAACTTTCATGCCTACAAAAATAGATCAAAAATTTAGTGGCCAAATAATCCTAATATGTATAAATTTGAAATTAAGTCCAAAATAAAGGCAAGTTCTAAAACCTAGGATAAAATCACAATTAAGCAAGTAAAACATGGGTAAAACATGGATTTTAGCAATTAAAATAATCAACAAAATGGTACTTATCAAGGATCACACTTCATTGAGAAATAATTCAAGACTTTGCTTAAGAAGTATGGGGTGAGTCACAAGGTCACAACCCCATACCATGCCCAAACAAGTGGGCAAGCGAAAGTCTCAAATAGAGAGATTAAGGGGATTATGGATAAGACAATGTCAACATTAAGGAAATGTAGGATCGGTGTGATTGATAGATGTGGGTGAATATCGATTCACGTGAACTTTTATCGTCTCGTCCTTCATTCGTCTTTCATATTAGAGATGTTAGTTGTACGCAAGGGAATATTAAAGTAAAAACATGGCTAACACCTTTTGTTTTTACTTGGTTCAAAGTCTGTGATGGCTCCTACTCGAAGGCCCATAACCCTTGATCGTTTACTTTAGGCAATTCTATAATTTACAAATATATACAAGAATGCAATGTTTAATTACAAGAATAACAAAATGAAATGCTGACAACTTCAAATAGAATGAATGAAAAGTTTGTCATTATCAGAGCAGCGTTTCATCATCTTCTGATTATTTTAATGCAGCACACAAGAGCACAAGTGATGTAGAAAAATGATACTGAGTCATTGGTGGGAAAATGTTGTTGTGATCTAGCCGACCTTATCCCTGCTTGGTCCAAGATTTATCCTCACTCGGGCACCCAACTGCTCTCTGACGCCTCCACTTAGAATTGCCAACTCAGCCGAGCCCTAGCTAAGTCACAAGTGCACGGGCGCCTGAGTCCCCCTTGGGTGCCTGTGTTCTCGAGTGGCCAAGTCCCTCTCGAATGCCTGAGAGCCACCAATCATCGGTTCGCTTAGCTGCAACATAGGGTTAGTCCAACAAATAATATGTAAAGGAAAATGCATGCAAGATAGCTAGTGAAGTCCAATCCTGACTTCAAAGTTTCAACTGAAACCCTAGTTCAGAGAGACACCTACTGTTCCCTCTTTCGGGGAATACAACCTCACCTACTATACTCTAGAGAAGTTACCTGTTTGCCAACCGACACCTCCAGTTAGACTTTAGTTCGCCCTCCGATGACTCTAGAACTCGTAACGTCTGCACCTCGACCTGTCCCGACTCCTATCCATTGTCCTCGCTCGGCGATGTCTTCTTCCCAGTTCTCGACTAGGGCATTTGTAACGACCCGGCCCATTTGGCGGCCCATTTGGCGGTCTCGACCGTCGACCGTCGACCGTGCCGTTACTCTACTACTGGTCTTCCCGCCCCTGGCCAGCGGGTTTTTGCCTTCCTCAGGATTCGAACTCTAGACCTCCAGGCTAAAGTACTAGAGTTTATGAATCCTGATACCAATTGAGCTGCAGCTCAATTGGTATCAGGATTCATAAACTCTAGTACTTTAGCCTGGAGGTCTAGAGTTCGAATCCTGAGGAAGGCAAAAACCCGCTGGCCAGGGGCGGGAAGACCAGTAGTAGAGTAACGGCACGGTCGACGGTCGACGGTCGAGACCGCCAAATGGGCCGCCAAATGGGCCGGGTCGTTACAGCATTGGTGCCCAACCTCGGGTTAGGTCTTCATACCCAGTCATCAGAACTAGGTCTTTATACCCAGCATTACTCACCAGGTCTTCGATGTTGGTGACTGAAGCACCGGATCGAACCTGATTTTGATAATGGAAAAGGGTTCAATGTTAAGTATGCTTTTGAAGCTAATATACATTACTAAGTGTGCAGGAAAGTCCTAGTTTACCTACGCACGAAGTCATCACCTGCAGGGTTGAGCATGAAGTCCTGGTCGAAGACTGGGCATGAAGACCTGACCGAGTGTTGGGCAGAGTGAAGCTAGGCACGAAGGCCTGGTTCAGAGAATTGAGCACGAAGACCTGACCGGGGGTCGGGCACCGATGGCCTAGTCCAGAAGATCGGATAGGAGTCTTAGCCGAGGAAGGACAATGGACAGAAATAGGGATGGATCGAGGTACGGATGTCTCGAGATCCAAAATCACTTGGGGACGAGCTAATGTCCAACCAGAGGTGCTGGTTGGCAACAGGTAACTTCTCCAGTGTGGAGTAGGTGAGGACACATTTCCTAAAAAGGAAACAGTAGACGTCGGTCCGACATAGGATTTAAGTTAAAATCTAAAGTCAGGATCGGACAGCATCAGCTGTCGCACATGCATATATTCCATATATTATTCTTGTTTTTGACTAACTTGTGTTTCATCTTAATGACTTGGAGGCCAGCAGCATCTCAGGCGCCCGAATGGACTCGGGCTCTCGAGAACATAGGCGCCTCAGAAGTCTCGGGCACCCCTATGCGTGTGACTTAGTCTATTGGCTCCCCCGTGATTAAAGTCTCGATATAGTCTATCTAGGTAATGAATTTGATCCTTGGGGATCTAATAATGGTTTGGTCTACCTAGATTTGTTAAGCTCAATTTTGGGACCCATGCTTTGACTCGAGTGCTAGTACGGTTCACAATTGAATAGTACGATCTATATTGCAAGTTACTTTTATATCCAAGTGTGGATCGGTTAAGAACAACTTTTTGTTTTCCAAGAATCATATCAAAATTCATGGAATCTAATGTAAACCATTCTAAGTTTACTTTGAGTTCCCTGACTTGAGTTTTCACGGAGGAATTCTCTTCCTCGTGTTATTGGACTTGACTTGAGTTTGCAGCGGATCGGGTGGAACTTTATCTACTACGGGGTCAAACTCTATCCTGGTCAAGTGCCTGAGTCCCTTTTAGGTGCCTGAGTGCTGACGTGGGTTGTCACTCAGCACTCGCCACATCAGTCTAACCGTTGCGCCAGCTCAACCTCCATCTGCTAGCTTTTAGGCGCCTGAGTCCCATTCAAGCAACCCAGTCAAGATGCTTTATCTTTTTCAGCTGCAACATGGGTTAGTTCCATACATCCAATAATATCTATAAATGAATCGTGTATGAATCATAACCAGAGTTGTCTTGGTCCTAACTATCAGGCTTCATCCGAAACCCTAGGTTGGACTAACTCCTACTGTTCCCTCACCGGCAAATGCATCCTCACCTACTCCTCTCAGCAGAGTTTACCTGTTGCCACTCGAAACCTCCGGTTGGACTTTTGCTCAGCCTCTGAGAACACAGAACTCGATGACGTTTAACCTCGACCCGTCTCGACACCTGTATGCGATCCCCGCCCGGCAAAGTCATCTTCTCGGTCCGCTGGACCAAGTCTTCATGCTCGACTTCACTCGCCAAGTCATTGTTGTCTGATCCTCGACCAAGACTTCATGCTCAACCCTGCAGGTCAAGACTTCATGCCTAGCTTACCCAGGACTTTCCTACAATCTCAACAAATCCATTAGTACAACAATCCAGCCTAACTTGAACCATTTGCCGCTTGTCAAAATAAGGTTCGATCTGGTGCTTCTGGCATCAACAATCTCCCTCTTTTTGATTATGGCATCCCAGTTCAAAGTTAAGCTAATAACAAGTTTTAACAGGGACATCAAAATTCTTTTAAGCTCTCCCCCTTAACAAGTTATCTCCCCCTAGATCATTTAATAGTTTTGTTTATAGGGGAGAAGATATTTTCTAAAAATAGAGTTAGTCTTATTTAAGTGTAAAAATATTTTAGGGACTATGTTAACTTTTGAAAAAGCTGTTAAAAACACATGTTATAACATTTATTTTGAATAACTAATGCTTTTCAAAAACTAAGTATGAAAGAGAAAATTTTCAAAATGCTGAGTAAAAAAAAATTTAAGCATTAAAAAATATATAGTTTTTGAAGACCAAGTTAATGCTTTTGAAAATAGCTTTGAAAAATACTAAACATTGAAAACAATTTGAATTTTTCTAACAACATTGAACTCTTTTCTTTCTCTCCCCCTTTGCCATATATCAAAATTATGTGTGTAACATAAAGGTAAGAATAGAAAAAAAAATGACTGAAGTGTTCATAAAAATGACTATGTGTATCAAAGCGAGTAATTTAAAGTAATAAAAAAAATGTCAAAGTCTAGGCTAAGTCTATGTCAAGTCTGAGCACCTTTATTTTGAGTCCAAGCATAAACAATAAAAATATTGAAAATAATTTTAAATATTCAAAAATAAAGTCAATTAGTTTTAGGCACCTATCTGACCTTTTAGTTACTTACTGACTATAATAAATAGCAGTTTTCACTTGGGTTAGTCAAGTCAAGTGTATTTAATAAATTAGCTAAGTTAGCCAAAATACTTGACATGATTAATTTGAATTCTATTTGTAACACCCCCAACTTGTGTCAATGCACTGATTTTGAAGCATCTATGTCTAGGAAAATAGTCCTAAGCATCTAATAAATAGCAGTTTTCACTTGGGTTAGTCAAGTCAAGTGTATTTCATAAATTAGCTAAGTTAGCCAAAATACTTGACATGATTAATTTGAATTCTATTTGTAAGACCCCCAACTTGTGTCAATGCACTGATTTTAAAGCATCTATGTCTAGGAAAATAGTCCTAAGCATCTAAACCCAGTCTAGATTGTCAATCAAGTTATTCCTAATGTGCTTGTGAGATGTTGGCTTCTAAATCTATAGCAGCATGCAGTCTAGGCTTAAACCTAAGCTAAGTCCATGTTGAAGAAAGTCCCTAGTTTTGAAGATAGTAGTATTAATGTTAAAATAAAACTAAGTAACAAAAAATAATGTAATAAATTTTGAAAATAAAGTTTTTGAAACCATTTTTCAAGTAGAATTTTAGGGATAGATAAAAGTTTCAATGTTCGAATTCAAATCAAAATCAAATATTTGAAATCCTACACTACTAAGCACATACAAAGTTTCCTTCTTAATGAATTGACTCGGACTCAAGTAAGGGTTTAGTGAAAATGTCTGCTAGGTTAGATTTAGACTCTATATATTGAAGGACAATTTCACCCCTAGCTACGTGGTCCCTAACAATGTGATGTTTCACTTTTATATGTTTAGTTCTAGAATGATAGATTGGTTTTTTGGTAAGGTTTATAAAACTGATATTATCAATAAAGACCTTAGTTTGGGTATAGTGTAGGTTAAAATCCTTAAGGGTATACATGATCCATAAGAGTTGAGCTACACATTCCCCTAAGGCAACATACTCTGCTTCAGTTGTAGATAGAGCAACACAATGTTGCTTTCTACTGCACCAACTAACTAGACTCTGACCCAGCAATTGACAGCTCCCGCTTGTACTTTTTCTATCTAGTTTACAACCTGCATAGTCTGAGTTAGAAAATCCTGATAATTCAAAACCAGATGTCCTACAAAATGCCTACATTTAGAGTGCCCTTGATACCAGGCACAAAATGCCTACTTTTTCTATTAACTGTAGTTAAGTGGGACTCCTTAGCACAGGTTTGGTACCAGGCACAAATAACTACTGCAAAAAGGATATTAGGTCTACTAGTAGTTAAGTAAAGTAAGCTCCCTATAGCACTTCTATAGTTCTTTAAGTCAACTGGTATACCTTCAGGGTCATTATGTATTTTGGCATTTGTGGCCATAGGGGTACTTAAGTCTTTTGAAATTTTCATTTTGAATTTCTTAATCAAGTCTTTTGTATATTTTGATTGGTGAACATAATTTTCATCCCTGGTTTGTTTAATTTGGAGTCCTAAAAAGAAAGTCAGTTCACCTACTAAACTCATTTCAAATTCACTTTCCATAATTTTAATAAATTCTTTTAAGAAATTAGATCCAAAGATTATATCATCTACATAAATTTGGACTATAAAGATGTCTTTTTCTAAGGACTTAACAAATAGGGTTGAGTCAATTTTATCTTGGTAAAAACCCTTAGAAATTAGGTAAGTTGATAATTATTCATATCAAGCCATAGGTGCTAGTTTTAAACCATAATGAGCTTTTCTAAGTTTGAATACATGGTTAGGGTAGTCTAAATCTTCAAAACCTGGGGGTTGTCCTACATAGACTTTCTCCTTTATAAATCCATTCAGGAAGGCTGACTTAACATCTATTTGGTATAATTTGATTCTACTATGAGTTGCAATGGCTAGCAACATTCAAATTGACTCAAGTCTAGCTACAGGGGCATAAGTTTCATCATAGTCTAACCCCTCAACTTGACTAAAACCTTACTAAGTGGGCTTTGTTTCTCACTATTTCACCTTGGTCATTCAACTTATTCCTAAACACCTACTTAGTGTCTATAATAGACTTACCTTCAGGTTGAGATACTAATTCTCAGACTTGGTTTCTATCAAATTGGGCTAGTTCCTCCTGCATAACAAAGATCCAGTCTGGGTCAGGTAAGGCCTCTTCTATGGTCTTAGGTTCAATCTTTGAAATTAGTGCAACCTGACTTAGGTTTCTATAGGAGGACCTTGTTCTGACTTCTAAAGTTGGATCACCCATAATTTGGTCAGTTGGGTGATTTAGTCTGAGTTTCTTAGGTCTCCTAGAACATGGTTCAACCTCAGGTCCGGTTGGTAAATTTTGGGTTGATTCAGGGATCGGTTCAGTAGGTAACATTAAATTTAGCTCAGGAACCGGTTCAATAGGTAGGTCTATGACTGGTTCAGAAATTGATTCAATTTGTGAGTTAGTAATTTGGTCTTGTCTAAACTCGTCATCTTTGGGATTAGTTAAGTTGGGTTGATTTGAGTTAGATTGATTGGTTGAGTTAGATTGGTTTTCTTCATCAAATATCAAATTAGTAGTTTCTTCAATCTTAAGGGTTTTGTTTGTTATAAACTTTGTAGGCCCTACTTATTGTTGAGTACCCTAAAAATATACCAAGGGCAGACTTGGATGGGATTTACCTAAGTAGTCTTTTGTGTTTAAGATATGAACATTACAGTCAATGACCCATAGATAATGTAGGTTGGGTGGTTTATAATAATATATTTCATAAGGGGTCTTATTATATCTTTTATTTATTATGACCCTATTTTGAATATAGCAGGTAGTGCTAACTGCTTCTGCCCAAAAATGGTTAGCCAAGTTATATTCATTGAGCATGGTCCTAGCTAATTCTTGGAGGGTTCTGTTTCATTTTTCAACTAGGCCATTTTGTTGGGGGTCCTAGGGCAGGAAAATTCATAGAAATATTCATTTGTGTTGTAGAATTTAGTAAATTTTATGTTTTTGAACTCGCCCCCATGATCACTTCGAATTCTTTTAATTTTGATATCCTTTTGGTTTTCAAAAATTTTAGTTAAAGTTCTAAAAGATTCAAAACATTGATCTTTGGTTTTAAGAAATTGAACCCAAGTGAATTTAGAATAGTTATCAATTATAACTAAGCAGTACCAGTTTCCACTTAGTGACTTTACTCCGTGAGAATCAAATAGGTCTAGGTGTAGGACATCAAGTACAGATTGGGTCAGGTCAGGTTGGGTATGGGTATACTATGTATGTTTACCCTGTTGACATGGACCACAATTTGAATTTTCAAGACTCCTAAGTTTGGGTATACCCTTAACTAGTCCTTTTTGGCTGAGACTGGAGATTAGCTTTAGGTTGGCATATCCTAATCTCCTATGCTAGAATTTAGTTTCTTCTACTTGAGTCAGATAACACTTAAGTGAGATAGGTAGGTTTATTACATAGATGTTATTTTTCCTAAGTCCTTTTACGACAACCTCTGAGTCTCGTATATTCCTAATCAGGCAGTTTTGGTTGGTAAATGTAACTAAGTATCTAGTATCATAGAGTTGACTAATACTGAGTAAATTAAATTTAAAACTATCAACCAGAAGGACCTTTTTGATAGTAAAGTTGGAGCTCAGTTCAATATTACATGAATCAATTACCTTGCCAAACGCCACTGTTCCTAGGTCCTTGTATTTTAGTTTGGTGAACTTTGACTCATCTCCAGTCATATGTCTAAAGCACCCACTATCCAACATTCACTGGTCCAAATCTTTACGGTATTTTACCAAAAGGCGTATGTGAGAATCCATATTTACCAAAAAGCGTACAATGGTTTATTCTTTACCAATGAGCGCATGTAAAATCAGCTCATTCCTTTTATACCCCTTCCGCCAAAACTTCTTTTCATAGTTTATTTTTCGAGATAACTGAACCACCATTCCATTATTTGATTTTAAAATAATAAACTGAGGTTCGGATTCAGATATTCTCATCTATTCTAACCCTATATATCTCTCCTACCTTGTAAATCGACCAAGCTTCGAAACTTTTACTATATTTTACTGTGATTGTAAAAGATTAAGAAATAATTAAAAGATTATCTTATAAATCATTAAGATCCTTTTGGCTCGAAATGAATTTACTTCAAGCACTCATTGCCTGAAATAAGATATAAATAGGAAATATAAAATATCCAAAAATATCAACAAAATAAAATAAGAAGGGCCTAAAATAAAAATGAATTTATTTCCAACATTTTATTTATATTATTTTATATTTTGACTCTTAAAGAGGGTCTCTAAAATAAAAATATTTCAGTCCCAAAGAGAGCCTGAAATGAAAAATTTCAGGCCCTCTTTGGGCCTGAAATAAAAATATTTCAAGCCCAAATAGGCCCTAAAATGAATTGATTTCAGACCCTCTTTGGACTTAAAATGAAATGCTTCATCATGTTGTTGTATTATCTATCATAATCGATAATTCTTCCAATAGGATAATGCTCAAAAGCTTGCTGAGTTCTTATCATCCCATCCACAGGTGACACAAGTGAATTATGCTGGACATCCTGGGCACTCTCTATATTATTCTTAAGTAAGTTTACCAAATTTTTCTTGTTTGATCAAAAGTAATAAGATCAATAATGATTGGTATTGCATATCATTTGTAGGCAAAAGGTGTTGGCTCAGTGTTCAGTTTTTTTGACAGGATTACTAGCACTTTCGTAGTATATTGTGCAAAGTACCAAGTATTTCAGCGTAACTGTCAATTTTGGTAATTATACTTTCTTCTTGATAGCTTCTTATCTGAGAAATCAAAAGTTTATCATGTATGATCTTGTATAAAAAACTAGGGATCTTATTTGTTGACATAATTTGACAAAAGTTTTATGCATCTGTTCATTTAGGCAAGTAAAACATTTCATTTCAGGTCCAAAGAGGGCCTGATATAAATTCTTTGGGCCTGAAATATCACTAGGTAGGGTTGAGCTAGGAGAAGCTAATTATGATGTCAAAACTTAGTCCTAATTATTAAAAATGATCTTTTTGTGTCGTGCCACTTGGCACGGAATAATGCATCATGTAGAGGAGTGAAAATATAAAGTGTGGTTCATCATTGGCTAAAGAATACATGGTATTATTTTTCCTCATTACAATTGATTTCAAAGCTTTTGGTTCGTCATAGAAATGAGTTATTTGATTGATAGTTTACTAATCTGTATATACAACATTTCTAACAAGAATGATTGCTTTGCTTTATTTTATATTTTATATTTTCAGAAAACAATGATTTCAGAAATTAATACCCTGTGTTCTTTGGCCAATGATGAACCATACTTTATATTTTCACTCCTAAAGAGGTCCCCTAAAATAAAAATATTTCAGTCCCAAAGAGGGTCTAAAATGAAAATTTTCAAACTCTCTTTGGGCCCGAAATAAAAAATTTTAAGCCTTCTTTGGAGTAACGCCCGCCTTATTCCCACACCTCGTGGTGTGGCGAGATAGGCGTCGTTACGCTAAACATACATGTGCATAAAACATCTTAATGCAGCGGAATCATTTTTTTTTCTAAACATGCTTTTAACCATGCAATTAAACACATGGAACATCTATACATGACATCATGACTTAACCATTCCATAGCTTATTCATAATCATCATAAGTAGTATGTACTTATCCATAACCGTAGCATCATGAGTCTTAAGTCACCCATTAGTCATAACCATAAAACATAGCATAAAATTTAAGAAAAAATTTTCACACCCAAGACATGCATTATGTGAGAATATAAGAATCTTTTGCCAAGTCACTGCTACACACACACACATGCTTTTGCCTCTCCTGCGGCTTCCCTTAATAGCTTCTTGCTTGATCTGCGGTATAAGAAAAATAAAACTATAAGCACATAGGCTTAGTAAAACCCTTTCCTACTCACTAAAACCATACGTCACTTAAGCGTAAACATATCAAGTATCTGACATAGCGTAACTTCGAACATAAACATAAGCAAAGTCATGGCATAAGTCATAAGCATATGAACAATTCACATAGCATGATTCCTAACATCACCATAGGTCTACAACCTACTTAGCATGGCATAAATCTTAACATACATGAACATGAAACATACATACGTGAACATGAAGCATACCTATACATGACATAATTCTTAGCATACATAAACATAAGGCATACTTATACATGACATAATTCTTAGCATACATGAACATAAGACATACTTATACATGACATAATTCTTAGCATACATGAACATAAGGCATACTTATACATGACATAAGTTATGAGCATAAACACAAACATAAAATATACTTACCCTGGCGCGATGCATAACATGGATGTATGAATGAGTCAAATGCATTTACTACATAAGGATGCTTAGTTTTTAAAACCATAATTTTAAATGCTTAACATAAACATAACATCATTGGGGTCCCCGGCTTGTACCACATACATTCATCATAAGCGCGCATCCCTAAGTAAATATGAGATAGCTAGCCTCAACCTACTAGGGTAAGGACAGCATAGTCGGTAGTCCTAGAACCGGGGCGTTCTTAAGGTGCCCATCCCTGTTGCACAGCTTCGGTAGTGCCAGAACCGTGGACAGCTTCGGTAGTCCAGAACCGGGGCGTTCTTAAGGTACTCATCCCTTAGACCCTTACTTCGGTCCGGTACAAGCCTCATTCATAAAAATAAATATGCATGCTTCATCATTCATTCTTGTCATTCATACTTATTTCATATCATCGTTATGCCTTCATCATTCATACTTATCATTCATACTTATCATTCGTACATAAGGCATAACCATCATCTTCATTCATACTTATCATTCTTTATTCACATAATAGGGCATACATGCGTAATCATGTTTTTAACCATAAACATTATCTTGGTTCGTAAAACTTGCATGATCACAATACATAAATAAACATGTACTTCATACATGATACATTTCATCTAGCATACATAATCCTAGTATTCATCAATAAGCATGGATCGTAAGCTACATATAAACATGACACATACTACTAGGGTTCATGGCATTTACCTTAAAACATGCATGTACTTTCATAAACCATAAATCTATTATAAACATTTATCATTATACATGCATCATTCTATCTATCATAACTTACATCCTACATCAATTTCATATATTCATGGTATATGATCTAAATGTTCATGAGTAAAGCATCACTTAAGATCTAACATACAAAATCATATTATTCCACACATAAACTAAGATTTTTGTAACATAAAGATCCTTACTTCATGCTTAACTACTTACTAGTATCATGGTAACTTAGAAACATGCATCCTTGAGACCTTAACCCAATCCAAACCCTAGGTTTGGGTCTTGGCCGAAACTTGAAGGAGATCTAAATTCATAGAAAATTTGCCTAGGTTAAGATTAACATCCTATACCTTGCATATCATGTCATGGAAGACCAATTGAACCCTTGATTGGACTTAACACTAAGCCTTAGCCCTAGTACATGACTTGGCCGAAACCTATAAGGGTAACAAGCCCATAGAAAATTCATACAAATCACTACTTTCATCCATACTATATCATAGCAAGACATACTAAGCATGCTTGGAGAATTGAAGATTAAATCTAACCCTAATCTTGAAGGTGGCCGAAACCCTAAGGGGTTCTTAGGGTGCCATAAAACTTCAATCATCATGCTTTTATACTTCACCTATCATAGGTAACCATTTGCAAATATAAATCAAGTCTTTAACATGATTTCTAGCCCAAAACATGCCTTGGCCGAAACCTTCATGAGCCCTTTTCATGGATTTTTCCAACATATCATGCCAATAAGACTTAGATCATGACAAATAACTTTGAAAGCTATCATACCACAGGTGAGAGGGTTTTACCTTGGGTTGTCTTTGATTTTTAGACCTTAAAAGAGAAGGAGAATGGAAATCCCTTTGCCACTTGAACCCTTCTTGCCCTTGTAACCTTGGAAGAGAACCTAGATCTTCCAAATAGAGTCCTTGGTGGAACTTTTCTTAAGGGGGAGAGCACCTTGAGTTTTCGGCCAAAGCAAGGAGGAAGAAGAAATGAAGAGGAGAAGGGAAGTTGTAACTTCCTTTCCATATTTATATCACTTTAAAAGGGGTAAATGAAAAGTCATGGTGTCTCTTCCCTTGATGACTCTTCATTTCCTACGCCTTAACTAATATCCACTTCATTTCCTCATAGCACTCCCTTGCTAGGTGAATTGGTTAGTGCATGCTTGGTTGTACTAGAGGTCCAAGGTTCAATCCTTGGTGCATGCACTAACTTTTCTATTTTATTTTTTTTAAATTTATTTCCTATTATTTTGAAAATTCCTTAAAAATTTCCCCATAATTATGTTAATATTTCTCATTAAAACCCCTTTATATTTCTATTATCTTTTACCTAAAATCCACCCAAAATCATGGCACTAGAAAGCCCATATAAGGCCCATTAGTACTTAGTTTCTCAATTTAAATGAGAAAACCATGGGTTTCTAGGCTAAGGTTCGTATTTATATTTCTAGATCCTTTGGAAAATTATCTAGACATGCTTAATATTTTAAAGAAAATATTAAGAAAATTTTTCGGGTCGTTACATTTGGGCCTGAAATAAAATATCTTAGGCTTAAAGAGGGCCTATTTCAGGTCGAAAGAGGGCCTGAAAATTTTCATTTCAGGCCCTCTTTGGGGCTGAAATTTTTTTAGGCACAAAGAGGGTCTGAAATGAAAACATTAACACCCTCTTTTGGCCAGAAATATTTTATTTCAGACCCAAAGAGGGTCTGAAATTTTTTATTTCATGCCCAAAAAGGGATTAAAAATTTTCATTTCGGGCCCTCTTTGGGCCAAAAAAATTTCAGCCCCAAAGAGGGCCTGAAATGAAAATTTTCAGGCCCCCTTCGGGTCTGAAATAAAAATATTTTAGGCCCAAAGAGGGCCTGAAATGAAATATTTCAAGCCCAAAGAGGGTCTGAAACAAAAATATTTCAGACCCAATGAGGGCCTGAAATAAATTTATTTCAGGTCCTCTTTGGCCATGAAATAAAATGTTTTGCTTGCCTAAAGGAATTGATACATAAAACTTTTGTCAAATTATGTCAAAAAATAAGATCCCTAGTTTTTTATACAAGAACATATAGGATAAACTTTTGATTTCTCAGATAAGAAACTATCAAGAAGAAAGTATAATTATCAAAACTGACAGTTACGCTAAAGTACTTGGTACTTCACACAATATACTCCGTATGTGCTAGTAATCCTATAAAAAAAACACAACACTAAGCCAACACCTTTTTCCTACAAAGGATATGCAATACCAATCTTTATTGATCTAATTACTTTTGATCAAACAAGAAAAATTTGGTAAACTTACTTGAGAATAATGTAGAGAGCGCCCAAAATGACCAGCATAATTCACTTGTGTCACGTGTGGATGGGATGATAGGAACTCAACAAGCTTTTGTGCATTATCCTATTGGAAGAATTATCGATTATGATGGATAATACAATAGTATGATGAAATATTTCATCTTAAGTCCAAAGAGGGCCTGAAATAAATTTATTTCAGGCCCTCTTTGGTCCTAAAATATTTCATTTCAGGCCCTCTTTGAGCCTGAAATATTTTTATTTCATGCCCGAAGATGACCTGAAATTTTTTTATTTCAGGCCCAAAGAGGGCTTGAAATTTTTAATTTCAGGCCCACTTGGGACTGAAATATTTTTATTTTAGGGACCCTCTTTAAGAGTCAAATATAAAATAATATAAATAAAATAAAATGTTTGAATTAAATTCATTTTTATTTTAGGCCCTCCTTATTTTATTTTGTTGATATTTTAGGATATTTTATATTTTCTATTTATATCTTATTTCAGGCAATAAGTGCTTGAAAAAATTCATTTCGAGCCAAAAGACCCTTAATGATTTATAAGATAATCTTTTAATTATTTCTTAATCTTTCACAATTACAGTAAAATATAGTAAAAGCTCCGGAGCTTGGTCGATTTACAAAGTAGGAGAGATATATAGGGTAAGAGAAGATGAGAATATCTGAATCCAAACCACAGTTTATTATTTTAAAATCAAATTATGAAAAGGTGGTTCGGATATCTCAAAAAATGAACTATCAAAAGAAGTTTTGGCGGGAGGGGTATAAGAGGAATGAACTGATTTTGCATGCGCTCTTTGGTAATGAATAAACTATAGTACGCTTTTTAGTAAATATGGATTCCCACATACGCCTTTTGGTAAAATGACGAAATCTTTATGTTCCTACACATAAAGTGGCTTAGTTTGGATGCAATTTAGTAGAAGTACAGGATAGGTTATTTAAGTTCACTTGTCTAAGTTGTCTCACCCAATTTAAGTGATCAAGCATGTTAAACCTATGTTGATTTTGTGAGACAGAGATCAATCAAACCAGTTTGATTTGATTAGCGGATTGAACAGAAAATTTTTGGAAAATACTGAGAAAGATTTGAAAAAAATTTAAAAAATTGAAAAAGATTAAGAAAAAATTTGAAAATGATTTTTTTTAAAAATAATGATACATTTGAAAAACAATTTTGTGAGGAGGAAAAATTGACAGGATTTCGGTTGATCTAACTTTATTCATCCTAAACATCTCACACATTTCTTAGTGACAAAATATATAACCTTATTTGTTTTGTGAGATGCTTTCAATTTTATCTTTAAAATTAGGTTAAGTCTAAGATATGGTTGAAGCTAGAGTTAGATTCAGATTTAAGAATTAGTAATTTAAAAATAAACTTCAATATTTGGCTTCCAGGTTTTGGCGAGGCATAGGGGCCTTCTTTGGCCTCAGCCTTATTCGATTAACAACTCGTTCCTAGACAAAGCCACACAAAGAAATAGTATGTTTTAAATTCCTCATTTAGAAATCTTGGTCTAACTAGTCGAGGATGTGGCGAGGTAGCTTCGGCTAGTTTCACCTAACTATGAAGACCAAATAGGAGACGCCTTGTCCTACTTGACTCCCTAGACGGCTTTCCTAACGTACTATCAGCTCATCCTACCCTAATATTACGTTATGCAAGTTTTAATCAGATCTAATCCTTAACTAATCATTTCTAATCCTAATCGTGATAAAAATAAATAAATAAATAAATAAGCATCAAGAAAGGTATTCAATCAAAAACTATCTAATCACATGAATAGTTCTTTTATTAGCTCCCCCTGGATCATATCCTCAATTTGGTATATCTAAGTAATAAATATAATCCTTGGGAATCCAATATTTATTTGTCCATCATGATTAGTCAAGCTTAGTTTGGGGGACCATGCTTGGACTCTGGTGCTAGGGTCGTTGATTACTGAGTAGTAGGACCTAACTCACGAATTGGATTTAATCCCAATTCTAGATTGATTTAGAACAGATCTCGGCTTTCCAAGAATCATTTCAAGATTCTTGGAACCTAGGGTAAATTGTTTCTTTGACTTGAGCTTTGAGGGAAGAATTCTCATCCTCAAGGCTTTGGACTTGAGTTGAGGTTTCTTCCTGAACTTGCTCAGTCAAAGGACTCAAGCTGGTTTCTTCAAGGAGTTTTATCTCCTCTCAGAGAGACCTGACCAGGTCATTGGACTTAGCCAGTTTGCGAGATAAGTAGGAAATTAATTCGTGAAGATCCTGTTCGAAAAAACCCAGTACCTTAAGTTGGCCCGTTTCCGACAGTGAGATGGTTCCATGCTCCATTTCTTCGTCTGATTCAAAGTCAATGTCGATCTCATCTTTAGCTGTTATGGCGAGGAGGTTGGACTGAGTTGGTTCATTCTCATCCAATTCTAAAGACGACTCATCCCAGGTTGCCTACAATGCCTTCTTCCTTCATTGATTCATTGTCTCCTTCGCGTTTGGGCATTTGGACTGGAAGTGTCCTTTCTTTCCACACACATAATAGGTGAGTTCACCTTATTCATTGGTTCAGTTGGATCGTCCTTTGGTTGTCTCGTCTTCTTCTTCTTTTGGGCATTCCGAGCTATAAATAGCTTCCTGACGATGTTCACAAGCTCCGCCAGCTCTTCCTCTTCCGATTCCAAGTCAAAATCCGATTCTAGTTCCGGTGTCTTCTTCTTGATTTTTCCTGCAATCAAAGACACACTTTTCTCTGCAAGTGAATTGTTAATCTACTCATATAACTTAAATTCAGAAAATAACTCATCTAATTTTATTTTTGAAAGGTCCTTAGAAACTTTGTAGGCATCAACCATAGATGCCCACAACGAGTTTCTAGGGAATGAATTTAATGTATACCTGATCAGATCCCTATTCTCGATTGTGTGCTTGATGATGTGGAGTCCATTCATAATTTCGTGAATTCAGGCGTGCACTTGAGAAGTCATTTCTTCGTCCTGTAGTTTTAGGTTATAGAGTTTATTCAACAAGAGATCGCGACGACTCACCTTAGTGTCGGAGGTTCCTTCGTGGATGTCTATGAGTTTATTCCAGAGTTCTTTTGCACTGTTGAATGGACCAACGCGGTTAAGCTCCTCCTTTATAAGTCCGCATTGAGGGTTTGTGTCTCCTTTGCGACAGCTTCTATTTTCATTTTAGCAGCGACATACCATTTGTCATAGCTCCGAATCACCCCTTGCTCATCTCTTGGAAGGTCGAATCCAGTTTGGATGATTATCTACATGTTCACCTAAGTTTTCAGGTGGTCCTCCATTCAGCTTTTCCAATACACGAAGTCATTCCGAAAAGATAGTAGTACTGTAGCCATCTTCCAGTGCCATAAGGATAGTAGAGAGAATTCTGAACTTCCAAAAGCAAAAATAACAAAATATACCAAGTCATTTGTCTTGGATTAGCAGTGTGGGATAAAAAAAAGCAACTGAAGAGAAAACTACGGAAAATCCGAAAAGTGCTCAAGTAGTCGTTTCACCAAAATTGAGCAACCCCCACTCTGATACCAATGGTAGGATTGAGATTGAGCAATGGAGGGGGTGAATATCACTTCGTAAAAACTTCAGTTTTAAAACTAAAATGACTAAGTGATAAAGTACACAACGGAAGCTTTGAGAGTAAGCGTAGGAGTTAGAGAAAAAGTAGCAGAAACAAATTATGATCGCTAACTCAAGTTGGGTTAACTTGCTTCGGGGTCTTGACCAACTCTTACTACAAGACGCACGATCCTTGATCCTTTACTTTGGGTGTTATTAATAATCGCAAGAATGTTTACAAGTTACAAACTAAAGTGTGCAATAATAAAATAAACAATTGTACCAACTCGTGAAATGAGAGGACAGATCATCGTTCGGAGAGTCAGGCGTCGTTTTTGCATTATATGTACTTCGGTTGTGCATCACACGTAAGAAAAAAATGAACGCAGTGATTGAATTGATGTTCTAGATTGTTGCACTCGGCCCCTTATATAGTAGTTACTCAGGCAATTGAATGGCTATTCTGGCGCCCTCGTCGCAGCGGATTGGGCGGAAACATTATCTGCTCCAAGGTCAAACTCAATACTAGTTAGGCGCCTGAGTCCCTTTCATGCGCCTGAGTGTTGATATGGGTTCTCCACTCAGCCCTCGCCATGTTATGCTGACCGTTGCGCCAGCTCAGCCACCATCTACCAGCATTATGTTTTGGATTAGTAGTGCTGGAGAAAAAGAAAAAAAATTGCTTGAATTGGTGTTGCACGAATTTCGAAAAAAAATGATAAAAATTAAAAAAAAAATAATGACAAATTTTCAAAAATGGATAGTTATATCAGTTCTAACTTATGGTGAAAAGATAATAATTCAAAATTAAAAAAGACGTAAGAATATTTTAAAATCTTGCATAAATATTTTTTATTTGAACGAAAAAATAAAAAATTTGCAAACGGAAGAAATGCACAAACAGTGGATTCACTAATTCAGAGCGACTCCACTCTGATATCAATTGTAGGATTGTAGAGAGTGATAGGGGGTGAATATCATGTTTGAAAAATGTTTCGGGTTGATAAAAGTATAAGTCAGTACGCAATGGGAAGTAAAGTAAAAACATGGCTAACACCCTTTGTTTTTACTTGGTTCGGAGTCTATGACAACACCTACTCCAAGGCCCACGATCTTTGACTATTTACTTTGGACAATTCTATAATTTGTAAATGTGTACATGAATGCAATGTTTAAGAATAAGAATAATGAAAAGGCATACCGACAACATCAAATAGAATGAAAGAAAAGTGTGTCATTGCTGGAGCATCATTTCGTCGTCATCTAATTGTTTCGACGCAACACACCAGAGCACAACTGCTGTGGAAAAATGATGCTAAGTCTCTAGTGGAAGAACCCTTATATATGGTCATACGAGCGCCCATATAGGATTCATGGGCACCCGTGTTGCTACGATCCAGTTGCGTCCTTATCCCTGCTTGATCCAAGATTTATCCTCACTTGAGTTCCTAACTACTCTCGAGTACCTATGTTGCTAATGTGGAGCCTCCATTTAGTGTGTGTCAACTCAGCCATGCCCTGGCTGAGTCACAGGTACACGGGTACCCTAGTACCTCTCAGGCACCTGAGAGTCGCCAGTCACCGGTTCGCTTAGCTGCAACACAGAGTTATTTTAACAAATAATATGAAAAGGAAAATCAATGCAAGACAGTCAATGTTGTCCAATCCTGACATATAGGTTTCAATTAAAAACCTAGGTCAGACCGACGCCTACTATTCCCTCTTCCAGAGAACGTATCTTCACCTACTCCACTCTAGAGAAGTTACCTGTTTGCCAACCGACACCTCCAGTTAAGCTTTTTCTAGCCCTCCGACAACTCCAGAACTCGTGACGTCCGTACCTTGACCCGTCCCTACTCTTGTCCGTTGTCCTTGCTCAGATAAGTCTTTTTCCCAGTCCTCGATCGGGACATCAGTGCCCAACTCCCGGCCAGGTCTTTGTGCCCAATCTTTTGAACCAGGTCTTTGTGCCCAGCTTTAATCACTAGGTCTTCGATGTCCAACCCTCGGACAGATCTTCATGCTCAACCCTACATATCATGCCTAGTTACACTAGGACTTTCCTGCACACTCGAGATAACACATTAGATTATAAATAATACTTAACTTTAAACCCTTTGCCAATATCAAAATAAGGTTTAATATGGTGCTTCTGGCACCAACAGGAAAAATTGTTCACTTAAATTAGATGTTGCCTTGTGGGCATACTGAACTACACCCCTATCGGAATGATACCTTTTCGGTTGATTTATGGGAAGCCTTGTCATCTTCCGATAGAATTGGAGCATAGATCTTACTATGCAATTCAAAGACTAAATTTTTATCTAAAAGCAGCTAAAGGAAAAAAGGAAACTCCAACTCAATGAACTCGATGAGCTAAGGATAGATGTTTATGAGCACGCAAGATCATATAAGAAAAGAACAAAAACATGGCAAGATAAACACATCATCGGAAGGGATATAAAAGAGGGAGAATTGGTGCTAGTATTTAATTCAAGATTGAAACTCTTCCCTGGAAAGATGAAATCACGATGGATAGGACCTTATAGGATACAAAAGGTAGATGCCTTTGGAGGAGTTGATATATGGAGCAAGGAGTCGAGGTCTTCCGAGTTGAATTGACAATGATTGAAATGCTATGTCTTGAAGATGTCGGACAAAGGAGATGAAGAATTGAGTCTATCTGAACCTCATCCAATGGATTGAGTGTCAAAGATCGAGCACGAGACCCTAACCAATTGCTTCTTACGAGGCAACCCAAGGGTTTTTCTAATCAATATTGTTCTTTTTCCACCATTAGTTAGCTAATTCATGTATTTGTTGCATTTGGTTGCAGGATCAAGTCATTTGAAATAATGGAGGGTCTGGAATAAGAAAGGGAAGTACCCCCAAGGCACATGCTCGTGCCCTTCCTCACAACCCGTGTGGATAGGGTCGTGTGGCATATGGCATGGTTGTGCAATATCTCATGACCATGTGGCCACCCCTCGAGATAGCAACAGGGCGCACAGGAGAGTAGTGCGATTTCGCAAGGCCTGTGTTGCTTTCGGTGCAAGGTGCACCAGGGGTGTGTGATTTCGCACAGCTCCTGCCACCCCAGGATGGCTTCCATCGAGAAGTGCACGACATGACCATGCTGCAACCATACCCTAGCCCCTTAAGAGGGAAGGGCATGGCCATGTGTCACCACCCCCCTCCTCTCGATCTCTCATTTTCCCTCCCCTTCAAACCTTCCTCCCCACCCTTTGTTCCCATCGTCCACCATAAACACTTCTCTCTCTTTCTTCCCATTGGCAAGAAGGATCATCTCCCCTCCTCCATTCTCCAACTTGGATTAGTGCTCAAGAATGATGAAATGATTGAAGAATGTGCTAACATCATGTAAGGACAATGCGTCAAGTAGCAAAGGGAAGGAGAAACTTGAAGAAGTAGAACCCCATGAGGCACGCTTTGAAGGTATATGCAATAATTTTGGCATTTCATTAAGTGATGATAAACAAAAAAAGTGCTTTGATAATCTTGTGAAATACCCTATTAGAAGAACTAAATATTTAGACTACCATACCTTGGAACTCCTGGGGCTTAAGAGTGATGTTGAATTGTTACTTAATAGGATTGGTTGGAGCGATTTCGTGCGAATAAACTACCCTACATATCTTTGAATTATTGAGTTCTATTATTTTTTGCTATGACCATGAGGGGGAAGGAACGTTTTATTTCATTTATTTAATGAGAGCTATACGTGGATGTTAGGTGATTTCTGTTGTTGCAAGTTGTACTAATAATCTAACTCAGGTTTTGATGAATGACAAATATGTTAAAGTTAGGATTGTGGTTATCTAACCTTTTTACCATGTATGCAGGATTGAAAGACTTAGAACCTAAGACCAAGCTGAAGTCCAAGGTGGTGAAGTCCTGGCATGAAGTCCAAGGTGGTGAAGTCTTAGCAAACATCCAGTTGGGTCTAAGAGGTTGACTGCTAGACGAAGACGAGGGTAGTGGAGTCCTGGCAAAAGTACAAGTTGGTGGAGACTTGGCAAAAGTCCTGGTGGGTCAAAAAGCTAATTAAATCTACACAAGGTAAGTGAGGAAAGTCATTGAGGAGCGAATTCTGGTGAGGATGAGTCGTAATTGGGACTTTATGTGCAGTCCTATTAGCGTTTGGTTGCAGGATTCTTCCAAATATCCCTGGATTAAAAATTCTATTGATTAGAACTAATTTGAATTGAGAAAGAAAACTTCCCGAATGACCTTTATCATCTTCATGCTTTTCGATTGAGTGATCGATTGAACAAACTTCTTGTTCAAGCAATCAAACTCCTTTATCGATTAGCAGCGGAAAAGAAGATGAAGTATGGATCGCCAGTTCTTGTGTTTAATTCGAGGTCCAAGTAAACAACATGAATACAATTAAACAAGAATAAAAAAACAAGATTATACCTCTTGATCATCTATTGTATTCTTATCATCTTCTTGGGCGTCGTATGTGCTGGGTTCTCCCGGCACAAAACAATAAAAACGCAGCGGAAACAAGAACCCATGAGCGATCCATGCGAAAGAAAACTCATACAAAGCTATTTATCTAATAAATTTATCTACTGTTTATACCTTTGAAGCGTGCCCTTCGGTTATCCCGCTCGTCTAAGATGCGCCGGATCTCTTGCACGTTCAAGCGTCCGTGCCTCTATTCGTATCCACACGGACACAATCTCTCAACTTCGGGAGAACTACCTTAGTTGTACTAGCAACTTGAGGTAGCTAGAAAACACCAAGAACCTTACAGTAAGGTTTCGGCCAAGAGTGGAGGAGAGGAAGAAGAGAGGAAGGGAAGGGGAAAAGCTAAGGCAAGAAGAAGACCTCATCCAAAGTCACAAGGCCCTCTTTTATAATCATCCCATGAATATGAAGAGGCTTGTGTCACTTTGGCTTCCCAATAAAGAGCACATCTTTTTATGTGGCTCCTTATCATTTCCCATGCAGGAAAAGAATCTTTTCATTCAATGAAGAGAGCCTTTCTCTTTCCTTCATGCAACTCCGACCGGGCCTCTCGGGCTTCCGACTCAGTCTCCCGACCAAGTCTCCCCAGTGGTGAGCTCCCGACCCAGTCTGCCGAGCTCCGACCCAGTCTGCCGAGTGCCGACCCAGTCCGTCGAGTTCCGACTCGGTCTGCCGAGCTCCGACTCGGTCCGCCGAGCTCCGACTCGGTCCGCCGAGCTCCGACTCGGCCCGCCGAGCTCCGACTCGGCCCGCCGAGCTCCGACTCGGCCCGCCGAGCTCCGACTCGGCCTCTCTCGAGTTTCCAACTCGAGTCCCCCGAACTGACCTCCCGAGTTCCCAACTCAGGCTCAGGTCTCCCGAGTTCCCAACTCGGTCTCAGGTCTTCCGAGTTCCAAACTCGGGCTCAGATCTCCCGAGTTGCCAACTCGGGCTTAGATCTGCCGATCAACATTCCCGAAGCATTGTGTCCTTTGTGTGTGACCCAATAGGTTCTCGTGACGTTGGTAAATGCGCCTAAATACTTTAGACACATAAACAATGAGCGGCATCTAGCAATGCATCATTGCTACCCAAGTAACAAGAAAAGTCGAGATCCGACTAAACCTCCGTGACTATGATAGTGTATGACCTTGTCCTTCTATCCTTGATATCTAGATTGACCAATGAGGCATAGACCGTGTCATCCTCAATCAATCTTGTGTTTCTTGATCCCCGAGTAGACTCACTCAAACAAATGAGCTCAATATCTCATACTGACTCATTTGAGCATGGTCATGCGTTTCAGTAGTCCTACTCGATCAAGGGCCCACAGATATCACTCCCATTATATGGGAGGGATAGATCTCATCTACATCACTCATATCCCTCCGAATAATTCATTACATACCCAGTGATCGCCTTTATAGTCCACCCTGTTACGGGTGACGTTTGACTATACCAAAGTACATAATTTCTTATGTAGGGAACCGTAGTGACTTCAGGTCTAAGGACTATTCATACCAATAGTCACATGAGAAAGTCTATGACACTCATATGACAATCTATGAAACTTTCTCATGGCGGGTCATTCAATACACATTCTCCAATGTATACCCATGTGTCAACATGATATCACATATCCATGACTTGTGAGCTCAAGTCATCAGTTGACCTACATGCTAGTCTCCATGTATTAATATTATCCCTGAATATTAATGCTTGACCAGGAATAATTTTGTGTAGTGTTCTCTACATTATCTCATTATTGATTCAACCAATCGATATAATGTAGATAAGAACCTACTACACAAGGACATTATTATACTTAGTCATTCGGCACAGAATACAAAATAAGTATAATAACCAAACATGCCTTTATTAATGATAGAATATGATACAAAATGCCCCTAGTCAATCATCACATGTTTGGCTCTAGGGCTCCTACTAATAGTATGGGCGACGATCTTCCATGAAACAAAGCCACCAACCGAAAGCCCACTTCTTCTCCTCTTCCTGCTTGCGCTGACCAAAGAAGGAGAAAGAAGAACAATCTCCTTCTTGCTTGTGCTGACCAAAGAAGGAGAAAGAAGAACACTCTCCTTCCATCTTGTTGCTGTGCCTCCTCCTTGCTTATTGATGCCACACAGCCGAAAGAGAGAAAGAGAAGAAGGGAAGAAGAAGAAGAGAACATACTTCCTTCCTCTACAACCCTAGCCGGCTCCCCTCCTTCCTCCTTGCTTGCTTGCGACGTCGAACCCTAGGAGAGGAGAGAGATAGAGAGAGGAAGAATCAAGGCATAGGTTATGGTTCATGGTGGCTTATGAGGGTATTTATAGGCTACAATAGGGACCATGAGGAGGTTGGTTTTGGTCTTCTAACAAATCCTCAACCTAACCTGTTAATAATAACCCGCTCCACTAATGGGTTATTATTGAACTACCACACCATTCCCATAATTAAATATGGGCTCCTTCTTATTATTTGTACATTTTCTCCGTGAGTTAAAGATACCACATGTCCATTAATTAATTAAATTACTGACAATTTAATTAATTAATATCTAACTCCAAGAGTAGTATCACTCAACCTTATTATCATATCGGACCATGTCCACCTTGTAGGGTATGGCTTGGCAGGTTTCCTTAGCGAATACCCGGTCGATCCGAGAGACCTCTCCACGTCTACGGATTAAAAAAAATAATCCGAGTGGAGACTCCAATCGACCGTCTCGTGCCGTATCGAACGATGCAAATTATAACTTAGCCAATTACCAAAATTGACCTTGTAATTTGCTCGACCGTTCGACCACGGAAAAGGCAATCAGTTGAACGCCGACTTTTGTGTTTATGGTCGAGGTCCAGTTAACAATATATTCATCATGATATGAAATCAAAATAATACATTATCAAACATAAAATGACGAGACATATAATCATGGCACAAAATTGACATAAGGAAATACAAAGGAGCATAGGATGTGAAATACCTTCCCGATCATCTAGCAGTCTTCTACCTTATGTCCCTCCCTTCACAGACGACGTGTGGGCGATGATCTACCGTGATCCAAGATCACCAAGACTTCGAATCAATCACACTTTCTTCTTCTCACTTGCCCAAACCAAACCCTAGCTTAGGGATAAAGCCGCCGGCCCCTTTGCTCCCTTCTTCCTTGCACCGCTGGCCAACCACAGCCCTCAAAGAACCGCCGGCCAACTGCAGTCCTCAAGAAGGAGTTGGATAAAATGATGGAGAGGAGAAAACCCCTCCAACCAGCCCAAAACCTGATCGCAAACCCTCCTCTTCCACATTGCGCCGCCGCCGTCGCCTAGCTCCTTCTCGCCACCTCCAACCAGCCACCCGACCCTCCTCACTCACCGAAGATCACCACAAAGGAGAGGAGACACTCCTCTTCTTGTCTAGTGGGAATTGGCCTTGGTGATTGATAAGTATCATTTTGTTGACCATTTAAGGTTCTAGGATGTATTTTTGACTCATGATTTACTTAATGATGGATTTATCCTAGGTTTTAGAATTTACATTCATTTTGGACCTAATTCCAAATTTTGATATATTTGAATTGTTTTGTCACTAAATTATTGATCTACTTTTGTAGGCTTGGAAGGATCATGGACCTAGGTTATGTTGGGTTAAAGTTGAGTCAAAAGTGAACTGGATCAAGTGATCAAGCATCGACTAATATGGACCGTCCGATGCAAAAACGGTTAGATCTAGGCCATCTGAGAACTTCTGATCAATTCGAGCTGGGATTAAGGCTGATCAAGCACTTAGGTCGAGACCTAAGAATTTCATCCAAATCTGAGGAGATTCAGCCGTTGGATCAAGCTCAGAGGGCTCTCGACCATCCATTCAAAGATCAAGGTGATTTGAACCATCCGTTGCAAATCTGGAAAATCTAAGCTACTGGGAGGAATATCCTGACCCTTGATCAAGATTTGGAAAGTTTGATCCAAATTAGACGAAGATCAACCGTTGGATTAGCGCTGGATAATCTGAGCCGTCCATTTTCAAACCATATAAACCGAATTCCTCTGCTTCAGATGGCGTCGTGTCTTCGCCAGTTTCTTCGAGTTTTCCTTACTGTTCTTCATTTCGACTGTGATTTTTTCCATCTGAAGGCGTGGCCATCTCGATCACAACCTTGGAATAAGATCTGGATCATCGGGAGGAGGTTTCCGTGGAGATTCAAGCTCGAATTCGCACCGAAGCAAAGTTGATTGAGGGTTTCATCAATTTCTATGATCTGATCGATTTAATCGTGATCGCGTGCCGTTTCCTTCCATCGGAGCTTACTGGAGGGTTCTCTGGTAATCTTTGATCATCACCAAATCATCACCACATCTCGACATCGCGAGATCGAGCAGATCAGATTGGTTTTCTCCAGCCGAGTGTAGTATGTGAGCATAGTCAAAATTGAAGCTGTTTTCCCATTGATTTACGGAGCTGAAGGTGTTCTTGGCTTGCTCTTGTGTAACGGCAAGGAGGTCTTGAGACAAGGGAATGATCGAGGCTTAGTTTCTTAATACATTTCTTTTGTTTTAGCTGTAATTTCAATTCTGCACTTATTTCTGTTTCTGTCTCGTATCAACAGCTGTTTAGTTTCATTTTCTAAATTGTTCTTTCTTAATTAGGGTTAAATTTTGCAAGTAGTTAACTGGTAAGCTTCTCTAGTGAACAATTGATTTCAATTCCAGGCTATTTCAAGACTTAGTCCTTGCGTATTAGAGTTTTAGCTGCGTATCAGTTCTTGTTCTGCAATTTCAGTTACAGTTTCTGTCTTCGTATCAGTTGCTTTAGCTCTTATTCGTGAGTTGTTTCAGCCTTAATTATGTTTCATCCTACAAGTTTAATAGCTAGGGAATTTGTTTAGTGCATCATTGCTTCTGAATTCAGCTTACTTCTTAGTTTAATTTCTGTGTATCAGTTTTCCTTCTTGCACATCAGTTCTGTTCCATGCATATCAGTATTATTTCAACAAATTTCAGCTGATAGTCTTTGAATTTGTGTCAAGTGAAAATGAGATTTTCTTAAGCTTCTTGAACTTTAGAGTAGTGAACTCGAATTCAGCTTGCATTTGCTTGTTTCTGAATTCGAGTTGCTACTACACCTTTACACTCATTTATGCATTTTTGAATTCATGTCGTCATTTAGTTATTTCTGAATTGGTCAGATTCATTTTTGCAGTTTTTAGTTTATCATTTTTGCAGCTAATTTCGAGCACTTGATATCACTTGCCTTATTTGCTTGTTATGCATTTGAATTTGTCTACATTTCTGCACACTCATTCTGTAGTCCTGCACAATTATTTCTGCCTTACATTCTTCTGACTTGACCTGCACTTTTTAGCTGAATTTCTTCAGTCATTCTTGCGATTTCCTTCACTGATAACCTTGCTTTCCAAGCTTAGTCGATTAGTTTCATTTCAGAATTGTTAGTATTAACTTTGGCACTCAGTATCAGTTTTGACACATAAGCTTTCTTCCTTTGTGTACCAAGCTTGTTTCACTTTCTCACTTTGTATCAAGATAAAACTACGGCATTGATTGGTGTCAAGTTACTTGCAATTTTTAATGAGCTAAGAGTTTGAAATCAGTTAGTCTTTCATTTGGCAGTTTCTGAATTCTCTCATCCATGTCTGCAATTGATTGTTTCTAATTTTGGAGCTTGTATTTTGATTGCTTAAAGTTTGATTGCCGAAGTAAGACTTGCACTAGTTTCAATCGAGAATTCAGCTACTATGTTGTAGCATTCGCTTAGCATTTGTTTTGCATTTGATATCAGATTTGTTTTCTAAAATCGGTTAAGCGCTTTAGTTGATTTAAATGTTCATTGGTTAAGTTCATAAATTGCATTTCCCTTGTTTAGTTCATTGAGTTAAGCTTTCTTCCTTTTCATTGCATTGTCATTTTTGATTGCAACTAAAACCCAAGTCTTATTTGAAACCCATAAATATCAACGACACATAAACTCGAGCTCGAATCAAGCAACCTCAACTAGCCTTAGGAAAAATACGACCTGTGGCTCCTTTACTATATTTTTATTCTTGTTAGCAAAAAGAGTATCCAACTTTACAAATATCTAAAATTTGAGACCCACATTCGTGACAGCTCTTTTGGGTCCATTAGTGATCTTGATGAAGGAAGGAGAAAACAAGGGTTCTATCAACCCTTGTTGTCGTGACCTAGGAGAGAGAAGGAGAGGAGAGGAGAGAATTGTTTTTGGGTTGGATGATTGTTTCCTTGATCACTTGGATTAAGCTTTAGTTTCTTGATCTCATAGGGTATTTATAGGGCTAAGGTATGGACCAAGAGGAGGAGTTGGTTCTTGGCCCACTAATGGATCTAAACCCGATCCATTAATTAAGATTCATTCCACTAAAGGATCTTAATTGAACTTCCTCACCAACCCTCATATTTTCATATGTGCTCCACATATTACGAGTCATCCATCCCCCCATGTTTAAGATCTCGAATGCCCGTTAATTAATTAAATTACTGATAATTTAAATTAATTAACTTTTGGATCCTTGATTAGTACCACACAAACTTATCATCGTGCCGAATCAAATCCACCTGCAGGGTTTAGCACAATGAACCTTTTGAGCTCATCAAGCGGGCATTATCATCCTGACTCATCAGGACACGGATTCCGTCAGTAATCAACGGCACATCATATTATTAATATTATCTCCTAACTTACCGGGTCTATCGATCTAACAGAATATATCTCGTCCATTGATAAATTAAAAAAATAATAATTAATAATATATGCCCGTTATTATTTCGGGATTAAGGGATCGTACTCCATAATATAAACTGAGGTCCTATCTAATTA
Organism: Boesenbergia rotunda; assembly: GCA_024364735.1. NCBI lineage: Eukaryota > Viridiplantae > Streptophyta > Magnoliopsida > Zingiberales > Zingiberaceae > Boesenbergia > Boesenbergia rotunda. Next base: position 21,719 of record JAGFNQ010006604.1, on the reverse strand, counting down.
TCAAGTCAGTATAAATTGGATAACCTCGGGTTTTGGTCCTGTTCAATGTACTCATAGAACACTAGTGTAATTCTATGGTCAAGACCAACCACACCTAATTACACCACAACCATCCCGATGGGTTGTCTAATTTCATCTCGGTTGTGAGCCTCTACTTACACTAGGTAGGGAATTGATAACACGATCTTTCGTGTGTCACCACACACCATGTTATCTACAATGCGTAGTATTGGACTTCATGCATGTACTAATGTAAACAGGCACCTAGTGTAGTTGTGATTCTCTTTTCATAATAAAGATGCTCATATATAAAAGTCATGTCTTTCAGTATACACATCTTACTATCTCCCACTTATACTTCAAGACACTGTTGTACTCCCACTGCCATACATCTGACTCCCATATCCTCTACATGTCGGTCAAAAGCTCTAGCTGGAAGAGCTTTAGTGAAAGGATCTGCCAGGTTGTCCTCTGATACATTCTTGGCGACAACCGCTTCTCCTCACTTTACGATTTCTTGTATCTGGTGGTACTTGCGCTTTATGTGTTTACTGGCCTTATGGACTCGTGGTTCCTTCGAGTTTATAATTGCACCATTATTATCACAAAAGATTATGATAGATCTGGGCAAACCAGGAATCACATCTAATTCCATGATGAAGTTTCTGAGCCATACAACTTCCTTGGCTGCCTCTCAGGGTGTCACATATTCAACTTCCATGGTGGAGTCCGCCACATACTTCAACTTGACACTCCTCCAGACAATGACTCCACCTCCTAAAGTAAACACAAACCCTGAGTTAGACTTATTCTTGTCCCTATCTGACTGGAAATCTGAGTCTGTATAACCCACAGGGACTAATTGATCTACCTGGTAAACTAGCATATAATCCCTAGTCCGTCACAGGTTTTTCAATATATGTTTTACCGCAGTCCAGTGTCCCTGACCAGGGTTACTCTGATATCTGCTAACCATGCCCATGGTAAAATAGATATCAGGTCTCGTGCCTAACATTGCATACATGAGGATTCCTACTGTCGAAACATAAGGAACCGCCTTCATTTCCTCTATCTCCTTTGTGTAGAATGTGACTACTGAAAGATATGATTTCTTTATATGAAATCTTATTTTGAAAAGAGAATCACAACTACACTAGGTGCCTGTTTATATTAGTACATACACGAAGTCCAATTACTTTGCATTGGAGATAAAATGGTGTGTGGTGTCACACGGAAGATCATGTTATCAATCCCTTGCTTAGTATAAATAAGAGGCCAACAACCGAGATGGAATTTGACAACCCATCGGAATGGTTTTAGTGTAATTAGGTGTGGTTGGTCTTGACCATAGAATTACACTAGTGTGCTTTGAGTACATTGGGTAGGACCAAAACCCGAGGTTATCCAATTTGTACTGACTCGATAATTGGATAGGACCTCAAGATATTATTATGGAGTACGATCCCTTAATCCCAAAATAATATCGGGCATATATTATTAATTATTATTTCTTTAATTTACCAATGGGTGAGATCTATTCTGTTAGATCGACAACCCGATAAGTTGGGAAATAATATTAATAATATGATATGCCGATGATTATTGACGGAATCCGTGTCCTAGTGAGACAGGATGATAATGCCCCCTTGATGAGCTCAAAAGGTTCATCGTGCTAAACCCTACAGGTGGATTTGATCCGGTACGTTGATAAGGTTGAGTGGTACTAATCAAGGATCCAGAAGTTAATTAATTTAAATTGTCAGTAATTTAATTAATTACTGGGCATGCGAGATCTTAAACACGGGGGATGGATGACTCGTAATAAGTGGAGCTCATATATAAATATGGGGGTTGGTGAGGTAATTCAATGAGGGCCCTTTAGTGGAATGGATCCTCATTAATGGACCGGGTCCATTAGTAGACCAAGATCCAACTCCTCCTCATGGTCCCTATCGTAGCCCTATATATACCCCATGATGACATAGAACCAAGGGTAAATCGATCCAGATGAAAAATCCAATAGATCACAAGAAAATCCTAACCTCTTTTCTCTTCTCCTCCCCTCGCTCTCTCCTCTGCTCTCGGTGCAAGCGGCGCCTTCTTCATCGAGCAATTAATCTGCTAAAGGGAATTAATTGCTCATGCAATTAATCGAGGATGAAATTATTCTGCTCCAAGGGCCCTCACGGTTTGAGCAAGTGGCGCCGAACAGTAGGCTTCTTCATCGAGCAATTAATCTGCTAAAGGGAATTAATTGCTCATGCAATTAATCGAGGATGCAATTAATCTGCTCCAAGGGCCTCACGGTTTGAGCAAGCGGCGCCGAACAGCAGGCTTCTTCATCGAGCAATTAATCTGCTAAAGGGAATTAATTGCTCATGCAATTAATCGAGGAAGCAATTAATCTGCTCCAAAGGAATTAATTGCTCAAAGGTTGCAAAGTGGCTCATGTCTCTTTGCTAATGGGAGAGAAGTTGCAACAGGTTACAAAGTTGATCACGTCTTACAAGGCAGCAATTTTCTTCCAAAGAAGCAAAGTTTCTCTAAATAATCGACTTTGCCTCAAAGTTGAGAAATTGCGGACGCAGCTTGCAGAGGACAAGTTGCTCAACTTGTTCTGCGGAGAAGTTACGTGCAATTTGCAGAATTCCCAGTGGAGAAGAAGCTCGGGTTCCGGCGGTGGAGAAAAGAGAAATAGTAGGTTTTTGTGTTTGGATTATCTTCTTTCTAGGAGCAGCCGGCAGCTTCCCTTTGGATAGGGATTGGTTGGCACAAGGAGAAGGGATCGACTTGGTGACCACGGGTCTTGGTAGATCGTCGCCTACACGACGTCCAAGAGGTGAGGGTCATACGGTAGAAGATCGTAAGGTAACGGAAGGTATATTCTTCCTTGGCTCCTTTCGTTTTTATATGTGCTTGTTTCATTTACCTCGTCATTTTATGTGTGTTAGTTTTTTTATTTGATTTTGTATCATAGTTATTAATTCACTAACTGGACCCCGACCATAAATGCAAAAGCCGACGATCAACTCGTTACCTTTTCCACGGTCGAACGGTCGAGCAAATTACAAGGCCGATTTTGGTAATTGGCTAAGTTGTAATTTGGATCGTTCGATACGGCACGAGACGGTCGATGGGAAACGACTCTCCATTCGGATTAAATTTTAATCCGTAGGCATGGAGAGGTTTCTCGGATCGACCAGGTATTCGCTTAGGAAACCCGGCAAGCCATACCCAATACTTTGATGTTTTCGGACACATCTCCTTGGATAGAGGAACTCCATGCCTGAAGGGTAGGAAACCCTTCTTGGAGTTTTCCATGCTAAAACGAGACAAAACAGTGTCAATATATGAAGCTTGGGATAAACACAACATCCTTTTCTGGTGATCCCTTTCTTGGTTATCCATGGCGATTTTCAAGACAACCACGTGGTCGTATCCGAGGGACCTCTCTATAGTCACGGATTAAAATTTAATCCGAATAAAGAACCGTCCCTATAACGACCGATTTGTCGTCGTGTTAGTTAGTCGAAGTCACAACTTAGCCACAAAGGCATTGTAACTTTCCAGATTAGCTAACCATGGAAAAGACGACGATTTGGATCGTCGGTTTTTGTGTTTATCTTCGGGGTCCAGTTAATTATTATTATCTAAGATTTCAACTCTAAATAATAATTAAACACACATGAAATGACAAGGCAAAGCATAATAACACAATAGAACATAGCATAACGAAAACTGAGCCCGGGAGAAATATACCTCGCCGTTTACCTCGCAGTCTTCTATCCTATGACCCAGCCCACTTGGACGTCGTGTGAGCAACGGTCTCCCAAGTCGTGAAGTCAACAAGGCACTTGAATCAATCCTCTTTTCCTTCTTCCCTTGCACCGAGAACCAAAAACCCTAGGGCTAGGGCTTTCTCCACTACTCGGCGGCCCTTTGAAGAAGATGTAAGGTGAAGTCGAGAGGATGGGTTCCTCTCCTTCACCACCACCACACCAACCTCTTATCCTTCTTCCTTACTCACGGTAGCAACACCATAAGGGAAGAAAAGCTCTCTACCTTCTCCTTTTTCCGGCGACAAACACCAAAAGGAGAACTAACCTCAGCCAAGCCACCCTTCTTCCTTCTTGCTTCCGCGCGCTACAAAAGAAGAAGGAAACTTCTCCTTTGTCTTGTGTACATCCGCAACAAGATGAGTCGAAGAAAGGAAGAGAAGAAATCGAGAACCAAGTGGTCTCTTCTCCTCCTCCACCGGCGCCGAACTCCTTTCCTTGCACTGCCGATTCTTCCCTTCACCCTCCTCGCCGCGAGCCACCAAGAGGAAGAGACAACTCCTCCCTTGCTCTGTGACCGAATGCGACCTTTAGGATGAGAAGAAACCAAGAGAAAAAGAAGAGGAGGTTGTCCTCTTCTTGCTTGCACCGCCGGCGCCCAAGGGTTGAGGGAGGAGAGGAGGGATTAATTCATTAATTGAGAGAGGGAGAGGGGTTGGGTTTATATAGGGAGAATTAGTTAGTTTAATTGGAAAAAATTTCCAATTAAACTTGGATTGATTCCTATAAAATTTATATTGAATAATTTCAAAATTAATCTCATGATTAATTCCTTTATTCTATCCAAATTTTATATATGGAATAATTCCATAATTATTCTTTGATTAATTTCTTAATTAATTTCGAGATTTGTTAATCCTAAATTAATTCTATTATTAATCTTTGATTAATTCTTTAATTAATTTCGAAATTAATAATTAATTTGATATTAATTCCTTAATTAATCCGGACATTTAAATCATGATTCTAATGGGGCTTTATTGGGCTAGGATAGGGAACATGAGGAGGAGTTGGTTCTTGGCCCTCTAATTGAACCAAACCCGATCCATTAAATGGAGATCCATTCCACTAAAGGATTCCATTGTACTTTCTCACCAACCCTCATATTTACATATGGGCTCCACCTATTACAAGTTGTCTATCTCCCCGTGTTTAAGATATCACATGCCCGATAATTAATTCGATTTACTGATAATCAAATTAATTATCTTCTTAATCCTTGGTTAGTACCGCTCAACCTTTTCGGCATGCCGAACCATAGTCCACTTTCATGATTTGGCATGACGATCCTTTTGAGCTCACCAAGGGGGCATCATCACTCTGACTCTCCAGGACACGGATTCCGTCAATAATTCAACGACACATCATCTTATTAATATTATTTCTCAACTTACCGGGTCTATCGATCTAGCAGAATAGATCTCGCTCATTGGTAAATCAAAGAAACAATAGTTAATAATATATGCTCGCCATTATTTCGGGATTCAGAGATCGTACTCTATAATAGCATCCAAGGTCTAATCCAATTTACTAGGTCAGTATAAAAATTTGATGACCTCTCTTTCGGTCCTATTCAATATACACAAAGTATACTAGTGTAATCCTATGGTTATGATAAACCACACCTGATTACACTACAACCATTCCGATTGGTTTGTCCAATTCCATCTCGTTTGTGAGCCTCTTACTTATGTTTCGACAAGGTACCTGTTAACATGATCTTCTGTGCGACACTACGCACCATGTTATCTTCAATGTCAAGCATTAGATGTTCAGTGCACATACCAATATAAACACAATCCCGAACATGCACTGTGTGATTTCTGATTCTCTTTAAAATGGAGATGTATCCTTAACCAAAAGGCAATGCTTTCAGTATACATCCTAACAATCTCCCACTTATACTCAAAGACTTTAATGTTCTGAAAATGCCATACATCTGACCTCTTTATTTGTCACAAGCCTGAAGCTCTTGCTTCTAATGCTTTAGTGAAGTGGCCTGCCAAGATCATTCTCCGATGCAAACTAGGCAACAACAGCTATTCCCGTTTTGGGTGGTACTTGCGCTCTATGTGCTTACTTGCCTTATGGATTCGTGATTCTTTCGAGTTTGCAGCTGCACCATTTTAATCACATCACACGTGATATTCCAGAGCAAACCAGAAATCACATCAAAAATCCATCTTGAGGTACGAACCATGTAGCTCCACTGGCTGCCCCGTAAGCATCTAGAATTTTCATCCCACACCGTAGGGTCCATCATGCAAACGCTGCGCAACACTTTACTTTACAATGGTTCTTCCTCCTAAAATTAAAACACAAAACCCAAGGAATATTCCTATTACTCCTATATAGATTGGAATTCTGTATCCATATAACCTATAGGAAATTAGTCTGCCCAGTATACATGCTTCTACCATATTCCAATTTCCTTAGCCTAGGTTACTCCGTTATCTGTTACCCATGCCCACGGCACAACGGATATCTGGGCTCATTTCTAGCATACAATAGACTTCCTCTAGCTAATGCCACAGAAATAGTCATTCCCTGCTCTATCTTCATATCTCCTAGATAGAGTAGCTCCAAAATCGAAAAGTTCAAAACTTCCTTTTGGAGGTATCCATGCTAGAATGAGTTAGGATAATGTTTTATATGAAGCTTGTGATAAGCACATCATCCTTGTCTTTGATCCCCAAGGATGTGTCTCCCTTATCTCAAGTCCTTCATAATCCATACCCTTATGTCTAACAATATTTCATCATTGTTGCCAACTAACAAAATATTGTCTACGTATAATACAATAATACCACTTCGTTTCTGTCACAAGACATCATCCGTCCTTTGAACAAATTTATATCACCGAATTTATCTTTTCAACACGGTAGATCCTTGTCATAGGTCTCAGGGATCCAGCTCATGTTCACATAGGGACCAGTTCATAGACTTCCCATGAACATGAAGCTTCTAGGTTGAGCAACAACCCTTCCACTGTGACAAGGTGCCCTATGCATATCTTTAGTGACACGAGGTGCAGTGTCCTGTGGTATAACTTCTTATACAGTTGGTACTAAGATTGGAATGCCCCTCTATTTAATTTACTGAGAGTTATTCTACTTTTGGATTTGTGGTTTATTTCATAGTCCTCAGTCATTTGTCCCAACGAATGTCCTTTGATCCTTAGGACTATTAAACCACCTTATTGTTCCCTTAGGATATCCCACTTTGAACAATTTGCTAATCTTGGAGAGGCTTATCATCTTCTTAGTCTAATAGCTTAAGAGAACTTCTTCCTTCCATGTATTGCACTATACTGTTGGGGCACAACAAGTGCAGTGAATTGGGATCAAATCTCAATTCTCTGATAAGTAATTCCTACAACCATTTCTAGAGGTATTAATCCCTCGTTTATAAAATAAACAAGGTACTTAAAGGTACCTCTATTCTGAATGGACCAAGGGTTTATACTTATCATGGTAAACCAATTTCCTACATGGTTTTGACTCTATGCCCCGAGACTTAGGGCAAGCCTCTTTGGTCTTGTTACTTCCCTAGTAGGAGTCAAAAGATCGAAAAAAGAAGACAAGTCTCCTATTAACCAATTAACCCTAAGGCCTTTTGGTTAATTACTTTTGAAACCTACTAGAGTTTAACAAAGCCAATCTTTAGAGACAAAACATGTGTTTGGTTTCACTTGGAAGGGATCTTTCTCTTTCATTAGTTAAGATGATAAACTATTATTTGCATCATGGGATCCTTTCAGTTTCATATACTAATTGTCTAACTATGCAGTTCAATAGATATTCCTTCTATTCCACTTTTAACAAATAAAAGCAATAGAAAATATCTTTATTCTAGAAACTGAACAAAGTTCTTTCCAAAAAATTAAGTACATAAAGACAATCTATAAAACCAAAACTATATCAACCTATGTTAAAGACATAAATGAAATAGTAAGAACTCCCACTGCAAAAGTCATCTCCATAGCCATCCATGTAGTCAGCAATATCCTCCTCAGCTAGCCGTCGGGTTCCCTGGAACCCCTGCACAAAAATGCAGACATGATTAGTGGCATCCGTATCTACCCACCAGGTACTGGTAGATATCACCGCTAAACATGTTACTACGACATAAGAAGAAAATATACCTCCGGTTCTACTCTGATGGCAGGACAATTTGTCTTCCAATGTCCTGACTGCTTGCATACAAAGCAATTGCCTTTCGGCTTCTTTATGCATCCCTGAGGTCCTTGTAATCCTGCTACTTTCTTTGCTTCAGTATGGTTCTCCTTCTTCTTTCCTTTCGGCTTAGAAGTAGGAACTACTTGAGCAATGAAAGCCTGTGGGCTCTGAAGAGAAACCGCCTCTGTTGCCTCAAGTTCTGTCAGATGTTCTGCCAACAAATATGAATGTTTGCTCATATTGTAGCTTAGACGAAACTTCTCAAAACTCCTTGGTAGAGATTAGAGGATAAGATCGACTTGGGTTTCCCCATCGATCTGAGCTCCAAAATTTTCTATCTCCTTCAGCCAAGTCATTATCTTGAGGGTATGTTCCCTCATGGGCATCCCCTCAATCAAGATGGTGGTAGTCAAGTTCTTTATTACCAACTGCCTAGCGGCTCGATTACTTTCACCAAAGAGTTCATCTAATATTTTATCCCTGGTTATGGAAGAAGCCCGATTTTGAGGACCTTCGGTCGTCTCGTCTGCCTCTAGCTATTTCCTAAAATATTCAAACTGTTCTTCGGTATTAATCTCATCAGGCTTTTCGGTTAAGAACTCGGCAAGATCATACATAGGTTCCTTGGCAGTAGAAACAAAATCCATATTCAATTCCTAATCCATTTTATCACTAGGGGCATTTAATTGGATTTCACTTTGAATTAGGTCTTGTGGGTCTAAGTCCATTTTAAAATCACCTGAGAATCAGAACAATCACACGCTTTAGATTTTGAAATAAATTGACACCTCAAAACAATTTATTACAAAAATCTACCAACACCTCAAACACCGAGAATTTCGTATGCCACGATGGTGTGGACGTATACGAACTCTACATTTGTGAGAGGAGGTTTTACCCATTAATTTTACTATCTCGTCATCCTATCCTTTTGACAAGTAAAATTAATAGTTGGTCCTCTTCGGCCCTACAAATAATAGCAGTGACTCCGATGGGAGGATACTTATTATTTGTATCTTAGTGTTTACCACCACCCGACACCAAAAAAAATTATTTTTGATTATATGTCTTCGGATGGGGAGGTACACATGGTTATCAATAATTTCCTATAGTCTTTTCCGACCAAGTGATAAACCCACAAGCAGAACAAGCCCATCCGATGGGGAGGAAGACACTCAGAGCCGACGCGCAGACTTGTTCGCATCACTTTTTAGATTGTGGTGGAGGCCATGGGACCCTTAGGGTCCCTCCCCCACTTAGTAATTTGCATTGAGGTTTTTACATGCATCCACACAACAAGCACATACAAACCAAAATAATAGAATAATGATCAAACTATTATGGCCTTGGTCTTCCAATGTGCCTCCAGTCGTGCCGTCACCTCGTCCACTCCATCCATCCATGCGCATGCCACCATGAAGGAGTCCCCGAGCCGAGATGACTAGCTAACTAATTTATATCCATTAATCCTAAACTCCACGAAGGAGTGTACATGTCATCTAGATCAAAAGTAAATAAAAAGCTTGGCTAAACAAGTGCCAAATTTAATTACAAAAATTAAATTGCTTATCTAGCCTCGTCAACCCCGAGGATTCAAATAATTACATCAAGCACAACCAATCACATACACAAAACATAATTTGCCATAATAGTTGGAATCAAGTGCCTGCAACACAAAGTTAGCCAATGCACATCCAAAATATTATCTAGCAAAATAACGTACATGATAATGTGCAAGAAAATTAACCGAATCCTTAAACACACAAAATCGGAAACCTTGCTCTGATACCAATTGTTGGTTATCCTTGGCGGTTTCCAAGACAACCACGTGGTCGTATCCGAGAGACCTCTCTATAGCCACGGATTAAAAATTTAATCCGAATAGAGAACCGTCCCTATAACGACCGATTCGTCGTCGTGTTAGTTAGTCCAAGTCACAACTTAGCCACAAAGGCTTTGTAACTTTCTAGATTAGCTAACCGCGGAAAAGACGACGATTTGGATCGCCGATTTTTGTGTTTATCTTCAGGGTCCAGTTAATTATTATTATCTAAGATTTCAAGTCTAAATAATAATTAAACACACATGAAATGACAAGGCAAAGCATAATAGCACAATAGAACATAGCATAACGAAAACTGAGCCCGGGAGAAATATACCTCGCCGTTTACCTCGCAGTCTTCTATCCTATGACCCAGCCCACTTGGACGTCGTGTGGGCGACGGTCTCCCAAGTCGTGAAGTCACCAAGGCACTTGAATCAATCCTCTTTTCCTTCTTCCCTTGCGCCGAGAACCAAAAACCCTAGGGCTAGGGTTTTCTCCACTACTCGGCGGCCCTTTGAAGAAGATGTAAGGTGAAGTCGAGAGGATGGGTTCCTCTCCTTCACCACCACCACACCAACCTCTTATCCTTCTTCCTTACTCACGGTAGCAACACCATAAAGGAAGAAAAGCTCTCTACCTTCTCCTTTTTCCGGCGACAAACACCAAAAGGAGAACTAACCTCACGCAAGCCACCCTTCTTCCTTCTTGCTTCCGCGCGCCACAAAAGAAGAAGGAAACTTCTCCTTTGTCTTGTGTACGTCCGCAACAAGATGAGCCGAAGAAAGGAAGAGAAGAAACCGAGAACCAAGTGTTCTCTTCTCCTCCTCCACCGGCGCCGACCTCCTTTCCTTGCACCGCCGATTCTTCCCTTCACCCTCCTCGCCGCGAGCCACCAAGAGGAAGAGACAACTCCTCCCTTGCTCCGTGACCGAATGCGACCTTTAGGATGAGAAGAAACCAAGAGAAAAAGAAGAGGAGGTTGTCCTCTTCTTGCTTGCACCGCCGGCGCCCAAGGGTTGAGGGAGGAGAGGAGGGATTAATTCATTAATTGAGAGAGGGAGAGGGGTTGGGTTTATATAGGGAGGATTAGTTAGTTTAATTGGAAAAAATTTCCAATTAAACTTGGATTGATTCCTATAAAATTTATATAGAATAATTCCAAAATTAATCTCATGATTAATTCCTTTATTCTATCCAAATTTTATATATGGAATAATTCCATAATTATTCTTTGATTAATTCCTTAATTAATTTCGAGATTTATTAATCCCAAATTAATTCTTTTATTAATCTTTGATTAATTCTTTAATTCATTTCGAAATTAATAATTTCAAAATTAATTTCTTAATTAATCTGGCTTTTTAAATCATGACTCTAATGAGGCTTTATTGGGCTAGGATAGGGACCATGAGGAGGAGTTGGTTCTTGGCCCTCTAATGGAACCAAACCCAATCCATTAAATGGAGATCCATTCCACTAAAGGATTCCATTGTACTTCCTCACCAACCCTTATATTTACATATGGGCTCCACCTATTACAAGTCATCCATCTCCCCATGTTTAAGATATCGCATGCCCGATATTTAATTCAATTTACTGATAATCTAATTAATTATCTTCTTAATCCTTGGTTAGTACCACTCAACCTTTTCGGCATGCCGGACTATAGTCGACTTGCAAGATTTGGCATGGCGATCCTCTTGAGCTCACCAAGGGGGCATCATCACCCTGACTCTCCAGGACACAGATTCCGTCAATAATTCAACGGCACATCATATTATTAATATTATTTACCAACTTACCGGGTCTATCGATCTAGCAGAATAGATCTCGCCCATTGGTAAATCAAAGAAACAATAGTTAATAATATATGCTCACCATTATTTCGGGATTCAGAGATCGTACTCCATAATAGCATCCGAGGTCTAATCCAATTTACTAAGTCAGTACAAAAATTGGATGACCTCTCTTTTGGTCCTACTCAATGTACACAAAGTACACTAGTGTAATCCTATGGTTAAGATAAACCACACCTGATTACACTACAACCATTCCGATTGGTTTGTCCAATTCCATCTCGGTTGTGAGCCTCTTACTTATGTTTCGACAAGGTACCCGATAACATGATTTTTTGTGCGACACTACGCACCATGTTATCTTCAATGTCAAGCATTAGACGTTTAGTGCACATACCAATATAAACACAAACCCGAACATGCACTGTGTGATTTCTGATTCTCTTTAAAATGGAGATGTATCCTTAACCAAAAGGCAAAGCTTTTAGTATACATCCTAACACCCTTATAACCTTGATCCCAAGGATGTGCCCCACTTCACGTAAGTCCTTCATATCAAACTGCTTTGATAGCCAGACACTTCCGTCTGATAACACTTTGACATTGTTTCCAATTAACAAAATGTCATCTACGTAAAGTACAAGAAACACCACGATGTTTCCGTCACATCTTTTATACACACATGACTCATCCGGGCTTTGAGTAAATCCATATGACTAGATTTTTCGTCAAAGTGGATGTTCCAAGACCTTGAAGCTTGCTTCAATCCATAGATGGATCGATTAAGCTTGCACACTAGATGCTCTTTGCCATTTGCAATGAAACCTTCTGGTTGCTTCATGTAAATGGTCTCCTCAAGACTTTCGTTAAGGAAAGTTGTCTTGACATCCATTTGTCATACCTCAGAATCCATATGAGCTGTAATAGATAAGAGAATCCGGATCGACTTATGCATGACTACCGGCAAAAAGGTCTCCTCATAATCGATACCATCTTTCTGAGTGTACCCTTTCACAACAAGCCTTGCTTTGAAGGTCTCAACCTTCCCGTCTGATCCTCTCTTTCTCTTGTAGATCCACTTGCATCCAATGGCATTTACACCATTGGGTGGTTCTACTAGCTCCCAGACTTGGTTAGAATCCATCGATTCTATCTCGGAGTTCATTACCCTTTGCCAAGAATCTGCATCCTTGTCTTTGAGGGTCTCGTCATAGGTCCAGGGATCCGGTTCATGTTCACCAAAGACCAAGTCCGAAGACTCTCCCAAAAACATGAACCTTTTAGGCTGTCTCACAACCCTCCCACTGCGACGAGGTGCTACCTGTGTTTCCTCAGTGACACGCGGTGTAGTGACTTGTGGTGTGTCCTCTTGTACAATTGGTCCTAAATTCGGAACCTCACCACTTAACTCTTCAAGCACTAGCCTACTCTTTGGCTTATTGTTCATCACATAGTCCTCTTCCAAGAATCTCACATTTGTGCTGACAATTACCTTCTGATCCTTAGGACTATAGAGCAGACAACCCTTTGTTCCTCTATGATAGCCTACGAACAGACGTACCTCTGTACGAGATTCCAACTTATTAGTATCTCCCTTCAGCACATGTGCTGGACTACCCCAAATCTGAACATGTCCAAGACTGGGCTTGTGCCAAGTCCATAGTTTGTGGGAGTATGAGGGACTGACTTAGATGAAACCAAGTTTAGTATGTACGCTGCCGTTTCTAGAATCTATACCCAGAACGAATCAGGTAAGTCTGAATAGCTCATCATTGACTTGGCAATTCCCATAAGAGTCCTATTCCTTCTTTCTACAACTCTGTTCTGTTGGGGTGTACCGGGTGCAGTTTGCTGGGACTGAATCCCAACTTTTGATAAATAGGTCCTAAACTCTCCAAATAGGTACTCACCACCACGATCTGATCATAGTGTCTTGATACTCTTACCTCGATGTTTGTCCACATCAGCCTTGAATTCTTTGAACTTATCGAAGCATTCAGACTTGCGGCACATCAGGTAAATGTACTCATACCTTGAATAGTCATCAATGAAAGTGACGAAATATTCAAAGCCACCTCTAGTCTGGATTGACATGGGACCACACAAATCAGAATGAATCAGTTCTAACACATCTTTGGCCCTATACCCCTTAGCCTTGAAAGGCATCTTGGTCATCTTACCTTCCAAGAAAGACTCACAGGTCGGGAGATCCCCACCACCAATGAACCGAGGGGCCCATCGGCTATAAACCTCTGAATCCTACTAAGGTTAATATGACCAAGTCTAAGGTGCCAAAGATATGTCTGATTCATCATAGAAGGCTCTTTTCTCTTATTTGAGTTAGATGATTAGCTATTTACTTCAGCATGCATCGTGGGAGGTTTTGGTTCTAGAGTATACAGATGGCCGACCATTGTACCCGAACAGATAATCTCTCTATTTCTTTTAATAACAACTTTATTATCAAAAGTGACAGAATATCCATCCTTAAACAACTTAGAAACTGAAATTAGATTCTTTCTAAATGAAGGTACATAAAGGCAATCTCTCAGAACTAACATTTTATTTCTCTCAAAAGACAAATAAAAGACTCCCACTGTAACCGCTGCTACTCTTGTAGTATTGCCCATGTAGACTACGATTTCTTTATCCGCTAGCCGTCGGGTTCCCTGGAACCCCTGCAGAGTATTGCAGACATGGTCAGTGGCTCCTGTATCTACACACCAAGTACTGGTAGATAGCACCGCTAAATATGTTTCAATGACTAAGGCTGAAGAAATACCTTTGCTTTGACGACGGGGGCAGTCCGCCTTCCAGTGCCCAGTTTGCTTGCACGTGAAGCACTTGCCTTTCGGCTTCCTCACACCAGTCCGGGGTCCTAATAATGCTCCTGCCTTCTTGAACCCTCCTCGTTTCTTCTTCTTCTTGCCTTTCGGCTTAGAAGAAGAAACCCTTTGAGTCACTAAGGCCTGTGAGATCTGACGAAAGAGAGCCTCTACCAACTGGAGTTTGTTGGATCGTAGAAAATCGATAGAGGGGGTGGGGGTGAATATCAATATCAAATTTTCGAAAAACTAGAGCAGTTACGTAGCGAAAAATAACAAAGCAATCGCAAACGCAAGTTGGTTTTACTTGGTTCAGAGTCGCGGTCGGCTCCTACTCCAAGGCCCACGGTCATTGATCGTTTACTTTGGGCAATTCTATATTCAGAAAACTCTTTTACAACTTAAAGTACAGATATAGAATTGGAATCAAAATTGCAACACTTTTCGTAAACTAAATTTACTGACACATGCGGTGGATGAATTTTGGAGCAGAGGGTCGTCGTCGGCGCTGGAATCTCGAAGTCGGAGCTTGTCAGAGCGTAGCGCTTAAATGAAAGTGCTTGGAGCGTTGAGAGCGAAGTTCTTTGAAGCCTTGGGGCTGAACCCCCTTTTATAGCACCCATAGGGGCGCTTATGTCGATGGGGGCACCTACACGTAGCCTCTCCTGTGCGATCTCTTATCCACAGGCTCGGTCAGCGCTTATCCATCTCATAGGGGCGCCTAAGCTGATGGGGGCGCCCGTATGGTCCCGGGCGCCTGAGCTGCTTTGGTCTAGAGGCTTCGTGGCAGTTTGCTTCGGTTGTTTCGGTTTAGCCTTCCACTGGGGCGCCTGTGTCTATCTGGGCGCCTAGCCCCAGTGAGGCGCCTCACTGCATTGAGGCTCCTCAGCTGTAGAAATCAATTCCCTCAATCCCTGCAACCAAGGTTAGTTCCAAGACAAAAAGAAGCAAACATGTTAGCCATTATTTACAGCCTAGCTGTCTTGGTTCTGACTTTGGGTCTCCCAAATGGAACCCTAGGTCAAACCGACGCCTACTGTTCCCTCGCATGGGGAATGCGTCCTCACCTACTCCTCTCAGGAGAGTTTACCTTTTGCCAACCGGCTCCTCCGGTTGGACTTTTCCCCAATCCACCTGATCAGGTCTTCGTGCCTAGTCCGCGACCAGGACTTCTTGCCCAACATCCGGTCAGGTCTTTGGTGCCCAACCCTTTGCCAGGACTTATTGTGCAGTCCTCGACCAGGACTTCATTACCCAACTTTCGGTCAGGACTTCTTGCCTAGTCCACAACCAGGACTTCTTGCCTAGCCCTTTCCGAGGACTTCTTGCCTAGTGTACCTAGGACTTTTTCCAGCACACTTACTAAGCTTGTTCGATCACATTAACACCTTAACTTCTGAACCCTTTGCCATTATCAAAACCCAGGTTTGACTTAGGTTCTTCATGCACTAACAATCTCCCCCTTTTTGATTTATGGCAACACTATTTAAAAAGTTAAGTTAAAAATAGTCAACAAGCAATGAATTGGAAAATTATTCAGATTCCTCCCCCTGAAAGGAAAATTTTCCCCTTGAGTTTTTCAAGATATGTGGTTTTTTTGTAAATCTTCTAAGTGCTTTAGATCTTCACAAGGTTTTCATGCTTAGCAACGATTTCCAGAAAGTTTTTGCACACTTAGACAATTTTCAGAAAATGTTTTTCACATTATATATAGAAAATTTTTAGAAAAGTTTTTCCATACTTAAAAAATTTTCAGAAAAAGTTTTTCCATACTTAGAAAATATTTAGAAAAAGTTTTTCCATACTTAGAAAAATTTTCAGAAAATGTTTTTCACATTATACTTAGAAAATTTTTAGAAAAAGTTTTTCCATACTTAGAAAATTTTCAGAAAAAGTTTTTCCATACTTAGAAAAATATTCAGAAAAAGTTTATCCATACTTAGAAAATTTTCAGAAAAAGTTTTTCCATACTTAGAAAATTTTCAGAAAAAGTTTTTCACATTATACTTAGAAAATTTTCAAAAAAAGTTTTTTCATACTAAGAAAAATTTTCAGAAAAAGTTTTTCCATACTTAGAAAAATTTCCAGAAAATGTTTTTCCATACTTAGAAAAATTTATGCTTAGATGTGAAACACATTTTTAAGTATTTTCGTTATTTACTTTACTTTTTGAAAAAGGAGATAAAAGTTTTGAAAAATATAATATTTTAAAAAAAATCTTTTCTCCTTTCCTTTCTCTTCCCCTTTGCCATATATATAAAAAAACTAATTATAGCAGGTAAATTAGAGCAAAAAAAATGAAGTTCTATATTGAGCCAACTCTAATAAGCATAAACTGGACCAAACCAAATTAAACTGTTCTTGTTCGGGTCCTATCTAACACAGTTAGATATTTACTAACTGTTATAAACAGTAGCTTTCGCTAGGGTTAGTCAAGTTAAGTGTTTTGATCAAGTTAGATTTTCTAAGCCTAACACTTAACCTGATTATTGTTCAACTGGTATTTATTGCCCCGATGCACTGACTTATAGCATCTTAAATCAAGGCATAGATCTAAGCATCTCAACCCAGTCTAGGTTATCAATCAAAAGTACCCTAAGGTGCTTGTGAGATGCTGGCTTCTAGATCTATAGGTGCATGTAGTTCTAGGGTTAGGGCCTAAGCTAAGTCAATTTGTGAAAAAACCCTAGTTTTGAAGGGAGTAAGTTTTTGAAAAAAAAACTAAGTTGAAAAATTATTTAAATTTAAAAAAATGATTTCTCAAAACATATTAATTAACAAATAAAATAATTTTTGAAGAACAACATGTAGAGCAATCCTATTTTACTATGCATAACCCTAACTGCCTTCTTAGTGAGCTAAACTCAAACTTAGGTAAGGGTTTGGTAAGGATATCAGCTAAGTTTGACTTTGAGTCCAAATACTTAAGGACTATTTCACCCCTGGCCACATGATCCCTTACAAAATGATGTTTAACATCTATATGCATTGTTCTTGAGTGTTGAATTGGGTTTTTAGTTAGATTGATCGAGCTTATGTTATCAATGTAACTTGGGTTTGGGTGTAGTCAAGCTGGAAGTTCTTAAGAGTGTGCATCATCCATAAGAGTTGTGCCACAGACTCTCCTAAAGCAACATATTCTTCTTCGGTTGTAGATAGGGCTACGCAGTATTGCTTTCTACTACACCAGCTGACTAGACTATTTCCTAAAAGTTGACAGCTTCCACTTATACTTTTTCTATCTAATTTGCATCCAGCATAGTCAGAATCAGAATATCCTGATAGTTCAAAGGTGAAAGTCCTAGGATACCAAATCTCTACATTTAGGGTGCCCTTAATGTACCTCAGTACTCTTTTTAGAGCTGCTAAGTGGGATTCCTTAGTGTTGGGACCGGGTGCATGTTGACAAGGATACGGGTTCGTAAAATTTTAAATTTTTACGTGCAGCGGAAGAATTAGCATAAAATAATTTCTCAGATTATTTTAACCACGTATCTAGCATGCAACCTTATGATGTGTGGATATGATCATAAATTAAAACTTTGCGGAAAACTAAACTAATTTACTTAGTAGCTCGCGTAACTCGAAGTAAGGGACGAGATCCAACCGTAGCGTCCCTTGGAAGCTCCGCCTCTATTCGCGTCCACGCCGAGTTCTCTTCGGGATGACTTCGCAAAGCCACGAGTTTTGTGTCAACGAGAACTACTAGATTCTCCAAAGACACAACTAGAAAAACAAGAGAGAGATATAGAAACTAACCACCAAATAATGGAATCAATATTCCGTGAAGGAAGGAAGGAGTCGCGACCCGCTTAGTCTTGGTGGTGGTTCACGGCAAGGGACGTGGCACCGACCCTAGAGGGAGAAAGAGGCGTCGGCCCTAGAGAGAGAAGGGGCGTCGGCCCTAGAGAGTGATAGGGTGGGTGTCGGCCCTAGAGAGAGACAGGGAGAGAATGAGAGAGAGAGAGAACTTCTTAATCTCTTGATTAATTGAAATTCAAGGCTTGCCTTTGGTTCCTTTATATAGTAGTCTCTCCATTGCCAAGTCTCCCTTTTAACGGAATTAACGGAATAAATTTTCATAAGAAATTTATCTTATAAATTTTCTTATGAATTATTCCGTTATGCCAAGTTTTCTTATAACTAACTTTATAATAAAACAAATACATCTCTCCTTTTAATTATGAATAAAATTTGTATTAATTTTTCTTATTATGGAAAAATCAATTCATAATTGATTTTATAAAATTAAAATAAACCAATCCATGGTTCATTTTAATTTCCATAAAAAAGAATAAATTTATTATAAATTTTCTTATCATGGAAAAATCAATTCATAATTGATTTTATAAAATAAAATAAACCATTTAAAGTTTATTTTAATTTCCATGAAAATAAATTTATTTTAAATTTTCTTATCATGGAAAAATCAATTCATAATTGATTTTATAAAATAAAATAAACCATTTAAAGTTTATTTTAATTTCCATGAAAATAAATTTATTTACATAAATTTATTTATCTATAATTTTATAAAACAAATCGCGTTTGATTTATTTTATAATTTAAACCAAATAAATTGGTTTCCCTCCATGTGGTGGCCGGCCAAACCAAAGGGGTTGGGACCCTCTTTGGTCGGCCAAACCAAGCCGCCTCCTCATGAATTAAACTCATTTAATTCACCCAATAAGCCTTCAAAAGATTTAGCCATTTTAAGCTTCCGATGCGCCTCCGATAAATTCAGATTCGACTTATTTCTCTTGATTGGAAAATCCAATTTTCAACTCGTTTTAAATCCCTCGGATTACTAGTAGTGCATGTGACTAAATAGGCTTTCGATTTATGTTGGCCGTCTATAATTCATCAATCATAGAACGATCATGTGTGGCACCTAGTAGTACATCATGATCCCCAATTAATCGAAAGATCAACGGTTGACCTCAGAAATAATTCTGAAACCCTTCAGCAGCTCTAATGAATCGTGCCCCATTCCCTTCACCATCTTATACCCACTTGGTTCAGGACATGGTCTGTGTGTGTCAGTCCCCACTAGGCTGACTACGTCACACCTAGCCCAAGATGTGTCTTTCTCGTCCTTTGGATTTCTAATTACTCTCATGTATTTAAGAGACACATACTCTAAACATGATATGTTCTAGCCAGAGGCTTTGAGTAACAATCCGACGATAGGCCTGGGTATACATCTCCTCGCAAGGAGTTGTGAATCCTTTGTAGGCTGTTCAATCATCTTCGGGCACTTCGGCTTATACCCAACCATCCTGGGTCCACACCTCCTTGGAGATGCTTGCTTAAGATGTTAATGTATAAGTCTCCATGACCAAGATGACTTGAACACCGCAAGTCAAAGGAACATCGCACTTAAGCTGCAGTAATAACTTTCATTGACATATCTATATGTAGATTACCATATGAAGTTTTACAGTCAGTCACTCCAATGAACTAGTTCCCTTAACTAGCATCCATGTTTATCTCCGGACATCCCAATGTCACCAGCCAGTGAGAATCAGCAGATTAGAGAATAACCCATGCTAGTCTCAACAGAATTGACAGTGTCCGTATTTATTAATTCATCGACTAGGGATATTTTCAATACTTCACAATTGCACATGTAGAGATAATCACTAGTTGTGATTCCATCACAAATTCTCTAATGCTGTGAATTGTATTGCAGTCATTCAGTAAATGAGTTTAAGATCCCAATCAAATACACAAACATGTATACTCAAATAGTGAATTTTCATTTATTGAAATAAATGTTTATAATCATAAGGTGATTGCCTTAGGACACTTCTCTCATATCACTAACAAACTCCCACTTGGTCTAATGCCAATCGCTACAGTATCCAATACCACAGGCTCTAACATGACCCTCAAACTTGTTCTGAGGCAAGGCCTTAGTTAAAGGATCCGCTAAATTCCTTTCAGTGGGAATTTTCTCAATTTGTATATCATTCCTACTTATAATCTCTCTGATCAGATGATAGCGGCGAAGCACGTGTTTGGATCGCTAATGAGACCTTGGTTCCTTTGCTTATGCAATAGCTCCATTGTTGTCGCAATAAACAGGTATTGCTTCATCAATGGTTGGAACCTCACCAAGTTTTGAGACAAACTTCTTGATCCAGACTGCTTCCGTGGTAGAATCCGCTACGGTGTCTTGTTTGGAACTCTTCCAACTTATTACGCCTCCATTTAAAGTAAATACGTATCCAGACTAAGATTTGGAGTCATCCTTATCTGTCTGGAAACTGGCATCTGTATACCCACGTATTACCATATCTCCTTCTCCATATATTAGGAGCACATCCTTAGTAATTCTTAAGTACTTAAGGATTGTCTTGACAGCCGCCCAATGATCCATTCCTGGATCCGACTGGTATCTGCTCGTGACGCTCAGAGCATACGATACATCGGGCCTAGTACATAACATAGCATACATGATAGATCCTATCGCGGATGCATAAGGAATCTTATTCATGCAAATCCTCTCGTCTTCTGTGTGCGGACACATAGACTTTGAAAGGTTGATCCCATGCCTGATGGGAAGGTAACTTTTCATGGATTCCGACATGCTAAACCTTTTTAGCACTCGGTCTATATATGTAGACTACGAAAGACCAAGCAACCGTTTTGATCTATCTCTATAGATTCTAATCCCAAGGATATAGGTTGCTTCTTCCAGGTCTTTCATGGAGAAAGTTTTGAACAACCAAATTTTAACTGTCTGTAAAACTGATATATCGTTTCCTATAAGTAATATGTCATCGACATATAATACTAGGAATACGACTGCACTCCCACTAACCTTCTTGTACACACAAGGTTCGTCAGGATTTTGTGAGAAATCAAACTCTTTGATTGTCTCATCAAAACGGATGTTCCAGCTCCTGGATGCTTGCTTCAGTCCATATATGGATCGTCGAAGCTTGCATACTTTAGATTTATCAACCAATGTGAAACCTTCAGGTTGTATCATGTATACATCCTCAAGCAGGTTTCCATTAAGGAAAGCTGTTTTCACATCCATTTGCCATATCTCATAGTCATAATGAGTAGCTATGGCTAGGAGCATCCGAATGGATTTAAGCATAGCTACTGGCGAATAGGTTTGGTCATAATCAATTCCATGTTTCTGACGATATCCTTTTGCCACTAATCTAGCCTTAAAGGTAACAACATTACCATTCATGTCGGTTTTCTTCTTGAAAACCCACTTGCACCCCTATGGGTTTAATCCC
>JAGFNQ010006603.1:129642-165983 GCA_024364735.1 Boesenbergia rotunda | reverse complement strand
AGCAGACCTTGGTCTACCAGGGCCAAGACCTTGGAATTGGACACCTGGATTCTTTAACGACGCCCTTGGACGCCGGGTACTGGCCTTAGAAAATAAAATAACTTTTCTTTCTTTTCTTTCTTATCTGTAAATGCCTTGGCATTTTCTCGAGCACCTTGCGTGCTAAAATCCCTAAGTCTTGACTTTTGGGGATTTCTTAAGGCCTTGGCCTTTTCTTTTCTTATCTTTATCTTCTCTTTTCTTTTCTCATAGCTTTTCTTGGACCCTAAACTCACATAGGGTACTTAATCAACATATATAAGCATATAATGAACTAAGATCACATGCAAAAACTCAAACAAAAAGGAAATATCTCTTTTAAAAACTTTTAAGGGAAATTCTTGCGGAAAACCCGCCTCTTACTGCAGGTGAGCAGTACTTACTTTGATATCTTGGACTTACAACTAAGATTGACGTCTAGGACTCGGGAGAAACTTGATATCTCGGAGAATTCTTCGCGCCTACGCGTTCTCCTCGTCGAGACGAATACAACGCTTCGCTTTCTTTGATCCCTCCTTGGCCGGCGCCCCTTGGAAGAGAGGAGAAGGGCTTGGGCGTGCGTGCGTGAGAGGAAGAGGCTGCTTCGCGCGGCTAGGGTGAGGAAGAGAAACCCAAAATTCTAATTTCCTCTCTTAACTTATCTATTTATACTTATGGGGGCGGATTGACCTAACCACACCTTAAATATATGTCTCTCCACCCTTTGCTGTGCTTGATACCCTAGCCTGGCTGGTCGCGCGATTGCCTGGTCTCCTGCTGGTCGCGGGTTCGAACCCCCGACTGCCCTTAAACGTTTTTTCCTTTTTTTTTATATATATACTAAACGAACTCGGAAAATTCCATAAAAATATTCTAAAAATCCCTAAAAATATCTAGAATATTTCTAAACCATTTTAGAATAATTCTAAGGACTTTAAGAACTAAAAATGGGAATTTTGGGGCGTTACAAGTTGGGCCTGAAATAAAATTATTTCAGGCCCACCGTGGGCCTGAAATAAAATTATTCAGGCCCACCTTGGGCCTGAAATAAAAATATTTCAGGCCCACCGTGGGCCTGAAATAAAATTATTTCAGGACCACCTTGGGCCTGAAATAAAAATATTTCAGGCCCAACATGGGCCTGAAAGAGATAGGGTTGAGATAGGAGATGAGATTTTGGGTGCCCAACCCTCTAATCTTGCTGTATCACCAAGGCTATATCAGTGGTTTAGGTCTATCAGTGAGTTTTGAGCAAAACTCACTGATGGACCTCCCATATCTGGAATTCTGAAAAACCTAGATCAGTAGTTAGGGTTGAGATAGGAGATGAGATTTTGGGTGCCCAACCCTCTGATCTTGCTGTA
Source organism: Boesenbergia rotunda (assembly GCA_024364735.1). NCBI lineage: Eukaryota > Viridiplantae > Streptophyta > Magnoliopsida > Zingiberales > Zingiberaceae > Boesenbergia > Boesenbergia rotunda. Next base: position 164,601 of record JAGFNQ010006603.1, on the reverse strand, counting down.
TCACCAAGGCTAGATCAGTGATTTAGGTCTATCAGTGAGTTTTGAGCAAAACTCACTGATGGACCTCCCATATCTGGAATTCTGAAAAACCTAGATCAGTAGTTAGGGTTGAGATAGGAGATGAGATTTTGGGTGCCCAACCCTCTGATCTTGCTGTATCACCAAGGCTAGATCAGTGATTTAGGTCTATCAGTGAGTTTTGAGCAAAACTCACTGATGGACCTCCCATATCTGGAATTCTGAAAAACCTAGATCAGTAGTTAGGGTTGAGATAGGAGATGAGATTTTGGGTGCCCAACCCTCTATCTTGCTGTATCACCAAGGCTAGATCAGTGATTTAGGTCTATCAGTGAGTTTTGAGCAAAACTCACTGATGGACCTCCCATATCTGGAATTCTGAAAAACCTAGATCAGTAGTTAGGGTTGAGATAGGAGATGAGATTTTGGGTGCCCAACCCTCTGATCTTGCTGTATCACCAAGGCTAGATCAGTGATTTAGGTCTATCAGTGAGTTTTGAGCAAAACTCACTGATGGACCTCCCATATCTGGAATTCTGAAAAACCTAGATCAGTAGTTAGGGTTGAGATAGGAGATGAGATTTTGGGTGCCCAACCCTCTGATCTTGCTGTATCACCAAGGCTAGATCAGTGATTTAGGTCTATCAGTGAGTTTTGAGCAAAACTCACTGATGGACCTCCCATATCTGGAATTCTGAAAAACCTAGATCAGTAGTTAGGGTTGAGATAGGAGATGAGATTTTGGGTGCCCAACCCTCTGATCTTGCTGTATCACCAAGGCTAGATCAGTGATTTAGGTCTATCAGTGAGTTTTGAGCAAAACTCACTGATGGACCTCCCATATCTGGAATTCTGAAAAACCTAGATCAGTAGTTAGGGTTGAGATAGGAGATGAGATTTTGGGTGCCCAACCCTCTGATCTTGCTGTATCACCAAGGCTAGATCAGTGATTTAGGTCTATCAGTGAGTTTTGAGCAAAACTCACTGATGGACCTCCCATATCTGGAATTCTGAAAAACCTAGATCAGTAGTTAGGGTTGAGATAGGAGATGAGATTTTGGGTGCCCAACCCTCTGATCTTGCTGTATCACCAAGGCTAGATCAGTGATTTAGGTCTATCAGTGAGTTTTGAGCAAAACTCACTGATGGACCTCCCATATCTGGAATTCTGAAAAACCTAGATCAGTAGTTAGGGTTGAGATAGGAGATGAGATTTTGGGTGCCCAACCCTCTGATCTTGCTGTATCACCAAGGCTAGATCAGTGATTTAGGTCTATCAGTGAGTTTTGAGCAAAACTCACTGATGGACCTCCCATATCTGGAATTCTGAAAAACCTAGATCAGTAGTTAGGGTTGAGATAGGAGATGAGATTTTGGGTGCCCAACCCTCTGATCTTGCTGTATCACCAAGGCTAGATCAGTGATTTAGGTCTATCAGTGAGTTTTGAGCAAAACTCACTGATGGACCTCCCATATCTGGAATTCTGAAAAACCTAGATCAGTAGTTAGGGTTGAGATAGGAGATGAGATTTTGGGTGCCCAACCCTCTGATCTTGCTGTATCACCAAGGCTAGATCAGTGATTTAGGTCTATCAGTGAGTTTTGAGCAAAACTCACTGATGGACCTCCCATATCTGGAATTCTGAAAAACCTAGATCAGTAGTTAGGGTTGAGATAGGAGATGAGATTTTGGGTGCCCAACCCTCTGATCTTGCTGTATCACCAAGGCTAGATCAGTGATTTAGGTCTATCAGTGAGTTTTGAGCAAAACTCACTGATGGACCTCCCATATCTGGAATTCTGAAAAACCTAGATCAGTAGTTAGGGTTGAGATAGGAGATGAGATTTTGGGTGCCCAACCCTCTGATCTTGCTGTATCACCAAGGCTAGATCAGTGATTTAGGTCTATCAGTGAGTTTTGAGCAAAACTCACTGATGGACCTCCCATATCTGGAATTCTGAAAAACCTAGATCAGTAGTTAGGGTTGAGATAGGAGATGAGATTTTGGGTGCCCAACCCTCTGATCTTGCTGTATCACCAAGGCTAGATCAGTGATTTAGGTCTATCAGTGAGTTTTGAGCAAAACTCACTGATGGACCTCCCATATCTGGAATTCTGAAAAACCTAGATCAGTAGTTAGGGTTGAGATAGGAGATGAGATTTTGGGTGCCCAACCCTCTGATCTTGCTGTATCACCAAGGCTAGATCAGTGATTTAGGTCTATCAGTGAGTTTTGAGCAAAACTCACTGATGGACCTCCCATATCTGGAATTCTGAAAAACCTAGATCAGTAGTTAGGGTTGAGATAGGAGATGAGATTTTGGGTGCCCAACCCTCTGATCTTGCTGTATCACCAAGGCTAGATCAGTGATTTAGGTCTATCAGTGAGTTTTGAGCAAAACTCACTGATGGACCTCCCATATCTGGAATTCTGAAAAACCTAGATCAGTAGTTAGGGTTGAGATAGGAGATGAGATTTTGGGTGCCCAACCCTCTGATCTTGCTGTATCACCAAGGCTAGATCAGTGATTTAGGTCTATCAGTGAGTTTTGAGCAAAACTCACTGATGGACCTCCCATATCTGGAATTCTGAAAAACCTAGATCAGTAGTTAGGGTTGAGATAGGAGATGAGATTTTGGGTGCCCAACCCTCTGATCTTGCTGTATCACCAAGGCTAGATCAGTGATTTAGGTCTATCAGTGAGTTTTGAGCAAAACTCACTGATGGACCTCCCATATCTGGAATTCTGAAAAACCTAGATCAGTAGTTAGGGTTGAGATAGGAGATGAGATTTTGGGTGCCCAACCCTCTGATCTTGCTGTATCACCAAGGCTAGATCAGTGATTTAGGTCTATCAGTGAGTTTTGAGCAAAACTCACTGATGGACCTCCCATATCTGGAATTCTGAAAAACCTAGATCAGTAGTTAGGGTTGAGATAGGAGATGAGATTTTGGGTGCCCAACCCTCTGATCTTGCTGTATCACCAAGGCTAGATCAGTGATTTAGGTCTATCAGTGAGTTTTGAGCAAAACTCACTGATGGACCTCCCATATCTGGAATTCTGAAAAACCTAGATCAGTAGTTAGGGTTGAGATAGGAGATGAGATTTTGGGTGCCCAACCCTCTGATCTTGCTGTATCACCAAGGCTAGATCAGTGATTTAGGTCTATCAGTGAGTTTTGAGCAAAACTCACTGATGGACCTCCCATATCTGGAATTCTGAAAAACCTAGATCAGTAGTTAGGGTTGAGATAGGAGATGAGATTTTGGGTGCCCAACCCTCTGATCTTGCTGTATCACCAAGGCTAGATCAGTGGATTTTTATGTGCACACTAAGTACCAATATTTATCAGTTATCTTCTATAAACGTCTTACACCTATACAACTACAAATTTATTATCCACCAACTTAAATCAGAAGTATTTAATGGTTAACAGAGACCCTGAAATTTCATTGAGGCACTGGGCCTGAAATGACTTGATTTCAGGCCCACCCTGGGCCTGAAATGGATCTATTCAGGCCCAACTTGGCCTGAAAGGTTTTATTTCAGGCCCTCCTTGGGCCTGAAGTGTTTTTATTTCAGGCCCGCCGTGGGCCTGAATTGATTTATTTCAGGCCCACCCTGGGCCTGAAATGGATCTATTCAGGCCCACTGGGCCTGAAAGGTTTTATTTCAGGCCCTCCTTGGGCCTGAAGTGTTTTTATTTCAGGCCCACGTGGGCCTGAAATGATTTATTTCAGGCCCACCGTGGGCCTGAATTCATTTTATTTCAGGCCCACCGTATTCCTGAAAAGTAAATTTCATGCTCACCTTGGCCATTAAATAAAATCATGATTTATAGATTAATATTCTATATTTATCTACAAGTTGTGACCAAATCCTTAATTTTATTTAATTATTAAAATTTACAATTTGAAACAAGTATTTTAAATTTATGGTAGAGATAATCCATCTTACTAATTAATACAGAATGCATACCAATTTTCAATTCCTTCGAGACGATAAAGTCATGTTTTCAAATTATGTATCAGAAACCCACTTATGGACCTAGATCAGTACTTGGATATATGTCAGTAGTTAGAGTTAACCAAAGAGATGTTATTTCTGGTGTGCAAACTTTGTCCAAATCATTATGAGTTGTTTTCTTACCGTATCAGTTGGTACACTACATTGCAGCAACTCGATGTGAATCAACATCACACAATTGTTTTGTTTTTCTGGACAATAAATTATATTCATACAAATTACACAATTTCTATACAAATGGAGCCGAATCACCAGCAAAGGATGTTTTTTTACAACATTACTTCAAGAGATTGACACTCTCATGTTTTACAATACATGTCTCCCATAATATTTACTGTCAGATCAAATCTCATTTTCGTCATATCTCCTTGTTTGAAATCCATCTTCTCATCGTATAGGAGACATCGGACGTATTGCATAACAAAGAAGGCACAGTCCACGCTGAAAATAACAAACAGTATTTCAGATTTCAATAAGTGGGGTAATAAAATACTTTGATCATTTTAAAATTTTCAAACTCTTCCTCACTTACTGACCTATGTTCTTGTTGGGGACATTTTTGTCTAACGGAGGCCATTTGTCCAAGGGATGATGACTTTGTAGATATGGATGAATAGCCGTAAGTTCCTCGCGAGTATATTGTTTAAGTTCTTTTACCTGTCAAATATATCATGAATTTCAATGACATTTTTTATCAAATGATGAACATATATATGAATAAAGGTAGGTAGCTCACCGCTGAGTCAAAATCATGCTTATATTTACGGCCACTAGCAAGAGAATTTAAATGAATGAAAGTCATTGCTTCTGTATCCACCGCCAACAAGTGAAAGTGTGTATTATCACTGCACAAAGGTATTAAAATATATCTAAACCCTTGTTCTATCATATCCGTCTTCATCACTTGTTGCATGGAAAACTTTCTTGACGATCTTATTGAAGCCTAAATAGTTGCAAAATCAAAATTATTAATAACCACATCATAATACTAGGTCTTCTACAATCTATTAATTCTTACTAATTTACATCACTTACTGTGAAGAAGGTTGAACAATATATTGACTTGTGGTATGGCCTACCAGATGTGGATGCTCCCCTAAATAACATTTTACAGAAGGCATCAATGACCTCGCCTTTTGTAAAAACCTCTCCATTGAGGATTTGTAAGAATGAATGCAATTTCAAAGCAAAGGGTGCATCCTCCCAGATAAATTCATTATCCAACCTGCCAAGTTAATTGATAAGATTATATATTAAAGCCCCAAATATATTAACTAAACTATGTTTCATAACTTACTTTAGGTTCTCCAATTTATTTATCACGTAGGCCACTTCTTTATCTTGATTTTTCTTCTTCGACTTCATAAAATGCTTCTTCACAAACTACATCGATACAATTTACACCAAACTAATTAATGACCAAATTCAATAAATTTGACGTAATTAATATGAAAATAAGTCACATACATCAATGCCTTGAAGCCTCATTTTGTATAGTTCGAAGGTCCTTCTTTTCTCCTCCTCTATATCTTCTTCAGACATGACTTCCATTACAGTAATGGTTTCTCTTGCTTCATCCATATCCTCCTCACTAAGTTTCCTTTTTCCCTTGTCCATGACATTTGATATTTGTTCCTTTCTCCGCTTCCCCTTATGTAATAGTTGGTGCCATACTGGACTCTCAATTGGAGTATCCCTGTAATCATACCGAGTTCGGTCACGTCCTCTCCTTGTTCTACAAGATACTGGATCAGAAAGAGGACTGACTACAGGATAGCTTTCTTGAGCCTCCATGCCCTTTTTTTCAATAATTGAAAGTAATTCCTTAACCCTTTCATTCAAACATATATTCTCCTCTATTAGCTCCTTGATTAGGGTGTCTTTAAGAATGCATTCACCACATGGCCTTACATCTTCTGTGTCATGTCCTTGTGATGTCGCTATTGGCGTGGAATGTCATCCCCAATCTCAAGGTTCTCAAACAATGTGTTTTCTGTAGGTTAGGAATTATTTCAACAATCACCTGTCAATTACCAAGTACACAAATTTTACTGCCTCTATATCAAACTAACAAAGATAAACTAACATAGATTACAGTTTTACAATAATTACCTCTTCGGACTGATTTGGTTGACAAGGTCCCTCACCCTACTAATATGCGAAGGAATATTCCTCCACTTATTTATTCGGGGTCCTTCAACATTGTATGGTTTTTGAATGGGTACATGCTCCAAAAACCATGCCTACAAAAGTTTTCCAGACCAATTACATTAATAACAGCAAAATATTATAAAATATAATTTAGGTAAATTCTACTCACTGCCAAAAGCCCAGCAAATCCCTTTACGTAAGGGAGGTTTGTGGTCCTCTGGTTTCCTTGGCTTGATGAAAATAATTCCCCAATCTTAGGTAATTGGGGAGACAAAAATTTATGGATAGCTTCCACCCAGTTGAATCTACCAAGATTGTCATAATCATCTACTATATCTACAAGCCCTAGAGGGACCTTATATGTACTAGACGAAAATAAAACACAAACAAATATATACAAAATATAAAATTTACAAACTAATAACACATCATCCTCTGATTCAACACTTTTAGAATAATGTTTAAGTAATTCCTCAATTCTTGTTCTGGTAGGTTGTTTTTCTTTTGAGAAGTAAGTACGATAGAGGTCACCCGATGCTTCAGTTGAATTAATAGAGATCGAAACTCCACGGTCCACTATACCCAGTACCAAAGCAACATCTCGTCTGGTGAACGCAACCGGTACACCTGAAACAATTAAAATATTTAGTTATCATCAACAATATAAGCTTCAATTTATTTCTCTTTAGGCCTGAAATGAATTCATTTCAGGCCCAACGTGGGCCTGAAATGAATCATTCAGGCCTACCTAGGGCCTTAAGTAAATTCACTTCAGGCCCTCGGTAGGCCTGAAATTATTTCATTTCAGGCCTACCGACCTGAAGTGAATTTCACCTTAAATTCACTCATTTAAATTTATCAAATATCAATCATTTAAGGTCAACTATATCCAAGTTTTATCTTACTATAGATACTGTTTATAATTCATAATTAAAACTATTACCTGAGAATTTAAAAACTTGCGAGGTTGAATCCCAACTTTCAAATATATTAACCAAAATTCCCCGGATATGCTGCAATTCTTGAATGTCCAAGAAAATACTGAAGGGCGACTCTTTGATCTTCGCAATGTGTTGATCATTTAAAATTTCAAATGCTTCAACAAAATGTTTAAAATGGCCTAAAACACTGCACCAATGTAATTTTTTCCCAAACTCATCTGAACCCTACAGTTTTTATACATTACAAATTTATTCAGCAAAAATAAGTATAAACAATATCACAAGCACTGTTTATTCAGCAAAAATAAGTTTAAACAATATCACAAGCAGTGTTTATTCAGCAAAATTAAGTATAAACAATATCACATACCTTGGTGATTAATGCCAATGAAGAAGACGATGAGGAACCACCCACAGACCTTTTTCCTGCCATTATTATGAAAATCAAACCTGCAGAAACCCTAAATCCTACTTTGATAGTGCCGATCAGTATCAACTTCAACGTTAACACTTCAAGCAGCCTCAGGATCACAGACTACCACTTTCCTGTATACGAGCCTAGGTTTTGGTTGGGCGGAGGGATTAGAGGGAGTAGCAAACGACTAAAGCACAACTAGGGCACGCACAATGTCCTCCTTCAACAATACCATTTACGTTTTCGCGGTGAGAGAGAGAATGGCCTTGCCATCCGAACCACATATTCTTATTTTACTGCAAAAGTGGTTCGGATGTCACAAAAATGGGAATGGAAAAGGTCTTTTATGGCGCCAAGGGTATAATTGGAAGTTCACTTAAAGGGTTGCGCCCTTTGGTAAATAGAAACCATGGGACGCCTTTTGGTAATTTCGTATTGTTACGTACGCCCTTTGGTAAATTGCCCAAACTATATTCATCCTCACACCAATTTTAGTTGTGCAATTTATAGAAAATCTTGCTCCAAAATCCTAATGGGTTATTGGATCTTAGAAATTATGGATTACGGGTTGCGTGCGGGTCATGCAGAATTATAACTTGCTGTTCCAGCCGGAATTGACGTCAATAGTTAGTCATCGAGGTTCAGCCCATGTAGATGTTGACGATAGAAGAGGAACTCCACGCCCTGCGAAATCAACACGAGCGTTAGGGGAACACGCCGGAGGTTGTCCGGCGGAGTCCACTCCGATGCTCAAGTCAGTGCCTCGATGGAGAAGAATAGAAGACAGAAAAATGTACGAGTAGTAGAGAATGCATAACCCCCTTACCGGAGGGGTTGGAGTACCTTTTATAGTTGCGGCGTCTGCCTTCGTGCACCTCCACGATCATTGCCACGTCCCCCCATTTGTCGGTTACCGGATAACCTTTGCAACGGTCCACGCCGTCATTAAGCTCGACCCGTTGCGACATTTATGGGTGATGGTTATCCGCATATCCGAAGAAAGGGGGACCGTTACTTGAGGTCGAACGCTTCTTGGGCTCTGCTTCCCCGAGGTGATCTCGGGGTCTTCTGGCCCGGGGGGTCCCGGACACTTCGCTTCCTGAGGTGGTCTAGGGGACCTAGCTTCCTGAGGTGATCTCGAGAGTGCGTCATCTGATTTGATCTCCGGAGCGTGTCTACCCGCGAGGGGTCTCGGGGGATCCTCATCCGGTCTCGGGAACTCCGGAAAGAGAATCGTTCAGACTCGCTATATCTTGCTACATAGCTTCTTCAGCCCATGTGTCGGCCACGAGGTACTCAACCCTAGACAAGCCAAGTTGGAGGGGGGATCACAATATATCGAAGTGGGCTCGAGTAACTGAATTGAGCTGGAAAAGACAGAACTAAAGAGGAGCTAGAGGGGAGCATTCCTTGATGGTAGAGTCGAAAGGCTAACAGGCTGAGATTGGGAGATCGACTGTTAGCAACAAAGTTGGCACAATTAAGTAGGGGTCAATGCCGAGCCGTAAGCATAATGCAAAGGCCTCCGGGCCAAAGTATATTTTAAAAATGTAAATTTGTTTGAATGAAGACAATAATTATATTTAAAATTAATTAAATGCAATCGAATCTGATGTGACGGTCAAGGTCGATCCTTGAGCTTGAGGCTAAGGGTAAAGAATATAGTAAGTAAATATCTTTATACTCAATCCCTTGAGTTGGACTATCAACAAAATTTAGAGATAATAATAAGAGAGATAATGTTTATGTAATTCGGTCCCACGACTGGGACAATCTCATGAAATTAGAGAGAAAATAATAATAAAATACTTGCATAACTCGATTCCCACAACTTGGATAGAACAATGTGGTTGGGGGAGATAATAATAGAAAGCTCGATCTTGTGACTCAGATAGACTGACTAAGTCAAGGAGAGAATAGTAAAAGATTAAGCTCGACCCCTTGATTTAGAGATCTCATGAAGTCGAGGATAGAATATAAGAAGCTCAAGCTTGATCCCTAAACTCAGAAGACCTACGAAGTTGCGGAGATAATATAAGAACATCAGGTTCGATCCCTCAACTTGAATAAGTTGATGAAATTAGCGAGAGAATAATAAGTTCGATCCCACCGTTAGGTGTTGGCAAGAGAATAATAAACTTTATCATGCAACTTGAGAATACTGTAGAGTTGAAGAGAGAATAACTAAGTCTATTTTGGATCATGGGCAAATCCATAATTATCTAGGAGAGTAAATACTGAGTAAATCCCAAGATATATAGCAAGGCAATCCATGATTATCTGGATGTTGGGGCAATCGACCTGGGTATGATCTGGAGAATCATAATTTTGATGTGTGTGGTCAATATAATTAAGTTAGGGGTTGTTGTTGGACTAATATGTGTATGTGAGTGTGTAGGTGTGCAGGTACAGATAGACTTGGTTAGATGCCTTCAGGTGAAGGGTGGCATGGAGGTAAGCTGGAGGCTTGTGTGCGCATCCGAGGGACGGGAGCCGAAGACGAAGAGGGCATGAAGGCGATAGATCGAAACTGCGGATTGAAGAGTCGACTAGGTTGTGAGGGTCCGAGTGTGAGTGTTTGTACTCAGGGACTAAGCTGGGAGGGTTCGAGTGCGGAGAGAAATATACTCGGGGAGTGTAACCCTAGGCTTAGTAGGGGACCAGTCGACTACCCTGGGAGCAGTCGACTGGTAATGAATGGGGATTCAAACGTTGGTTGTAACGGTCGAATCTGAGTGGGACTAGTCGACTGTCCTAGGGGCAGTCGACTGGTAGCGGTAATTTACTACTCGAGGTCTATTTAAAGGAGCTCGTTTAAGGCTACTGTTCCTTGGCAAAACTTGCTTGGTCAAAGCTTGTTAGTAGCCTATTGTACTCAGATAGTATCCAGAGCTTGTGGAGAGGTTTCTCCACCCACAAGGAGCTACGAGATCTAGCCGGAGGTGCTCCGAGGAATCATCCACCGACGGATTAGGGATCACCCACCTTACGGGCAGCCGTGGAGTAGGAGTATCATCTCCGAACCACGTACATCGGTGTGTTTCTTTCTTGTTTTAGTTTAGTTTAGTTTTATTTTAGTATATTCCGCTTGCGCAACTAACTGTTGAGGCAATCGACCCAAGAATGATCGGGAAGATCATGGTTTTGATGTGTGTGTGCCAATATGTTTAAGGTTAGGATGTTGTGTTGTTATTTGATATGTGTGATTGAGTTTGCAGGACTTGAAGAATCACACATGGAGAACATATCCGAGGGACGAGAGCCGAGGGAGGAGGAATCCAAGGGCAAGCCGGGAAGTGGACTTCAAGGGCACACTGAAGGGTGGCATGGAGGCAAGCCAAGGGAAGGCTTGTGTGCGCATCCGAGGGACGATAGCCGGAGGAAGAAGACATCAAGTGGCAAGCCAAGGGAGTATACCTGAAGGCACACGTGAAGGAGAGTGTTCGGAGTGAGTGTGAGTGCTTGTAGAAGCTGAGCAGTCGACTGCCAAAACTCACAGAAGGTTTTCAACCTTCAACCAGTCGACTGCCCCTGGGACAGTCGACTGGTCACTCCCAAAAACTAGCTGTTGGCTGGCATTTAAAGCTAGGCCAGTCGACTGCCCCTGGGGCAGTCGACTGGTAGCGGGGCTGGATAGCTTGCGAAGCTGTTCTTTACTCTTATATAAAGTGGACTTTTTGGCACGAGGACGGTACGATTTTTTTCTGTACAAAAGTGATGTTCGTGCCAATACTCCTCAGATATTCCTCACGCTTTTCATTGCATCTTGTAAAGAGGAAGAAGACGACTTAGTAAAGGTTTCTCCACCTTGAAGGAGGTTTTCATAGTGGAGAGTGTGTAGCCGCGTGGATCCTTGGATTAGTCACCTTTCAAGGTGGATGCCAAGTAAAAATCTCCTTGTTAGCATTGAATTTGATATTGTTGATTATTTGTATTTGTATTGCGCTAACAATCTTGTAGAGAAAATTCGACAAAGTGCTATTCACCCCCCCCTCTAGCAACGCACTCGATCTAACAATTGATATCAGAGCCGGTTCGCTTCGGGAGAACTCACCGTCGACCGGAGTACAAGGAAATGGCGTTTCAAGAGGGTTATAGCACCGCAAGGCCGTCGTTCTTCGATGGAAACGATTTCGCCTATTGGAAATGTTAGATGGATTATTATTTGATGAATGATATTGAAAATTGGATGAGTATTGTAGATGGTTTCGACGCACCCGTCAACGAAAGAGGAGAGCCACTACTAATGAGAACTTGGCTAAAGGAAGTCATGAAAAAGGCGCAAGCAAATGCTAAGGCCACCACCATACTTCAATGCGGATTGTCCAAGGTACAACTCAACAAGGTGGGGCCTTTCAAGAGCGCTAAGGAATTATGGGAAAAACTTGTTGAACTCAACAAATGATCAAACGAGTCAAGGAGGGCAAAGAAGAACCTCTTGGTGGCTCAATTGCAATCACTCTGCATGAAGACCAACGAGACGGTTAGTCAATTACATGGAAGAGTAAAGGAGATCTTCAACGAACTACATGTAATTGGTGAGAAGGTGGAAAACCGAGATCTCGTGAGGTATGTCTTACAATCCTTCCCTAGAACTACATTGTGGGCATCAATGGTTGATGCCTACAAAGAATCAAGGGATCTTTCAATGGTTAAGTTAGATGATTTGTTTTGTGAATTTGAATTACATGAGCAAGCTAACATTTCTTCCAAAAAAAAAGTATAGCATTCATTGTAGAAAAGGAGAAGAAGAAGAAGAAGAAGAAGAAGAAGGTGATCTACTATTCATCATCCGAATCGGAGGAGTCTAGCACTTCAATGGATAGTAACCAAGAGGCCTTCATGGTAAGGAAAATGCGTAGGGCTTTTAAAATTTTTTCTAACAAGTCTTATGCTAGGAAAGGATCAAAGAGTAAGAGCAAAGCAAAAGACATCATTTGCTACAACTGTCACCAAGAGGGACACATGAAGAATGAGTGTCCCCAACTAAAGAGAAGAGAAGAAAAGAAGGAGGAAAAGAAGAGGGGTGACAAGAAGAGATCAAAAAGAAAAGAGAAGAGTGCCACCAACCTCAAGGCTACTTGGGATGATCCATCATCCTCGAAGGAGGAAGAGGAGCATGTGCCCCACTTTGCACTTATGGGAGTGGACCATTTGGAGTCATCCGATGATGAGAGAAGCTCAAGTAGTGAAGATGAAAGTGGTCTAGTGTTGGTGCTTAGATGGCTAGAGAAGGGGGGTGAATGTAGCCAAACACAAAAAATTGCTTTCTCGATTTTCTGCACTTAAGAGATTAGTAGCAGCGGAAACAACTCAAGTATAAAAACAAAAACAAAGTGCAGAAACTAAAGACAAACCCAAGACGCTAACAAGGATTGTTTACAAGGTTCGGGGATAACTTGCATCTACTCCTTGGCGTGCCCGTGAGGTGGGCGATCCCTTGATCGTCGGCAGATTAAGCCCCGGTGAACTCGGATAAAATAACGCATCCTTCTCAGTGGAGAAACCTCTCCACAATCGGTCTCAAGAAGATACAAGTTAAGCTCACGAGACACTAGAAGTATCGCTCACAAGAATGAAGCAGAAAAACACTTAAGCACGAAGCAACAGAGAGCACAAAACCAGCCCAGCCAACTCCTCAAGTTTGCTATCTATTCTCTTCTTTGCTCCTCCGCTTTTAGCTTCGTCTTAAGCTCCTGCCAAGCTCCCACAGCATCCACTGAGCCACAGCCTGACCCCCTGACTCCCTAAGCACTCATTCCACTGAAGACCTCTCCAGCTGAGCCTCCGTTAGTCGCCAGCCGCACGCCAGAAGCCATTGAGACCTGAAACCAGTAAACAGACAAACCTGCACCAAGGAAAGTCCCCAGTTGACTCTCCTCCATTGTTTGAATCCTCCCTGTATTACCTGCACACTCATCAGAAGCTTAGCAAAGTGTATCACAAAGAAATCGACAGTGTATCAGAGAAAATGTAGAGGAAACATACGCGATCAGAGCGTCTGACAGCGATTTCAAATTAAAGTGCATCTACTGATCGGTCCCCAGACCGATTAGAGATGGCCATGATCGGTCACCAGACCGATCAGGGTAAGCCCTGAACGATCAGGCCCCAGCCTGATCGATCCACAGTGAGAAACCAGGAATCGCGGACTTCTTGTGATCAGTCACACTGACAGATCACAGATCGTGGATCGGTCATCGGACCAATCCAGCACTTGCTGGAGGAATTCCAGCTCTCATAGGCCAAAGCCACTGATCAGTTCCCAGATCGATCAGGTTGTGCCATGATCGGTCTAGTGACCGATCAGGTCACTCCCTGATCGATCAGGGGACATCTTGATCGGTCAGAGTGAGAAACGTTGCGACATTTGATCGGTCAGCTGAACCGATCAAGGTTTCTCACGAAACCTACTGACCTCTCCCTGATCGTTCACCAGAACGATCAGAAGCCAAATAGAAGCCAAACAAAATGCTTTTGTTCTCTCCCTGATCGGTCACCAGACCGATCAGACTTCTCTGGATCGGTCAATAGACCGATCCATAACGGGGAGTTCGTGCCAACTCCCTGATCGGTCTCCAGACCGATCCAGCCTTAACTAATTCAACCCTAAGTCAAGAGAACGGGCTCCCTAGCCTTCTCTGACTAGTGCTCAGTCCCCCGGACCAAGACTCCGTGCCCAGCTTCACTCATTGAGACTTCATTCAACCTAGCTTCACTCACTAGGACCTAGCTTCACTCACCAGGGTTTCGGTCACCCGACTTCACTCACCGGGACCCAACTTCACTCATCGGGATTTCATTCAACCTAGCTTCACTCGCTAGGACATGGCTTCACTCACCAGGGTTTCGGTCACCCGGCTTCACTCACCGGGATTTCAGTCACCTGGATTCACTCACCAGGACCCGACTTCACTTACCGGGATTTCAGTCACCTGGCTTCGCTTACCAGGACCCGGCTTCACTCACCGGGATTTCAGTCACCTGGTTTCACTCACCAGGATCCGACTTCACTTACCGGGATTTCAGTCACCTGGTTTCACTCACCAGGATTCGACTTCACTTACCGAGATTTCAGTCACCTGGCTTCACTCACCAGGACCCGGCATCACTCACCGGGATTTCAGTCACCTGGCTTCACTCACCGGGATTTCAATCCCTTCGTGCCCAGTCCCCGACCAGGACTTAATCTGAATTCACTCAACCAAACTTAAATCGGTGTCAACACCAAAATAACAATCGGGTCAGACTGCATCAACATCTAGTACAAATATGGATTTGGCTAAAGCTAGGAGAAAAATTAAGGACTTAAAGGATGAAGTTGCATGCTTAAAGTAGAATCCATGAAACTTAAGGATAAATTGCATGATGTTTCTACTATATCAAATGATTCATGTCTTGAAAATGAAAATAAGGAACTAAGGGAAAAGGTAGAAGACCTAACCAAGGCACTTAGAAAATTTCAAGTTGGCTCTAGCAACCTTGACATGATAATAAATAGTCAAAGAGCCGTTTACAACAAAGCCGGGTTGGGTTATAGGCCAAAAATCAAGGAAGTAGCCTTTGTTTCACTCATGGGTAGAAATGGGGCCTCTAGGAGACTAAGTGTTAAGGGAAACGTCAAGAAGACTTGGGTACCAAAGAAGTTTTTAAATGATGCTTGTGGAACTAAAATTTGGATACCAAAAGATTGTGTTTTCCATGTTGTATAGGTAAAAGTCAAAGATGCCTCAAAAATATAGATTGTAAATAGTGGGTGCTCAAGACATATGACTGGAGATGTGAGCAAGTTCACCACTATTAGCTACCTAAGAGAAGGGACCGTATCCTTTGGAAATAGTGGGAAACTCAAAATAATTGGCAGGGGCACCATTGAGGTATCTCCTACAATCTCTATCCACAAAGTTCTTTTGATTAAAGATATGAAATTTAATCTACTTAGTGTAGGTCAACTTTGTGATGCGGGATATAGGGTTGAGTTTCATGCTAGAAAGTGTCTAATTAAACGAAATGGGTCCAAAAATGTTATGCTAGAAGGGTATAGAGAGGCTAATCATTACTACCTTAAACTTGCTTATGCTTCTAACAATTTACCTAAGTGTCTCATGTCTAAAGAAGAAGAAGAATGGTTGTGGCATCGAAAACATGGGCACATCAACATGAGGAGCATTGCAAGAGTGGCAAAGGAGGAGTTGGTGGAGGGGCTTCCTATGATCAAGTATGAGAAGACCAAGATGTGTGATGCATGCCAAGAGGGTAAGCAATCAAAATCATCACACAAAGGTAAAACCTTAACTAGCACTACTTTACCTTTAGAGCTATTACATATTGATCTTTTTGATTGTCATAACACTCCTTCTCTAGTAGGGAGTAAGTATTATTTAGTTATTGTAGATGATTTTTCTAGATTTACTTAGGCGTTCTTTATGAAACATAAAGATGACACCTTAGAGATCTTCATAGGGTTTAGTAAGAGGGTTGAAAATGAGAAACACCTCAAAATCAACCGCATTTGGAGTGACCATGGTGGGGAGTTCCAAAATTCAAACTTCTTACAATTTTGTGTAGAAAATGGATATAAGCATGAATTTTCATGCCCAAGGACTCCTCAACAAAATGGTGTAGTAGAAAGGAGAAATAGGGCACTACAAGAGGCCGCTAGGACTATGCTTAATGCATATTCTCTTCCTAGCTATTTTTGGGCCGAAGCGGTAAATACGGCTTGTTACATTCAAAACCGGGTTTTAATATATAGGTTTTTAGGTAAAACCCCATTTGAGTTGTGGAATGGGAGAATTTCACAAGTTCATTATTTTAGGGTCTTTGGATGTAAGGTCTACATTCTAAACACCAAGGATGACTTAAGGAAGTTTGAATCTAAAGCGGATGAGGGGATTTAGGTTGGTTATTCATCCATTAGTAGGGGTTATAGAGTCTACAATAAAAGGACCAAGGTAATTGAGGAATCTTTAAACGTTGATTTTAATGAATCTACCAACACTTACCCTAGGAAAGCATTAATTGATAAGGACATGGAAGAAATCCAACCCCATGCCCAAGGAATCCAAGACCTAAATTTAGGGGGCAATAATCAAGGGGGAGGGAGAAGTACACTAGAGGATGAGGATCATATAGTTAATGAACCCATAACCTCTAGGCCCTTGAGACATCACGAAGATCACCCCATTGACCAAATAGTGGGTGATGTCACTCAAGGGGTAAGGACTAGGTCTTATTTTAGAGAATAAAGTAGTCAAATTGCTTTGATCTCTCAATTGGAACTCAAATCTATTGATGAGACATTAGAACTGGTCTGGGGGCAATCGACTGATGAAACTCACAGAAGGGTTCTAACCTGGGACCAGTCGACTACCCTGGGAGCAGTCGACTGGTAGGTGGCTCCTGAGTTAGCTGAGAATTCGAACGTTGGGGTTGCAACGGTCGAATTTCAGTGGCACCAGTCGACTGCCTTGGGAGCAATCGACTGGTGGCGAGGGTTTCAGCCCGAGTCCTATTTAAAGAGGACTTCGTGGTGGCTGAGATTCTTGACGAAACTCGCTTGAGTAAAGTGAGTTAGTAGTCTTTTGTGCCCAGATAGTGTCCGAGGTATTGTGACGAGGTTTCTCCACCCACAAGGAGTGACGAGGGCTAGCCGGAGGTTATCCGGGGAGTGATCCACCGACGGATTCTTGGATTAGTTACCCGGCCGGGGTGGATACCATGTAAAATCAGTTTGTTAGCGTTGTTTGTTTTTAATATTATTGTTTCCATTGTGCAACTAACAACGTAGGTACAAGAACAACCGAAGAAATGCTATTCACCCCCCTCTAGCGTACCGGAATCGATCCTACACTAGATTCCGTCGAATCTCATGAGCATACAGGACATCATGCAGAAACAAGATTCGCCCACCACGAAGGTTGAGTTTGCAAGTGTCAATTCTTGCATTGTTTCTCATATATATCCATTTATTGTCAGCTGGTACTCGATGGTACTCCACGTATGTAGCTCAATCACGAGCTACATGGTTCGTTGCTCCTGAATCTATAATCCACAAAGAATAAGAATCAGCTAACAACACTGAACTAGCAACACAAAGCTCATGAAAAGAAGACAAACATGGATCTATCTTTTTTGTATCAGTACGTTCCCGAGCAAAGTGGTCTTTCTTGCCACAATTATAGCAAGTCAACTTGCTCTTAGGTCTCTGTCCATACTTCTTTCCTTTAATATTCTTCTTGATTGGGCGCTGCCCAGCATCATCAGGTTCTTTTCCTTTTCCCTTTCCTTTTCCTTTCTTGAACCACCTTTTCATATTCTTGGATTTAAAACCTTCAACTACAAAAGCCTATCTAGAAATCCTTGCGGATTCAATTCTCCCCGCCTCCAGTTCAACATGGTGTGAGACATCAATAAAAGTCTAATACTTTCACTATGTGTAAGGTTCTGTTTCATTGATTCCCAAGAATCAGGAAGGGAGCGGATAACTGCCTGAACCTATTGTTCATCAATCAACTCATGACTAGCAGTTTTTAGCTCTCGAATCATATTCCCCATTTCCTCCAGATGTTGGGTCATGGAGACATTCAGGCGTTTCTTATAGCTGTCAAACTTGATTGTCAGCTGACGAAGCTTGCTTAAGCTAACTCCATTGTATTTATCTCTCAGGGCAACCCAGACAGCATGAGCTGATGGTAATGGCTCATACTCATATACCAGGTCGTCATCTACCATTGAACTAATCAAAATACCCTTAGCAGTGTAGTCTTTTTTCTTCCATGCCTTATAGGCATCAAGATCACGTTTATGCTGAGCTGTAGAACCATCTGCAGGTTCTACCATAAATTGGTTTACAACTTCAAGAACTTCTTGTTCCTCAAGTATATACTGTATCTTAAGGTGTCATATTTTGTAGTTGTCCCCATTTAATTTTTCTCCTTTGTTGAGTTTAGCTATTATATTCATCGTTACCATGATCTAACATAAATAAACGCATTATTTAGTTATTCAGTATAACTCATATGCATGTAATTAATAACTAACTCATTGTAAATTAGAGTTGGCTTACAAAATCAAGTGGTAACTACGTTCCCACTCATCCTCTATATACTCAATCTAATAAACATTGATTAGTTATTTTACATACATCCCATCATATGAACTAATCATAAATGAACTTAACATTTAAATGAAATGAACTAATCATTAATAAGTTTGTTGACATATAACATAACTTTTCATAAAACTATTTGTACATAACGACTGTAACTACTATATGACTCTTAAAAAAAACTAAACGAGTAAATACAGTTTATACATAACAATAGTAACAAAGACAAGACACAAATAAACTAGATAAGCTAGCACCACTCCCACTAGGACAAACACTAGCGCAGTGGTAAACTCCATCCCTTTCATCCCAGACTTTATCTGAAGTAAGCCAACTTGAGGATCCTCCACAGATTCTATAGGATCTTCATCTGGATCCTCCTCAATTTCTTCAATTGGATCTAACTCAAATTCCTCAGGATCCTCCTCGAATTCTACTGGATCCTCTGCTGGATCCTCTTCGAATTCTACAAGATCATCTTCCAGATCATCCTCAGAATCTTCCAGATCCTCTTCTGAAAAATTTTGGCGAAGTAGTTCTCTACACAGCTCAGTATATGAGATACGCCCTTCAAAGCATCCCCAGATATATCTTGCAGCTACTCTACCACATCTCGGCAATGAACGAATCAATGCCCCGATCCAATAGTTATCTAGGACCGGAAACTCTTCCTGCTCGAGTTTAAAAAAAAAGTCGATCCAGCTTTCCCATATGTCCTTGGATTCCAAGACTTGGGCGGTAGTCAATCTCCTCTATCTGTTCCCTCAGCTCATTCCGTCGCACATCGCGACGAGTCATTGTGGTAATAAACCTCGGCATCTGGAATTGAAATTCACAATGTCAATGCAAAACCAACAAACCAGTAACAAAACTGGTTCAATTCAATTCACATATATGCATAAACCCACAAAGTCATAAATAGATAAGAAAAATAAATTTTCTTGATTTGAGGAGCTCTATTGACTAACACATTGGGTTGATCGATTAGGAAATCGAATCCTTAGTCTAGGTCCATTGTTCTCATTAGAATTGTCCTCATTAAAACTAATCTAATCGGACAGGGATGACTTATCTTAGTTGTTCTTGTTTAAACGTTAACTCATTTAATTCAAAGTCAAATCTATTAATCGAACCAAACAAATCGGTTCTGGTTTGTATCAGACTGATCTGGTTAAACCAACTGAGGATTTGAACCGGATTAGGTCTGATTGGACCAATTAGATTTGATCAAACTAACTAATGGTTTGAACTCGATTGGGTCTAGTCGGATCAACTTGGTCTGGTTCAACTAAATCAACTTAATCTAATTTAATTAATTCTGATATATCAGAATAAATCTAACCTATTTAATTAAATAAGACTCAAATCTAATTTAATTCAAATCCAAAATGATTTGATATAATGCATAAAAATCCTAATTTTTATTATTTTAAATGCAATAAGTGATATAAAAATACATGATTTTTTTAATATTTAAAGCATAAAAGTAAATATTAGAATTTTTTTTTCAATGCTAACGAAACTTGTGTTTCGTTTTTCTCCGCCGTTGCCCATACCCACACGACCTCCACTGCGATGCAGATGTCGCCCAAGGGAGGGGACAAATACAAGAGTTAGTCCCAGCGATTGTCAACACCGCCGCGATTTTTTCACCGCAACGAACGTGGTTAATCGCTAGTATGCAACACGGGCGAGTGGGATCGTCGGTTCGCGACGCTAACAATTAGTTTACCAACTCGAAAGAAATCCGCCGACACAAAACCGTGATTTTCAGGCAAAGTAATTTCATACTACTTAGAATCTTACGACTCTGATATCATTGTAGATTCTAATGTATGATAAAGAACGAATCTACGCGAAATTGTAAACGGTAAACACTTACAGTGATATTTGCAAATCCTTCGTTGTTCTTTGTGCTTGTCGTCGGAAGAACGATCACGCAATCGGAAAACTCTTCCACTCTGGTATTCACAAACCAAGTCCCTCTAACTGGATGTTTCTCTTCGATAGAAGTGATATTCTCCGATGATTCCTCTTGGTAAAGGGTCTAGGAAAGGGGAGGGGAGAGAAGTAGAGAAGTGGGGAAGTGGATAAAAAACTCACTTTCCTTGAGCTTCCACTTCCTACATGCATGTTGAAGATGAGTTTTGAAATTAAGACATAGCATGATTGTTAATATATATATATATATATATATATATATATATATATATATATACTGTTATAATAAATAACTTACAAAAACTAAAATTATTCATGTAATACATACACCCAAAGGAAATTATTTCTCTGTTTTTGCAGTTTTACATGTTCATTTTATCCCGGTACAGTAACATGAGCAAACTCAACAGATTTGTTTGCTCGAAGAGAACAAGACACAAGAAACAGAACAAGAGGACGAACATAATAAGAAACAGCAAACCCACATATATATATATATATAGCTTAATCAAATTAGCAGATCACTCGATTAGTCTTCTTGTCATTCACGAATTTCTTCCAGCTATTGACGACATTCATGGCAATAACGTTGCTCTCGTTCTTGGGTGGCTGCGCCTCCAGCTCATGCAGCACCTTCTTGATGTCGCCTACAAGGCGCTCCGCCAGCGTGCAGCTGAAGTCTTCCCGGACGACGACGCGGAGAACGATGATGTGCTGCGCGTCCGGCGGCATGGTGTAGGCCGGCACGATCCACCCGTAGCGGCGAAGCCAGTCGGACACCTCGAACTCGTCGTGGCGCGAGCGATCCTTGAGCGAGAACGCCACCAGAGGCACACCGTTGTCCTTGGACACGATGTTGAGCATCCCCGTCGCCTCCAAGCCCCTCTTCAGCACCATCGCGTTCGCCTGGCAGTTGTCTATTACGTTCTTGTAACCCTGCACAGGTGGTGATTACTCGATCGTTAATAATATATATATATATATATATATGTATATATATCAACATAAAAATTATGTATATGTTTCTCGATCACCTCAAATCCCAAGCGAATCAGTTGGTAATACTGTGCAATTACTTGGCTGGACCCTGAGGACATTAGTTAATATATAGCAAGTTTTTGACTATTAATTAGATATATAATTGATGCATAAAATCGATCAGAAACATTGATTCATTTGTTAGCTAATTGATACTGGCCTTTGGAGAAGTTGAGGGTGAAGGTGGGCTGATCGGTGCCGAGGTAGTTGATGTGGAAGATGAGCTCTTCCGGCAAGTCCTCCTTGCTCCGCCATATCACCCACCCGATGCCGGCGTAAACGAGGCCGTACTTGTGACCGCTCACGTTGATGCTCTTCACCAGTGGCAGCCGGAAGTCCCATTCCAGGTCGGGGTACAAGAACGGCGCGATGAATCCGCCGCTCGCGGCGTCCACATGGATAGGTGTCTCCCAACTGAATGCATGCAATATTGTACAATTAATAAATGTGTTGAAGAATTAATTGTGCATGTTTAACATAAATATTCTTACCCGGTTTTCTTGTTCTTCTCGGTTAAGAGGTGGTTGAGGAGCTTGACGTCCTCGAACTCTCCGTTGAGAGTAGAGCCGAGGATGGCAGCAACGCAAATGGTGTTCTCGTCGACAAGCTCCACTGCTTTGTGTGGGTCCATGACGTAGTAGCCATCACTCAGCTTCACTTCTTTGAGCTCAACCTCGAAGTACCTTGCGAACTTCTCCCAGCAAACCTATTTAATTAATTTGGTCCAATATACAGTTAATTTGATATGTATATATATATATATATCTTAAAACAGTTAGTTAATGAACAATTAATAAAAAAGATAAAATTAATTACTTGGACATTGGCACCGGTGACAATGTTGGGTTTGTCATAAGGCTTGCCCTCGGCTTTTCTCTTGTTCTGCCATTTGCGCTTGAAGGCCAGCCCAGCGAGCATGATGGCTTCGGAAGAGCCAACGGTTCCCACGCCTACTGCGGCCTCCGACTCGCCCAGAGGAGCGTTGAAGAGGTGGGCGATCATGTTGACGCATCGATTCTGCGTGCACCGGTGCATGATTTATTTAGCTAGGATCATGCATCATCAATCGATCGAATACTAGACATTAATTAATTCCATGTAAAAGTCTGGCTAATTTAATAATTAATTTTTTGGTGCGGGATACAGATCGGATCAGAAGAATAAAAAATTTGGACCCGATTTTCAGGCCACTTTAATTAATTAAAACCTAGCCTAACATGCAATAATTGACTGCATGCCACCGAGTGTACGTAATGTTTGACTTGAAGGGTTTAATTTCATTTGTATGTACACCTAAAAGATTAACATTTAGTAGTGGATATATAGTGATCCTGTCGACAAGCGAAGAATCGGTTCTTCTCCGGTTGACTCGGTCTGACCAAGATGACCTGGTCTGCTGTAGCTTAGAAGGTCGGACCTAAACGGGGCTCTCAATGTAATGGTGTGGTTGTGAATGAATAGCGATCCCCTTTTTTGGAGCCCAAGGGTGGGTTTATATAGGGGGAGGAGAAAGGTCTCACTCGTGCGGGATGTCACATCTCACTAAAGATTAGTTAGGGATTAAGCTAAGTAAGCGGTGATGTGAGACTGACATAGCAGTCTGCCACCCTGTGATCCTACTCCTAATTAATTGCTGGGAGGCCACGTCAGATGACGACGACGTCCCTTAACGGAGAGTTTTGACGGAGCCCTTCGAGGGATGAAACTCAAGAACCCGACCTCAATCGTTCAGCCTCGAGAGCGCGACCTCAGGCACTCGGCCTCGAGCGCTCAATCTTCAGGAGCTCGGCTTCTATCGCTGGTCCTCGGGAGGTCGGCCTTGAGAGCTCGGCCTTGAGAGCTCGGCCTCGGGGAGGTCGGCCTCGGGGGGGGGGGGGGGGGGTCGACCTCGAGGGGGGTCGACCTCGAGAGCTCGGCCTTGAGAGGTCGGCCTCGGGGGGGTCGGCCTGAGAGGTCGGCCTCGAGAGGTCGGCCTCGGGGAGGTCGGCCTCGGGGGGGTCGACCTCGAGGGGGGTCGACCTCGAGAGCTCGGCCTTGAGAGGTCGGCCTCGGGGAGGTTGGCCTCGGGGGGGTCGACCTCGAGAGCTCGGCCTTGAGAGGTCGGCCTCGGGGAGGTTGGCCTCGGGGGGGTCGACCTCGAGAGCTCGGCCTTGAGAGGTCGGCCTCGGGAGGTCGGCCTTGAGAGCTTGGCCTCGGGAGGTCTGCCTCGAGAGGTCGGCCTCGGGGAGGTCGACCTCGGGAGTTCGACCTCGAGAGCTCGGCCTCGGGTGGTCGGCCTCGGGAGGTTGGCCTTGAGAGATCGGCCCCGGGAGGTCGGCCTTGAAAGGTCGGCCCTGGGAGGTCGGCCTTGAGAGCTCGGCCTCGGGAGGTCTTGATTCCAACTCGAGCTTCGGCCCGCCCCGACCTCTGTTAACCTTGAACTGGGTTGAACCGGGTTTTCTCCGACCGGGCTCTCATCCTTGATGAAAAATCGCTCGCCCGGATCACAAGCCTCCCCTTTAAGTCTAGTCGAAGGAGGCGTCCAGTCCGACTGACTAGGCTCCTAGCCCGGTCGGCCTGACCCTTTTTCCGCTCTCCCGCGCGCTCCTTGTATTCCGAGTTAGCCTCCCACGTGTCAGACCTCCCAATCTGTTATTCATTAATGACTGACCACGCGTCAGCTATTGAGTGGATGCCTCCGATATCGAGGCGTCGTGGGCGCGGCTTCGTTTGGCGTTCGCGAGAAGCTTCGGGATATGGGGAATCGTGCTGATCGGACGGTGGAGACCGTAGCCCGCCATTTCTTTCCTCTCCATCCGACGGTCCTGGTTGCCTAGCCGGTAGTATAAATAGGCGGCCCCCTTCATTTCATTCTTCCTCACTTTCCCTCTCGCTTCTTTTTTCGTTTTGTCCGACCTCCTCCGCCCGACCTCCTTGAGTTCCGACGAACAGTGTTTCCGGCGATCAGCATCTCACCCCGAGCCCGAACACTAGGTATTCTTTTACCCGCCTAAACCTTTTTCTGCTAATTCCCGAGTCCGACCTCATGGCCGGCTCATCTTCTACGCCCGGTTCATCCTCTGCGCCCGAGCCGTGGTATACTACTACCCGATCGACCCTGAGTCTAGGGTCTTTGGAAACCCTCCGCCATGATTATCGCATCCCAGAAGATCACGTTTTCGCTCTCCCCTCTCCGGATGACCGACCTAACCGAGCCCCGGTGAACTACTTTACTATCTTCAAGGATCATCTTCTCGCCGGCCTGCGGTTCCCTTTGCATTCCTTTATTATAGAGATCTGTCAGTATTTTCAGGTGTCCCTCTCCCAACTAGCCCCGAACTCGATTCGGATTCTATGTGGCACGGTAGTCATCTTTGAGTCCTTCCGAGTTCCCCTGTCTCCTAGGATTTTCCATCTCTTCTATTCCCTTAAGATGCAAGAGCCCGGGTGTTTCTTTTTCCAGGCCAGGATCAACACCGCCTTTCTAGACAAGGTTCCATCTTCCAACAAGGGGTGGAAATCCCATTTCTTTTACATAAGCACCTTCCCTCCTGCGTCCTGGCCTCTTGATTGGCTAGAGGCATTGCCCGACCACCCCCTGCTCCCCGAAGGTATCGTGCTGACCCCGGCTTTCGGTCAGCCTTCTCCAAAATCGGAGGACGCCGTTTCCACGTCGGCAAATTGTTGAGCGAGGCCGTGCTATACATTTGCCGGCTGAGTCAAATCCCCGCCAGGCTGCCTGGAACTTATGGTAAATTCCCCTTCTTATTTACGACTCTTTTAATGCTAACTAAAACTTTTTCTGACTTGCAGCTCAGGCCCTGATGGACGCTCTCATGGATGAAGAGATAGCCCTGGCGGAAGAGGCCTTGAACACTCGGGCGGCTGAACTAATGGCCCGCCGAAATGCAATCCCGGTGAGGGCAACGCCAGTTCCCGAGCAACCGGGTCGAGCGGAGAGCGATCCGGACCTGGAAGTGCTAGGCCAAAGCGTTGCGGCCAACCCTCCCGAGGTCTGCGCGGAGGCCGGAAGGCAGACCGCTACTACGGGTCCGTCTTCTTCTCGTGCGCATAAGAAGAAGAAACGGCCCCGAGAAGCTGCTTCCTCTAGCACTCCCACGATTCAGGTTCAACCTGAGCGGGCGCCCGAGCCTGTTTCCTCGAGCACTCCCACAATTCAGGTTCAGCCTGAAAGGGCGCCAGGATCAACTGCTCCCTTGCCTAGCCGAGTCAGAATTCGGCTGTCGAACTCTCGCTCAGCTTCACCCCGCCCGGCGATCTCGGCCCCATCCACCAGCGCTACTTTGCCCGAGCCCTCCTTGCCCGGGTTGAGTACGCCCCGACCGGTGGCTTTAGCTACCAGCTCTGTCCCTTCTCCTCCTGAGGGCGCCGATGATACAGATAGCGAAGAGGCGGCTGCCTCTCTTTTGGCCATGCACGACATTCCCCGAGCTCTGGTGGAGTTGCAACTTCCATCTGAGACTTCCCTACTTCGGCTGGTCGAACCCCAGCCCCTTAATCTCCACGGTCATCTGGTTGCTGCTTGGGATCACGGTCTGTCCTTAACTGAAGGGCGAAGCCCTTTTAGTCTGGCCGATAACTTTGCCATGGACCTGATCAAGGTATTCCTTTTCCTAACCTTCGCCCCTTTCGTTCTTTTCTCATGTTGCTCGTTTCTGTATAGCTGTGGGTCGGGGGCCAGGCGGTAACCAAGGCCCTGGTCACGAACGTTAGGGAGCGCCGGGCTGCTGAGTACAAAGTAGAGAACTTAGAGCATCAACTGACTCAATATGCTCTCCCGGCCGACGACGAGGGTCGGACCAGACTCCTAAATGAGGTGGTTTCCCTACGAACGCAATTATCGGAAAACAACGTCAATCTGGAACGGACGCATGAGGTGTTGGCAGCCTCAGGCCGCCAACTCGATGAGCTCGGCACTCGGCTGGAGGCCGCCGAGGCCGCAAAGAAGACTGCCCTCGCTAGCGAAGCCCGTACTCATTCTGACCTGGACCGAAGAATCCTCGAGGTCCGTGACTTACAGCAAAAGCTGCGGGAAGTACTTGCCACTCACCAGCGGGCCCTTCGGGACAAAGATGCCGAACTTGCAACCTTGAAGGGTAAGGCGACCGAGCTCCAAGCTCAGCAGGAAGCCTTTCAGGCTTTAGAAGCACAGCTGGTAAGTAAGGAGGCAGGTCTGTCGGCCAAGGACGCTCAACTCAAGGAGCGAGACGCTGAGGTGGCCCGCTTGCAAAAAGAGCTAGCCGACTTCAAGGCCGGGGAACCGGCCCGGATCGAGCAGGCTAGATTGGCTTACGTTCAATCTCAGCCTTTTCGGAAGGAGGTGACCCAGAAGGTCGTGGCCATGATGAGGCATGGGGCTGAGGGCGCGATACAACAACTCCTGGAGGCCGGCCATCTTCCAACTGACATGCCTCCCGACGCGGTGAGGCTATCCTTAATCAAGGCCTCGCTTCCTCCCGAGGCGTTCCCAAAATTCACTTGACTTCATGGGCCCGACCTCCCTTCACCCGAACTATTGCTCAGTCTGCTTCCTTTCCACTTTTGAATTCTGAAAATCCATGTAATGATATTTAACTTACTGCTTTGGCCTCCAAGGCTCAATTTTGCGATGGCCCTGAGCCTACACTCATTTCTGCAGATTTTTCTTTGTCTTTATCTCGTTTATCTATCGGCGATGCATGGGTTTTTCGCTAAGTGTCGAGGATTAGAGACATCTATTCGGTCATATATTCGACTGGGCTGACGTTCGAGCCCAGGAACACCGTGAGGTCAGGTCGGAGCCCTGACCCGGGGATATTAGTAGATCAAGTCGATGTCCGGACACGGCTACTTTGTTTTATTAGGTCGGCCCCTCGTCTATGAGGCGCGAGATCCTCGCTAAGTGTGATTTGGACAACTCGTTCGGCTCATTCTTTGCAGGCTGGTACTCATGCCTTGCGACGAAGTCTCGATTATTGTCGATTGCTTGGGGTGTTCATCCTGATCTCCTTAGTTCAACCTTTTTGGCCAATTCGAAAATTTGGCTAAGTATCGGGAGCTCGGGCGACTCGCGTTATCAGTCTTCCAACCTGACCTTTTTCCAAACTTGATACTACGGCTTGATCGGGCCAATGTCTTGGCTCAACAATTTTGCTCAGTCGGGTCGATACTCTGACTCGGCGAGTTGACTTGGTCGGGTCGGTATTCTGACTCGGCGAGTTGACTCGGACGGGTCGGTATTCTGACTCGGCGAGTTGACTTGGTCGGGTCGGTATTCTGACTCGGCGAGTTGACTCGGACGGGTCGGTATTCTGACTCGGCGAGTTGACTCGGTCGGGCCGGCCCCCTAACTCGGCGATTCGGCTCGGTCGGGTCCGCACCCTGACTCGCCGATGAATTTAATTTCCTTCGGGTTAACCATATCACTAATTTCAGTTCGTCCCGATCCGCTTTACTTGAACAGGTCTGCTGTTTCTCAGAACGTGGGGAGCCACGCTTGTACAGCTGATATTGAGGCAAGATGTTGTTTCGTATTTCCCCTGAGCAAGAGTCTGGACACCGTCCGACTTACCTCGGGCCGAGCGTGGATCGCCACGCCCGACTGGGCCCGACCAAACGTGGAATGCCACGCCTGATCGGCGCCGGGTCCGGTGGGTGCGTGAGAATAATCTCACTTATAACCTGCGTTAGCAAGAGTCTGGACACCGTCCGACTTACCTCGGGTCGAACGTGGACCGCCACGCCCGACCGGGCCCAACCGAACGTGGAACGCCACGCCCGATCGGCGCCGGGTACGGTGGGTGCGTGAGAGCAAGCTCACTTATAACTTGCCTTAGCAAGAGTCTGGACACCGTCCGACTTACCTCAGGTCGAACGTGGACCGCCACGCCCGACCGGGCCCGACCGAACGTGGAACGCCACGCCCGATCGGCGCCGGGTTCGGTGGGTGCGTGAGAACAAGCTCACTTATAACTTGCCTTAGCAAGAGTCTGGACACCGTCCGACTTACCTCAGGTCGAACGTGGACCGCCACGCCCGACCGGGCCCGACCGAACGTGGAACGCCACGCCCGATCGGCGCCGGGTCCGGTGGGTGCGTGAGAACAATCTCACTTATAACTTGCCTTAGCAAGAGTCTGGACACCGTCCGACTTACCTCAGGTCGAACGTGGACCGCCACGCCCGACCGGGCCCGACCGAACGTGGAACGCCACGCCCGATCGGCGCCGGGTCCGGTGGGTGCGTGAGAATAAGCTCACTTATAACTTTCAGGGGCGATCTATTCTGGAGAGTTAGAGTTTTTGCTATCCATTCTTCTGAGTACAGTTACAAGAGTCATTCCTCTCCTCTCTCCTCACGGTACAATTTTAAATGCACTGCGCTCCAAGGTCGTCCGAGCCGCCTCCCTTGAGAATCTTGCAGATAGTATGCTCCCGATCCCAGTGCCTCGACCACTAGAAATGGGCCGCTCCATGGGGGCTCTAGTTTGCCTACTTCTCCAACGGGCTTGACCCTTTTCCATACCTTGTCCCCGACCTGGAAGTGTCGGGGTATAACTTTCTGGTTGTATCGGTTTCGCATTCTCTGCTGGTAAGCAGCCATGCGGACGGTAGCCTTAGCTCGGACCTCCTCAATCAGGTCTAGCTCAGCTCGTCTCTTCTCTGCATTGTCTTCCCCATATAAATGCCTCCTGTCAGATTCACAGCCGACCTCCATGGGGACTACTGCTTCACTGCCATAGACCAACTGGAAGGGGGTGCATCCCGACCCCTCCTTGGGCGTGGTGCGAAGGGCCCAGAGGACCCCTGGTAACTCATCCACCCAGGATCCGCCGACCTGATCCAACTTAACCTTGAGCCCTTTTAGAATCTCTCTATTAGCTACTTCTGCCTGGCCATTACTCTGGGGGTATGCTACGGATGTGAAGGCCTGTTTGATCCCAAACTCCTTACACCAATTTCTGATGATCCGACCTTGAAACTGCCGACCATTGTCTGATACCACCTTATGAGGTATGCCGTACCGGCATAAAATATTCTGCCAAAGGAATTTCTTCACTGCTTGCTCCGTGATCCGAGCCAGGGCTTCTGCCTCAACCCACTTGGAGAAGTAATCTACTGCCACCAATAGGAATTGCTTCTGACCGGCTGCTCTGGGGAAGGGTCCCACTATATCCATGCCCCACTGATCAAAGGGACATGATGCAGTGGACGCTCGCAACATCTCCACCGGGCGGTGAGACAGATTCTGGTACTTCTGACAAGAAAGACAGGAACCAGCCATCCTCTCTGCATCCCTTTGAAGGGTCGGCCAAAAGTAACCGGCCAGCAAGACCTTCCGAGCCATGGACCGACCTCCTGAGTGATTTCCGCAGCACCCCAAATGCACTTCTCTAAGTACATAGTCTGCATCTTCCTTTCCGAGACACCTGGCTAGTGGTCGAGAAAAAGCCCGCTTGTACAATGCGTCCCCGATCAGGGTGAACCGGGCTGCTCTGATCTTCAATATTCGAGCTTGCTCGGGGTTGTCTGGAAGAGTTCCATCCTTCAGGTAGGTGATGAATGGAGCCCTCCAATCCCCCTCTATCTCCATTTCTGCCTCCCTCTCGACTTGAGCCACTAACATGACTTGAGGGGAGGGCTTGGGGAAGACCCATGGACGGACAGAACTGGCCAACCGGGCTAGCTCATCCGCCTTGGCGTTGTCCCCTCGGGGGATCTGCGTAATTTGAACTTCTTGAAATTCTGCCTGTAATTGTTGATATGCCTCTACGTAAGCTTGTAATTTCTCATCGTTCACTTCAAACCGCCCGGCTACCTGCTGAGTCACTAATTGGGAATCAGAATGCAAGATGACCCGAGTAGCCCCGACCTGTCTGGCTGCTTGGAGGCCTGCTAAAAGGGCTTCGTATTCTGCTTGGTTATTGGTAGCACTATACTCTAGGCGTACGGCCAAATGTATGGGGTCTCCCTTGGGAGATATCAATAAGATCCCTACGCCACTCCCTGCCCGGGTGGCTGACCCGTCCACGTATATTTTCCAGACCTCCTCCTCCTTCTCTGCATGAAGTTCGCTTAAGAAATCTGCTAAGGCCTGAGCTTTGATTGCAGTTCTGGGCTGATACTGAATATCATATTCGCTCAGTTCAGTAGTCCACTTGACCATCCGACCTGAGACTTCAGGGTTGATCAAGACCTTCCCGAGTGTGCTATTGGTCAGCACTCGGATAGGATGAGCCAGGAAATAGGGTCGCAATCGTCGGGCCATCAACACAAGGACATAAGCTAATTTCTCGAGTGTAGTATACCTACACTCGGCCTCTTTAAATAAATGCCCAAAGAAATAGACCGGCTGCTGCTCGGTCTCTTTCTGGGTTACAAGCACAGCACTCGCAGCTTCCTCAGTAGCAGATAGGTAAACATACAAGGGCTCTCCTTCCTCGGGCTTGGCTAGTATTGGCAGACTGACTAAGTATGCCTTCAACTCTTCGAAAGCTCGGTCACACTCGGCATCCCACTGGAACTTGGAGGCCTTACGTAGGATCTTGAAAAATGGCAGACTTCGGTCGGCAGACCTGGAGATGAATCTGGACAAGGCCGTTATCCTCCCAGTCAGGCGCTGAACTTCCTTTAGGTTTTTAGGTGGTGGCATGTCCAGCAGCGCTTTCACCTTGCATGGATTGGCCTCTATCCCTCGCTCGGTCAGGATGTAGCCCAGGAATTTCCCGCTCTTGGCTCCGAACAGACATTTGGTAGGATTGAGTTTGAGGCCATACCTTCGCAGGGTGCAACAAGTTTCTTGTACATCTGCAATGAGGTCGGCAGCCCGGGCAGACTTGATGAGGATGTCATCCACGTACACTTCCACATTTCTGCCGAGCTGCTCTTTAAAGACTTTGTTCATCAGCCTCTGATAAGTTGCCCCGGCGTTCTTGAGTCCGAAGGGCATAACTGTGTAGCAATAGGTACCTTCGGCAGTTACAAAGCTGACCTTTTCCTGATCACCCGGGTGCAGTGGGACTTGGTGATATCCCTGATAGGCATCAAGCATGCAAATAAATTCGCTTCCCGCAGTGGAGTCCACCATCTGATCTATTCGGGGCAGCGGGTAACAGTCTTTTGGGCAAGCTTTGTTCAGATCTCTGAAGTCAATGCAGATCCTCCACTTGTCTCCCGGCTTGGAGACCAGCACCACATTGGCCAACCAGGCCGGGAACTGCACTTCTCGAATGTGTCCTGCTTTCAGCAACCTCTCCACCTCGGCTTGGATTATCTTATTCTGCTCAGGGCTGAAATCTCTTTTTCTCTGCTTCACGGGCCGGGCGTCAGGGTATACGTGTAGCTTATGTTCCATAACCTCGGGCCTGACCCCCTTCAGATCTTGTTGAGACCAGGCAAACACATCTCGATTCCGTGTCAAACACTCTATCAGTTGCTGCCGGAGGTCGGGCGATAGCCCTGGAGCTATCCTCACCTTGGTTTCCTCTCGGTCCAACAAGAGTTGGACCTCTTCTTTTTCTTCCATCATGTTAGCCCAGGGAGAAGGCTGAGAGGTCTGTACCATGTTACAGCTGGCCGGTGCAGGTCGGAAGGTCTTGCTGACCTCCACTCGGACATCATTCACATAGCATCGGCGAGCAACCTTTTGATCTCCTTTGGCCTCACCGACCTGATCTCCTACAGGAAACTTGACCTTCAAATAAAAAGTGGACATCACTGCCCGGAATTCGTTCAGGGCTGGTCGGCCTAAGATAGCATTGTAGGCTGAAGGGGCGTCCACTATCAAGAAGGTAGACCACCTGGTCCTTCTTAAAGGTTCTTCGCCAAGAGATATGGCTAGCTTGATCTGCCCCAACGGATGAACTTCATTCCCCGTGAACCCAAATAAGGGTGTGGCCACGGGCTGTAGCTCGGACATCTCAATTTGTAGTTGCTCGAATGCCTTCAAGTATAAAATATTCACTGAGCTGCCTGAATCCACTATGGTACGGTGGATCTGGTAGTTGGCTATGACCGCCGTGATGACCAGGGCATCATCATGCGGTACTTCTATTCCCTGTAGGTCGGCGGGACCGAAGCTAATCTGTGGTCCCTGAGCTTGGGCGGAGCTGCAGCCCACTTGATAAATGTCCAGGCGTCGGGCCTGCGACTTCCGAGCTCGGTTGGAATCTCCGTAGGTAGGCCCGCCCGAGATGACATTGATGGACCCGTGCACGGAATTTTGCTGATTGGCTTGTTCCTCGTTGGTGTTATCCGGCTCAGGCGAACCAGGAGTCGGGAATAGCCGTCTGGCTATAGGGGCGACTGGTCGGTCTCGGAGCTCGGGCTGGTTAGGTGGTGCTCTTCCTCGGCCCCGACCACCTCCTTGATGAGCTCCTCTCGGGCTACCTCGACCGGTGCGGCCCCGACCTCTACCGGCTTGCCAACAATCCTGAAGATCGTGTGTATGGCTGTTGTGGAAGGAGCAATAGGGCTGCCACCTAGTCGGGAGATAGCCCTGGGCTACTTGCTGAACTACCCCCCTCTCGGCTCCCAGTCGGTGTCCCATAGCTCGGGGGCTCCTCAGGGGTCCTCCTGGAGGCACACCCCTTTGATGCTGCTGAGGGTTATCAGGCGTAGGCCTGATCTCGGGCCTCCTGGCGGCTTGTGCTTCTTCGACGTCCACATACTTGCTAGCTTTCCCCAGAAGGCTCTCAAAGTCCTTCGGGGGTTTGCGGATCAAAGACCTGAAGAACTCTCCCTCTTGCAAGCCTTGCGCGAAGGCACTGACTAACACCTCGGAGGTGGCAGTGGGAACGTCCAGCGCGACTTGATTGAATCTCCTGATATAGGCTTTTAAGGACTCCTTCGGGCCCTGCTTCATGGTAAATAGATTTAAGCTTGTCTTGTGATGTCTCTTACTACTGGCAAAATGTTGCAGAAACAGTTTCTTGAAGTCAGAGAAATCCCTGATCGATCCCTCTGGGAGCCTGTCGAACCATCGCTGAGCCGGCCCGGCGAGAGTAGTCAGGAAGGCTCGGCACCTAATGCCATCTGGGTACTGATGTAGCATCGAGGCATTTTCAAACTTCTTCAGGTGTTCTTCTGGATCAGTGGCTCCTCCGTACTCCGCAATGGACGGAGGTCTGAAATGCTTGGGCAGCGGCTCATTCAGGACTTGACTGGAGAAAGGGCATCCTGTGCGTTCAATCGGGAACGGCACAAGGGGAGCCTTCCCTTTGCTAGCTCGGGTATGGCTAGATGTAGCTTCATGCGGATCCGATTGTCCTGCTCCCTCGGTCGGGCCGAACAGCGCCCGGGGAAAGCGAGGGCTGCCTTCCTGTTGAACTCCTCCCTCAGTGCCTACATGAGCGGTGTGGTCGACCGGGCCCAGTGGGATAGGTCGGGCGGCTGCTAACTGAGCCTCCGCTAATTTCCGGGCCCTGGCTTCGATCAGCAGATCCAAATCCTCTTGTGAAAGAGTGACGGTCACCCGATTGGAATCACTCATCTTCGACTTTCGATCAGGCGAAAGTTCCCACAGACGGCGCCAAATTTGATCCTGTCGACAAGCGAAGAATCGGTTTTCCTCCGGCTGACTCGGTCTGACCAAGATGACCTGGTCTGCTGTAGCTTAGGAGGTCGGACCTAAACGGGGCTCTCAATGTAATGGTGTGGTTGTGAATGAATAGCGATCCCCTTTTTTGGAGCCCAAGGGTGGGTTTATATAGGGGGAGGAGAAAGGTCTCACTCGTGCGGGATGTCACATCTCACTAAAGATTAGTTAGGGATTAAGCTAAGTAAGCGGTGATGTGAGACTGACATAGCAGTCTGCCACCCTGTGATCCTACTCCTAATTAATTGCTGGGAGGCCACGTCAGATGACGACGACGTCTCTTAACGGAGAGTTTTGACGGAGCCCTTCGAGGGATGAAACTCAAGAACCCGACCTCAATCGTTCAGCCTCGAGAGCGCGACCTCAGGCACTCGGCCTCGAGCGCTCAATCTTCAGGAGCTCGGCTTCTATCGCTGGTCCTCGGGAGGTCGGCCTTGAGAGCTCGGCCTTGAGAGGTGCCCGAGAGGTCGGCCTCGGGGAGGTCGGCCTCGGGGGGGGGGGGGGGGGGTCGCCTCGGGGGTCGACCTCGAGAGCTCGGCCTTGAGAGGTCGGCCTCGGGAGGTCGGCCTCGGGGGGGTCGCCTTGAGAGCTCGGCCTCGAGAGGTCGGCCTCGGGGGTCGACCTCGAGGGGGGTCGACCTCGAGAGCTCGGCCTTGAGGGTCGGCCTCGGGGAGGTCGGCCTCGGGGTCGACCCTCGAGAGCTCGGCCTTGAGAGGTCGGCCTCGGGAGGTCGGCCTTGAGAG
>JAGFNQ010006603.1:105632-126315 GCA_024364735.1 Boesenbergia rotunda | reverse complement strand
AGAGATCTGTTATTGAATAAGTTATTTAACATAAAAATGCAGGAAGGAGAATCAGCAAGTCAACTCCACGCCCGGATTAAGAACATATTGAATGGACTCCACATGATCGGGCACAAACAGGAGAACCGGGACATCATAAGGTATGCGTTAAATGCGTTCCCTAGAAATTCACTATGGGCATCTATTATAGATGCCTATAAAATTTCTAGGAACCTTTCAAAAATTAATCTGGATGAACTATTTTGTGAATTAGAGCTGCATGAGCAAACTAACGCCAAGGTCGAGAAAGGGCTAGCTTTATTTGCAGGTTCACCAAAAGAAGCCAAATCAAAGAGAAAAATTCAAGAAGAACCTGAAGATGATCAGACTCTGACTCAGATGAAGAAGAACAACTGGTGAACTTGGTAAGAAAAATGTTCACCAGAAGGAAGAACAAATTTTCAAAGAAAGATATTCAAAAGGTAATGAAGCCCTCAGCACTGAAGGTAAAAGCAAAATGATCTGCTTCGGCTGTAACAGAAAAGGGCACTTCAAACATGAATGTCCTTACAAGAAGGAGAACCAACCCACTAAGAACAAAAAGAAGAAGGCTCTTCAAGCCACGTGGGATGAAAGCTCGGACGATTCCGACGATGAACAACCGAAGAACGCAAGCTACCTCGCACTGATGGCAACCGGACCAGAATCGGACTCGGAGCAAGACGAGGATTCCGAATACGAGTCGAGCCAAGAGATCGGACTCTTTTCGGACGACTCGACTAAGGTATATTTAGATTCAGTAAATGAAAAGTTCTTTAAAATTATTTCTATTTTAAATAAAAAATTGCTTGCATCTGAATCTAGAAATGACCAGCTTCTTAAGGAAAATCAAGACCTTAAGGAGCAATTAATTAATACCAGAACATTAACTAAACAAACTCAAAATCAAAAATTAATTGAGCTTGAAACTAAAAACTCAACCCTAAAGGACGAAGTCCTAAAACTTAAGGATCTACTAGCAACTTTCACAACTCGATCCAAGAACCTTGACCTTATTCTTGGATCACAAAAGGGCATGTATAACAAATCTGGGATAGGATATAAATCGAGATCGTCCCAAAGATCCTTTATCTCCTTTATCCACCCCCGCAAAAATCAACGAAAAGCGTGGGTTCCGAAAGCTTATCTAACAAAGCAAGTAGGTCAGAATCAATTTTATGTCCCAAAAAGGGACATCCATTACATTGACCCTAGACACCCAGTCTACAATTTAGGGGGAGGCTCCAAACTAGTTGGCACCTTAAAATCAGCCGCCGCCCAGGTGGGCACTTAGGACTAGCTTCAAAGTTAATTTGACTCTTGTACTATTTAGTAACAGGGCTTTCAATGAGTAAGTTAAAAGTCCAACTTCTTTAAGCGGCTTTGCCTAGAAAATGGTTGTTGCTCCAATAAGGCTTCGGCCAAAGAAGGCCACTGTGCCTCGCCATAGCCTGGAAGCCAATTATTGAAGTGTACTTTTAAATTACTACTTGTTAAACTTGGATCTAACACAAGGTCAAGTTAACTTTTCTAAACAAAATCAAAATCATCTCACAATATCATAGGACTCCCTTGATTGATGACTTAGACCAAGTGAGATGAATAAGGATAATAAAATTTAAATTAAAATTAAAATTCAAAAATTTAAATTCAAATTCAAATTAAAATTAAAATTCAAAATAAAATTAAAATTAAAAATCAAATTAAAATTAAAATCAACATAAAATTTAAATTAAAATTAAAATTCAAATTCAAATTAAAATACAAATTCAAATTAAAATTCAAATTCAAATTTAAAAATAAAAATAAAATTAAAATTAAAATTCAAATTAAAAATAAAAATTCAAATTCAAAAAAAAAAAATAAAAAATTAAAATTCAAATTAAAAATAAAAAAAATTAAAATTAAAATTTAAATAAATTCAAATTAAAAATAAAAATAAAATTAAAATTAAAATTCAAATTAAAAATAAAAATTCAAATTCAAAAATTAAAAATAAAAATAAAATTAAAATTCAAATTCAAATTAAAAATAAAATAAAATTAAAATTAAAATTCAAAATAAAAATTAAAATTCAAATTCAAATTCAAATTAAAAATAAAAAATCAACATAAAATTTAAATTAAAATTAAAATTCAATTCAAAAAAAAAAAAAAAAATAAAAAAATTAAAAAAAATTAAATCAAATTAAAATTCAAACTCAAGTGTTTTAAATCTTCTTAGATTTTTTTTCAAAAACTCAACCTAAGGTCTAAACCTGTACTTAACTGTAGGAAAATAAATGGATCATTGACAGTGGATGCTCCAGACACATGACTGGGGATCCCACCAAATTTACTGAACTCAAGTACAAAAGACTAGGGACCGTTGCTTTTGGAAACAACGGTAAACTTAAGGTAATTGGACTAGGCAATATTGAACTTGAGTCTGATTTCATAATAACAAATGTATTACTTGTTGAGAATTTCAACTTCAATTTACTAAGCATTAGCCAATTGTGTGACACTGGTTATAAGGTTAGGTTCCTATCCAATGAATGTCTGATCAAACACAATGACAACCCCAAACATCACACTTAGAGGACTTAGGCACAATAACATTTATGAAATTAAGTTAACCTGTCCCTTAGAAAACTGCCTCTTAACCCATAAGGATGAGACTTGGCTCTGGCATAGGAGACTTTCACACACTCACTTCAGAAAACTACCTAAACTAAATGGTTTAGTTAGAGGCCTACCAAAGTTATCTAACCTTGAGTCAACCTTATGTAATGCTTGTCAACAAGGAAAACAAACTAGGTCAACCCACAAACCAACTAATCAAACTCAAACCAAGTCAATTCTGGAATTAATTCACCTAGATCTATTTGACTCACATGGGGTTAAATCAATTAATGGTAACCTATACTGCCTAGTAATTATAGATGACTATTCAAGATTTACCTGGGTAAAATTCTTAAAAAATAAAGATGAAACGTTTGATATACTCACTCAATTTTATAAATTAACAGAAAATGAAAAAGGGATTAAAATCAAAAGACTTAGGAGCGATAATGGCGGAGAATTCAAAAATCACAAATTTAATCAATTTTGTCTAGAAAAAGGCTATCATCACGAATTCTCTTGCCCTAAAACACCTCAACAAAATGGAGTTGTAGAAAGAAAAAATAGAACACTACAAGAAGCAGCTAGAACAATGCTTAATGAATACAACTTACCTAAATACCTTTGGGCTGAGGCTGTTAGTACAGCTTGTTATGTACAAAATAGAATAACTCTAATTAAAAAACCTAGGAAAGACCTCTTTTGAAATCTATTATAACAAACAACCTAACATTAAATACCTTAAAGTATTTGGATGTAAAGTCTATATCTTAAATACTAGAGAGCACTTAGGAAAATTTACTTCTAAGGTTGAGGAAGGTATCTTTGTAGGTTATTCCCTTACCAGTAGAGCCTATAGAGTTTATAACAAAATTACCCTAAAAATTGAAGAAACTACAAATGTAAAATTTGATGAAAAATCTGACCCAAATAACTCTGATCAAACCACCTACCAACCAATTGACTTTGTTAGATCCAGTACTAACCCTGATGAAAGGCCAATTGAGGACCAAAACGATGATCTAACTGAACCCACACCTGAAACTGAACCTAACCAACCCAGAACTGTACGAGTTAGCTCAGCCCACCCAACTAATCAAATCTTAGGTAATCCAGAACTAAGGGTTCAGACTAGATCAGCTTTTAGGAACCTTAGTCAAATTGCATTAATTTCAAAAATTGAACCCAAGTCTATAGAAGAGTCCTTACTTGACCCTGATTGGATCATAGCCATGCAGGAAGAGTTAGCCCAATTTGAACGTAGTCAAGTCTGAGACTTAGTACCCTTACCTAAAGGCAAGAAATTTATTGAAACTAAATGGGTCTTTAGGAATAAACTTAACGAACAAGGAGAAACAGTCAGGAATAAGGCTAGGCTAGTAGCTAAGGGGTTTAGCCAAGTAGAAGGTCTTGATTATGATGAAACCTATGCTCCTGTAGCTAGACTTGAATCCATTAGAATGCTCTTAAGTTATGCAGCCCATAAGGGGTTTAAGCTTTTTCAAATGGATGTTAAGTCAGCCTTCCTAAATGGCCTAATTAAAGAAGAGGTTTATGTAGGTCAACCCCCTGGTTTTGAAAGCGTAGAACACCCTGACTATGTCTTTAGACTTAAGAAAGCCCTATATGGACTTAAGCAAGCACCTAGGGCCTGGTATGAAAGACTGTCTAACTACTTAGTTTCAAAAGGTTTTAACCAAGGCAAAATTGACCCAACACTATTTGTCAAAACCCTAAAAAATGATATTTTTTGTAGCCCAAGTATATGTAGATGATATAGTATTTGGCTCAACTGACTCAGACTTTTTACAAGATTTCACAACGATAATGGAAACTGAATTTGAAATGAGTTTAGTAGGTCAATTAACTTTCTTTTAGGGTTACAAATAAAACAGACCAGTGAGGGTACTTTTGTCTATCAACAAAAATACACTAAAGAATTACTTAGAAAATTTGGAATGGATAATGCTAAAGAAATTAAGACACCTATGGCTACCAATCAAACTATAGACAGTGACCCAAAAGGCAAACCTGTTGACCTTAAGTACTATAGAAGTGCTATAGGATGCCTACTTTACTTAACTGCAAGTCGACCTGATATTCTTTTTGCAGTTAGTATGTGTGCTAGGTATCAAACATGTGCTAAGGAGTCACACCTAACCCTAGTTAAAAGAATATTTAGGTACCTTAAAGGAACAGAAAAATTAGGAATTTGGTACCCTAGAACAACCCAGTTTGAGCTTATTGGATATTCTGACTCAGACTATGCTGGCTATAAATTAGACAGAAAAAGTACCAGTGGTGGATGCCAGCTTCTAGGACCCTCACTAGTTAGTTGGTTCAGTAGAAAACAACATTGTGTTGCCCTATCCACCACTGAAGCTGAGTACATAGCTATGGGTGAGTGTGTAGCCCAACTACTCTGGATGATGCATACCCTAAAGGACCTTTACTTAGATTTTAAACAGGTCAAACTTTTTATAGACAACCTAAGTTCAATCAATTTAACCAAAAACCCAATCCACCACTCTAGGACCAAACATATAGAAATCAAACACCATTTTGTCAGAGATCATGTAAATAAAGGAGAAATTGAACTTAACCATGTTGAATCTAAGTCTAACCTAGCTGATATATTTACCAAACCACTTCCTGAATCTGAATTTAGTAACTTAAGAAGATTAATAGGAATGTGTGTCATAGACTAGGACTGACCTGATAAGCTTAAGTTGACGTTTGGTTTAACTAATTAAGCTTGTGAAAAAAAAAATGGATTTTTCAAACTTGTTTTTCAAAAGTTTATTGTCTTTCAAAAGTTAATTTAAACATGGATTTTTCAAACTTGTTTTTCAAAAGTTTATTGTCTTTCAAAATTTAATTTTCAAAACTGGCAGACTTAGCCTAAGCTTGACCCCTAGAATTGCATGAACCTATAGATTTAGGTAGCCGCATCTCACAAAACACATTAAGATTAACTTGTTTGTGTTTGCAAAAACATAGAACGGTTGTGAGATGCATAGGACAATGCCTGGACTTCCGAATGCTTAAGTCAGTGCATCACAGTAAGTCTGGGCATAAAATACCAACATTACAGTGATCAAGTCAAGCAGTCTTGCACGAAAATCTGAGCTAAACATTATTGCCTGACTTGACTAACCTTGTGAACACTACTATCATCTAGATAGTTAGTCAGTAACTAGAGTTAGACACATGAAAAGAGACCACAATCATTACTTAGTCCAGGGGGAGCTGAGGTCAAAATACTTTTTCAAAATG
Organism: Boesenbergia rotunda; assembly: GCA_024364735.1. Lineage (NCBI taxonomy): Eukaryota > Viridiplantae > Streptophyta > Magnoliopsida > Zingiberales > Zingiberaceae > Boesenbergia > Boesenbergia rotunda. Next base: position 120,418 of record JAGFNQ010006603.1, on the reverse strand, counting down.
CCATTTTTGACAAAACACATTTGAAAATTTTGATAAAAGTTGATAAAGATTGAGAGGGAATTCCAACTACTCCCTAAAAACATGTTTTTTAAGATTAATATTTTGGAAGAAAAATTCTTTGTGATCTAAGATTTAAGACCTGTTTATTTCTAACACTTAGTCTATATTTCTACTCCCTTAAAATTTTTATGCCTATTTTTTGATGAATGACAAAGGGGGAGAGTAGGGTAAAGGGTTAGAAAAATTGCAAACAGCATGCTTATTTCACAGTTAATTCTGCTTTCTTGTGTGCTGCAACTTTTATACCTATGCTTATGTAATATTATTTGCATGTTTATGCAAGTTCATATCTGCTGTTTTTTCTAACTTTAACCTGAGTTGTCAATACATCAAAAAGGGGGAGATTGTTGGTGCAGTTTGCACTAACGGTCAAACTCGGGTTTTGATGTATGACAAAGTGGTTAAAGTTAGGGTTGTTAGTGTTTAACTTCTTTACTAAGTGTGCAGGGATGAAAGACTTAGAACCAGATACCAGGCTGAAGTCCAGGATGGTTGAGTCCTGGCGGGAAGTCCAGTTGGATCCGCGGGACCTGACAACTGGCTGAAGACCAAGTTGGTTGAGACTTGGCAGGAAGACCAAGGTGGTTGAGCCTTGGCAGGAAGTCCTGGTGGGTCAAGAAGTCAAGTAGAGCTGCACAAGGTAAATGAGGTAAGTCACTGGAGGAACGAACCAGTGAGGACGCGTTCCCGGTCGAGGGAACAGTAGGCGTCGGTTCGACCTAGGGCTCCATTTCGGAGACCAAAGTCAGAACCAAGACAGCTAAGGCTGTACAATCTAACACTATGTGTTACTGTATTTTGGACTAACCCTGGATGCAGGACCAAAGGAAGGAGTATCTGCAGCTCAGAGAGCCTCAAGGGAGTGAGGCAGTAGCTGAGCAGGGCGCCCCGGATGTTCCGGGCGCCCCCAGAGTCAACCCAAAGTCAGTCGAGCAAACGCCCCGCGCGCTTCGGGCGCCCCGCGTGTTGCGGGCGCCCCCAGTGCCACCTCACTGCCAGCTGCCGAAGCTCGCCCTCGCGAGGCCAAGGAGATAGGCGTTGACCGGTCAATCCGGGTGCCCCGCGCGCTCCGGGCGCCCCAGTCAAAGATGATCCCGAAGAAACAGAGATCAGCCTTGACCAGAGGGCTCGCCGGATCGAAAGCCACGTGGGGGGGCGCCCCGAGCATCCCGGGCGCCCCCAGCCCTATATAAAGGGCCCTCGACCCTCTTCTTGGAACACCCATTCTTCCAACGCCTCGAAGTTCTTCTACGCTCGCGCCTTGCTCCGGAATCGCTTCACTTCGAGCCGACGACGTCCCGCTGCCCCGAAAGAGTCGACCTACTCCGGACGTCGGTAAAAATAATTTAATTTTTAATATATATTTTATTGCATTTAATTACTTGAAAGTGTGGGGTTGTCACACTTTCAATTCTTGTGTACTCGCCTACTCTATCGGGGTTTTCCGGTAGAGAGTTTTAGTGGATTGCCCAACGGAAAGGTCCGAGGGACCTGGGCCTTCGAGTAGGAGTCGCCGAAGGCTCCGAACGAAGTAAAAACTCGCTCGTGTTTTTGTGGTTGTTTTTTGTTTCTTTCATTTCCGCTGTGCACGCTTTTTAAAGCGCTCAAATTTCTTTAAAGTCACGTGATTCACCCCCCCTCTCACGTGCATCGATCCTACATTTCTGACAAGAAAGACAGGAACCAGCCATCCTCTCTGCATCCCTTTGAAGGGTCGGCCAAAAGTAACCGGCCAGCAAGACCTTCCGAGCCATGGACCGACCTCCTGAGTGATTTCCGCAGCACCCCAAATGCACTTCTCTAAGTACATAGTCTGCATCTTCCTTTCCGAGACACCTGGCTAGTGGTCGAGAAAAAGCCCGCTTGTACAATGCGTCCCCGATCAGGGTGAACCGGGCTGCTCTGATCTTCAATATTCGAGCTTGCTCGGGGTTGTCTGGAAGAGTTCCATCCTTCAGGTAGGTGATGAATGGAGCCCTCCAATCCCCCTCTATCTCCACTTCTGCCTCTCTCTCGACTTGAGCCACTAACATGACTTGAGGGGAGGGCTTGGGGAAGACCCATGGACGGACAGAACTGGCCAACCGGGCTAGCTCATCCGCCTTGGCGTTGTCCCCCCGGGGGATCTGCGTAATTTGAACTTCTTGAAATTCTGCCTGTAATTGTTGATATGCCTCTACGTAAGCTTGTAATTTCTCATCGTTCACTTCAAACCGCCCGGCTACCTGCTGAGTCACTAATTGGGAATCAGAATGCAAGATGACCCGAGTAGCCCCGACCTGTCTGGCTGCTTGGAGGCCTGCTAAAAGGGCTTCGTATTCTGCTTGGTTATTGGTAGCACTATACTCTAGGCGTACGGCCAAATGTATGGGGTCTCCCTTGGGAGATATCAATAAGATCCCTACGCCACTCCCTGCCCGAGTGGCTGACCCGTCCACGTATATTTTCCAGACCTCCTCCTCCTTCTCTGCATGAAGTTCGCTTAAGAAATCTGCTAAGGCCTGAGCTTTGATTGCAGTTCTGGGCTGATACTGAATATCATATTCGCTCAGTTCAGTAGTCCACTTGACCATCCAACCTGAGACTTCAGGGTTGATCAAGACCTTCCCGAGTGTGCTATTGGTCAGCACTCGGATAGGATGAACCAGGAAATAGGGTCGCAATCGTCGGGCCATCAACACAAGGACATAAGCTAATTTCTCGAGTGTAATATACCTACACTCGGCCTCTTTAAATAAATGCCCAAAGAAATAGACCGGCTGCTGCTCGGTCTCTTTCTGGGTTACAAGCACAACACTCGCAGCTTCCTCAGTAGCAGATAGGTAAACATACAAGGGCTCTCCTTCCTCGGGCTTGGCTAGTATTGGCAGACTGACTAAGTATGCCTTCAACTCTTCGAAAGCTCGGTCACACTCGGCATCCCACTGGAACTTGGAGGCCTTACGTAGGATCTTGAAAAATGGCAGGCTTCGGTCGGCAGACCTGGATATGAATCTGGACAAGGCCGTTATCCTCCCAGTCAGACGCTGAACTTCCTTTAGGTTTTTAGGTGGTGGCATGTCCAGCAGCGCTTTCACCTTGCATGGATTGGCCTCTATCCCTCGCTCGGTCAGGATGTAGCCCAGGAATTTCCCGCTCTTGGCTCCGAACAGACATTTGGTAGGATTGAGTTTAAGGCCATACCTTCGCAGGGTGCAACAAGTTTCTTGTACATCTGCAATGAGGTCGGCAGCCCGGGCAGACTTGATGAGGATGTCATCCACGTACACTTCCACATTTCTGCCGAGCTGCTCTTTAAAGACTTTGTTCATCAGCCTCTGATAAGTTGCCCCGGCGTTCTTGAGTCCGAAGGGCATAACTGTGTAGCAATAGGTACCTTCGGCAGTTACAAAGCTGACCTTTTCCTGATCACCCGGGTGCAGTGGGACTTGGTGATATCCCTGATAGGCATCAAGCATGCAAATAAATTCGCTTCCCGCAGTGGAGTCCACCATCTGATCTATTCGGGGCAGCGGGTAACAGTCTTTTGGGCAAGCTTTGTTCAGATCTCTGAAGTCAATGCAGATCCTCCACTTGTCTCCCGTCTTGGAGACCAGCACCACATTGGCCAACCAGGCTGGGAACTGCACTTCTCGAATGTGTCCTGCTTTCAGCAACCTCTCCATCTCGGCTTGGATTATCTTATTCTGCTCAGGGCTGAAATCTCTTTTTCTCTGCTTCACGGGCCGGGCATCTGGGTACACGTGTAGCTCATGTTCCATAACCTCGGGCCTGACCCCCTTCAGATCTTGTTGAGACCAGGCAAACACATCTTGATTCCGTGTCAAACACTCTATCAGTTGCTGCCGGAGGTCGGGCGATAGCCCTGGAGCTATCCTCACCTTGGTTTCCTCTCGGTCCAACAAGAGTTGGACCTCTTCCTTTTCTTCCGTCATGTCGGCCCAGGGAGAAGGCTGAGAGGTCTGTACCATGTTACAGCTGGCCGGTGCAGGTCGGAAGGTCTTGCTGACTTCCACTCGGACATCATTCACATAGCATCGGCGAGCAACCTTTTGATCTCCTTTGGCCTCACCGACCTGATCTCCTACAGGAAACTTGACCTTCAAATAAAATGTGGACATCACTGCCCAGAATTCATTCAGGGCTGGTCGGCCTAAGATAGCATTGTAGGCTGAAGGGGCGTCCACTATCAAGAAGGTAGACCACCTGGTCCTTCTTAAAGGTTCTTCGCCAAGAGATATGACTAGCTTGATCTGCCCCAACGGATGAACTTCATTCCCCGTGAACCCAAATAAGGGTGTGGCCACGGGCTGTAGCTCGGACATCTCAATTTGTAGTTGCTCGAATGCCTTCAAGTATAAAATATTCACTGAGCTACCTGAATCCACTATGGTACGGTGGATCTGGTAGTTCGCTATGACCGCCGTGATGACCAGGGCATCATCATGCGGTACTTCTATTCCCTGTAGGTCGGCGGGACCGAAGCTAATCTGTGGTCCCTGAGCTTGGGCGGAGCTGCAGCCCACTTGATAAATGTCCAGGCGTCGGGCCTGCGACTTCCGAGCTCGGTTGGAATCTCCGTAGGTAGGCCCGCCCGAGATGACATTGATGGACCCGTGCACGGAATTTTGCTGATTGGCTTGTTCCTCGTTGGTGTTATCCGGCTCAGGCGAACCAGGAGTCGGGAATAGCCGTCTGGCTATAGGGGCGACTGGTCGGTCTCGGAGCTCGAGCTGGTTAGGTGGTGCTCTTCCTCGGCCTCGACCACCTCCTTGATGAGCTCCTCTCGGGCTACCTTGACCGGTGCGGCCCCGACCTCTACCGGCTTGCCAACAATCCTGAAGATCGTGTGTATGGCTGTTGTGGAAGGAGCAATAGGGTTGCCACCTAGTTGGGAGATAGCCCTGGGCTACTTGCTGAACTACCCCCCTCTCGGCTCCCAGTCGGTGTCCCATAGCTCGGGGGCTCCTCAGGGGTCCTCCTGGAGGCACACCCCTTTGATGCTGCTGAGGGTTATCAGGCGTAGGCCTGATCTCGGGCCTCCTGGCGGCTTGTGCTTCTTCGACGCCCACATACTTGCTAGCTTTCCCCAGAAGGCTCTCAAAGTCCTTCGGGGGTTTGCGGATCAAAGACCTGAAGAACTCTCCCTCTTGCAAGCCTTGCGCGAAGGCACTGACTAACACCTCGGAGGTGGCAGTGGGAACGTCCAGCGCGACTTGATTGAATCTCCTGATATAGGCTTTTAAGGACTCCTTCGGGCCCTGCTTCATGGTAAATAGATTTAAGCTTGTCTTGTGATGTCTCTTACTACTGGCAAAATGTTGCAGAAACAGTTTCTTGAAGTCAGAGAAATCCCTGATCGATCCCTCTGGGAGCCTGTCGAACCATCGCTGAGCCGGTCCGGCGAGAGTAGTCAGGAAGGCTCGGCACCTAATGCCATCTGGGTACTGATATAGCATCGAGGCATTTTCAAACTTCTTCAGGTGTTCTTCTGGATCAGTGGCTCCTCCGTACTCCGCAATGGACGAAGGTCTGAAATGCTTGGGCAGCGGCTCATTCAGGACTTGACTGGAGAAAGGGCATCCTGTGCGTTCAATCGGGAACGGCACAAGGGGAGCCTTCCCTTTGCTAGCTCGGGTATGGCTAGACGTAGCTTCATGCAGATCCGATTGTCCTACTCCCTCGGTCGGGCCGAACAGCGCCCGGGGAAAGCGAGGGCTGTCTTCCTGTTGAACTCCTCCCTCAGTGCCTACATGAGCGGTGTGGTCGACTGGGCCCAGTGGGATAGGTCGGGCGGCTGCTAACTGAGCCTCCGCTAATTTCCGGGCCCTGGCTTCGATCAGCAGATCCAAATCCTCTTGTGAAAGAGTGACGGTCACCCGATTGGAATCACTCATCTTCGACTTTCGATCAGGCGAAAGTTCCCACAGACGGCGCCAAATTTGATCCTGTCGACAAGCGAAGAATCGGTTCTCCTCCGGCTGACTCGGTCTGACCAAGATGACCTGGTCTGCTGTAGCTTAGGAGGTCGGACCTAAACGGGGCTCTCAATGTAATGGTGTGGTTGTGAATGAATAGCGATCCCCTTTTTTGGAGCCCAAGGGTGGGTTTATATAGGGGGAGGAGAAAGGTCTCACTCGTGCGGGATGTCACCTTTCACTAAAGATTAGTTAGGGATTAAGCTAAGTAAGCGGTGATGTGAGACTGACATAGCAGTCTGCCACCCTGTGATCCTACTCCTAATTAATTGCTGGGAGGCCACGTCAGATGACGACGACGTCTCTTAACGGAGAGTTTTGACGGAGCCCTTCGAGGGATGAAACTCAAGAACCCGACCTCAATCGTTCAGCTTCGAGAGCGCGACCTCAGGCACTCGGCCTCGAGCGCTCAATCTTCAGGAGCTCGGCTTCTATCGCTGGTCCTCGGGAGGTCGGCCTTGAGAGCTCGGCCTTGAGAGGTCGGCCTCGGGGAGGTCGACCTCAAGAGCTTGGCCTTGAGAGGTCGGCCTCGGGGGGGTCGACCTCGAGAGCTCGGCCTTGAGAGGTCGGCCCCGGGAGGTCGGCCTTGAGAGCTTGGCCTCGGGAGGTCTGCCTCGAGAGGTCGGCCTCGGGGAGGTCGACCTCGGGAGTTCGACCTCGAGAGCTCGGCCTCGGGTGGTCGGCCTCGGGAGGTTGGCCTTGAGAGGTCGGCCCCGGGAGGTCGGCCCTGGGAGGTCGGCCTTGAGAGCTTGGCCTCGGGAGGTCTTGATTCCAACTCGAGTTTAGGCCCGCCCCGACCTCTGTTAACCTTGAACTGGGTTGAACTGGGTTTTCTCCGACCGGGCTCTCATCCTTGATGAAAAATCGCTCGCCCGGATCAGATATATTTGATGACAATTAAATTATTAGTGAAGTTGGGTATCACCACCGCCATGGCGCCATTACTGCTTCTCTACTCGGTTGTTGCAGTGCAACCTATAAAACCACGACGTGCCTCAAAGCTCTGCTTCTGTCTTTCCCGAGTGCATGCCTTTCATCACTGCCCGAAACCTGCTCGCTTCCCCATACCTTCGCATTTAATCGCCCACGGGCTCTCCGTGCCTCTGCCAGGGTAGTAATGTAGAGGAGCATGGGAGCCAGTCACCCAGCTCCGACGGTGTTTTTGTTTTTTGAAACCTTTGGCACCCTGCTTGCCTGCCTCTTTCTCAGTGCTTGGTGGGGCAATAGAGATTAGAAACCTTTCTTGAGGGGAAGAATTTGGTTGGAAGATGATAACTCTGCGCCTTCTTGCTTTGATTCTGGTGGCGGGGGCTTCATTTGCGTTCCTTTCCTTCAACACTATGGTCGATCTCAACGGTGCAGGTAGCTTAGTCATCTTCAAAAGCTATGAACAACTGATGGAACTGCATTGTCATTGTGGCCTTAAGAAGGTCAAAATAGTTTTCTGACCATGAACATTGTCGATGTGGAATCTCAGGTCCTGCATTAACAGTCATCCCTCTGCATGGTAGAAGTGCCATGATCATCTTCAATAACAGGAAGCGCAAGGTAAGTAAGTGAATTGAGCATCACCATCGTTAGATTACTCACTTGAAATGTGAGCTGTATAAGCAGAAGAACTGAGATTCTCTTCTTATTTTCACAGGATAACAGATACCACACTAACAATATCAGAAATGATGGGGATCTAGCAAGCATCAACAAGGCTGATTATCCCCACTATGATCCACCTCCAAGTTCAAGAGCAACCATTGATCATGGTCCAATCGAACATGGAACTCCACTTATGCCTTACATCCCCAGATCAATGCCGCCTCCGCCACCCTTCCACCCTAACCATGCATCTCCATGAACCAGCCATTGCTCTTTGCACTTGTCTAAATGTGTAATCCTTATTTGCTGAGTCTTAGTTTCCCTCTAGCTTCTAGGGACAGACCAAGTAGAAAATGCTAGCATGAGTTTGTGCGATGTAGTAGGATCCCTCTTCTTGGGACTTGTAAGTTTTCATGAGCTATTTGGTGGTTTCATCAAGCCTTCAGATGTTAAGTGAACCTGAATGAGTTAACAAACAGAAATTATGCAACATTTATTTAAAAAAAAAATTATGAAGAAAGTGAGATTCCGTCGAGACTTAAAAAAGTTCACTTTGGTTCTTGAGACCACATATCATAATGGCAGTTGGATGTCTCCTAAGAAAAGGGGGAAGAGCAGGGAAAGTGGATGAACTGTACCAACCTGTAAAGATGATCAGATTGGAGGCCAAAAGTTCATGGTGGTGGAATGCTCACAGAAAGTTGCAAGATGAACACAGAGCTTAAAATGCAAATTCTTTTTCTTCTTCTGAGTTTGTGGTCTTTATCAAACAGATAAGAGTAATTTAGTGGTTGTTTTTTATAATATCGATGATAGAAAGTCCTGAAGCAGCATGATGGTAAGATGCCTTTTGAGTTGGCCTTCATCTCCTTTCCATTAACATAAGAAGAACATCGACTTTAAGTACAATTCACTAGCTAACTAACCTTTAAGTGTAATCTCATCAGGTATTGTCAATTATTTAGGATTTCAATGAAGTCAGAAATGGGCGAAATGCCTGTGTTTTATGGCTCGTTTACCAACAACGATCCCGTTGACTTTTAAAGATGGGATTGTTGATGAGAAGGTCAGCCTTTGTAAAATGCCCCCTCATTTGCGGGATATCTCCTGGTGAGATTGAAAGTCAACTTGTATTGTTTTTTTTTCACTCAAGAAAAAAAATGCTATGATTGGATAAATAAATAAATTAAAAGAGCATCCCAACTTATATAAATCGTCAAAATAACATCCCAGATTTCTGGTCCGAATTAACTCTGAAAATCGACTGCTCAAAAACCGAGTGCGAACTGTTCTGAACTGGTTGGGAACCAGTGAACCGGGCAAATCGAAAAAATTGGGCAAACCGGCTTGGTTTATTTTATTTATTTTTTTGATTTTTTTTCTTTGCAGTTTTACTTTCTTACTGAAAAATAAAAATTAAAAAATAAAATGTCAAAATCCTAATTTGCTTTCACCTAAAATCCCAAAGAATAAACTTACTGTTTGCTTAAACCCATCAGTTTAAACTTGAATTTTTCTTTAAAACTAACCCTTTTTTCAAGAATATCGTGCTGAGTTCCTGACAAAAACATATCACATGCTCAACCTAATTGATCCAATATTGAAAAAAATAGTTGAGTAAGTTGTTAATTTCATATATTTATATAAATACACGTTCTATTATATATCGGTTATATCCCGGTTGGACCCCCGGTTAAACCGGTTGAACCTCTAAACCTTTACCTCGATCGGTTTGATATCAGATCCGATGTTAGGACCAAAAGGAATTAGGATATCTCCACAATGACATGATATTGCCCACTTTAGGCCTAAGCCCTCATGGTTTTGCTCTTCGGCTCCCCCAAAAGGCCTCATGTCATTGGAGATATCAAATTCCTTATAAACTTATGATCTTTCTATGTGTTATTCAATGTGAGACTAAGTTTACACTCTTGCAACCCCTAACAATCCCCCCTCAAACAAAGGATCACATGTCCCCACCACAAACGGAAACCCTTTCCGTTCTTGATGTATGATCCACCAAGACTTTCTGCCCCTCGGTCCTCCTGACCTATTAGGACTTCACCACCTAGCCGCAACTAGAACTGGTCCTCTTTGATCAAGACACGGGAGCCCACATATCCTTTATTTTTAAGGCTTAACGCACATGGTTAGATCTGGATGAGCAACCTAGCTCTGATACCAATTTGTTATGACCAAAAGGAATTAGGATATCTCCACAATGACATGATATTGTCCACTTTGGGCCTAAGCCCTCATGGTTTTGCTCTTGGGCTCTCCCAAAAGGCTTCATGCCAATGGAGATATCAAATTTCTTATAAACCTATGATATTTTCATGTGTTATTCAATGTAGGGCTAAATTTGCACTCTTGCAACATCTAACATCCGATTTTCAAAACCTTGGGTATTATAGGGAATTTGATTTTTTTTTTTAAAAATAAAGAGATGTTCATTTGATTTTTGTCCAAATGATTCATACCATTCATTCAGGGTTTTTTTTTTTTTGGGAATGAAAGGAGTATTGCATTGGTCAGGCAACAAATGATGAGGTGTTTGGTATTCAATTAAGCCCTAGTTTTTTTCACCGACGGAACTCCGACAAAAATCGAAATCTAAATAATCTACTCAGATTACTCAATCATATGTGGAAGTTACTTCACATTTGGAAGGAGAATTGAGACGCACAGTTTTAGCTTGCTCAAGTTTTAGCTGCTTTTGCAAGCTAAGCAATGTTAGTTAATGCAGCTGAAAACAACAATCCAATTAACACATGCACCTAATCTCGGCTACATTCTTAAAATGATTTGGACTGATCAACTGCAACGTCCTCCTCGAATTTAAATCACTGAGCCATGCAAGAAAATGCGAGCATGGAAGCGTGTCTTCTACCTACTCCCTCCCACCCCACTGCTCTCCCCTATTCCTTCCGGTGTCACCGTTTATGACATTCCATGTGTTGTGTTGCTCGGGCCTTATGCCTCTCTACCAATATACGCAGCGCAAGCTATATTTTGTTTTGGTTAGAGAATTAAAAATTTATTATAATGAGAGGATCGAAGAAAAATAAATTCCTTTCGATCTTTAATTATTTGACGAGGGATTATAAATTGATATCGTAATTTATTTGATCCTGACCTAGCTCACGGATAGCTTGACCGGCCAGCCTGACGCCACGTTAAGACGGGGTCGGAACTGAGGCCCCGGAGTCCATGTAAACCGAGGGGCACAGGAGTCAAGTAAGCATAATTCGATCCAGTCCAACCTGCACAAGGACATTGAGGAGTCCACCTTAACTACACGCGAAACAGACGGAGGTTCAAGGGGTAGGCCGACGAAAAGCCGACCCCAAGAAATTCCCTAACTCTCGGACACCCGATCGCTCGACCCAAGGCTAGGTTGAGTAGATCAACTCTACGCATCGCCCAACCCGGGCGTACCCTACGCCACTCGGGGACAGTACGTCACTCGAGGCGTACCCTACGCCACTCGGGGACAGTACTCATACCTCGGGACCTCCTACCTACGACCGTGGTAGGGGGGCAATGGTCCCTTACTTATTTATGGCGCACGATGACACCATACTACTGTATTACACGAGCACCCCGTGTCATGCCGCCCTTCCACGGGTGAGGCAAAGCGGCACCGATCGGTGCCTTCCCACGAGCTAACAAGCACCCATACCCCTGTCTACTGCATGTACAGAAGAGTGATTGACACAGACAGGGGTTGTCAGCTCCTCCGGCTATATAAGTCTCTCCCTTCCTCCTTTCGTAGGTATGTGCACTTGTGCTCCCGTCTACTGTTTCTTCTGCTTCATCATATTCCTGCGGATACTGACTTGACCGTTGGAGGGCCTGACCGGAGATCTTCCCCGGCGGGTTTGCTAACGGTCATTTTCCTCATAGATCGGAGCCGACATCAGCAATTCGTGACATTCGAAGGTATCATCTCGTTCTTGGGAGATTCCACCTCGCTTAGCGACAGGATAATTATCTATTATTTAGAGAGAAAAATCTTGCATTGCTTAGCAGCTAAACTTCACTTAAAGTACTGCGTGTTTTGTGCAAAGGCAAATCTAGTCTTCGAGCCGCGGAGGTAAGGCAAAGTTAAAGCCTCTCTGTTGCTTCACACTCTCTCGTTCTCTTCCTAATTCTGCAGTTGCAGGTGTAGCGACCCGACTTCTTACTGTCTTTAGACGGATCGTTACTTTTCTCTATACTTCTCAACTTTTATATATGACTAAAGAAAATTGCGGAAATCTTTTTTTTTTCTTTTTAAAACTTTTAAATTCATCTAACAGTCATATTCTAACTTAAACAATCATGCATGATAACCTATCACATTTACCATCTCAAAAACTTGCGGAAGGGCACTTATTCAAACCTGCTGTACACGACCGAACTGCTGGGTATCAGTCGACTGATGACGTCATCAGTCGACTGATACGGCTGTGAGCAGTTTACAGGTTTCGGCCCTTGCTTTTTAAGCCCACCATTCCTTCAATTTCGAGCCAAATAAGATCATGACACCATTTCTATACTCTATACCAATTTTCTAAACAGTTTAGCCAATCAAAATGAATCCATAAACTTAAAATTAGGACATTTACGCAAGAAAACAAACTACAAAAGTTGTTTGAACTTTAACACTAAGGTTTGTGCCAAACTTTACTTCTAACCATTCAAACTCATCATGCAAGGTTCTATAACTTTGCTAAAGCATTATGAAATATGAATGCAACTTTTCTAAACATATTTAAGCAATAAAAACTTAGTTCAAAGAGAATTTGATACTATCTTGGCACATGCGTCTATTTTCTAACAATGTATCAATATCTCCATCTATTCACATTTCTACTCATCCAATGCAAGCATAAGATTATATAAGCTAATTAAAATGACATGGAAACTTTACTCTAAGCAATTGAGCATGTAAAACTATCCAAAACTTAAATGTTTACTAACTCCATAAACAAGAACTTAAAATCTGAATAAACTATAACATTGTAGTTTGAATAGTTAAATTGTCTTGTCTCGAAGATCTCTCCATAATCAGCCACCACACACACTCTACTCAGCACCGCCTCGTCGTCTTCCTTCAGAATTGCTTGCCTTTACCTTTATCTGCAATAAGAGGAAATGCATCTATAAGCAAAAAGCTTAGTAAGTACTATCTAGCTCACAAAAACTCGAAATACGCAAACATGCTTCTAGAACGATATGAAAATCATATGAGATACTGATATGCTTGAAAGAAAACTAAACTAAACATGTATAACTCAAAACATGCATACTCAAGCAATAAATAATCTCAATCTACTTTTCTTGGCTCAACTTGAAACTTTAGCTATTCTTTATCTTTTGAAAACTTTTTGTATTTTCGAAAACTTTGCTAAAGCATATACTTGAAAATACTAATCACTTGGATCCACTGAAGACGTAAGTACCATCTGAATGCGCGTTCCCTAAAAGGTTGGGGTAGCGAGCCACCAATCCTAGTAGAGCAGACCTTGGTCTACCAGGGCCAAGACCTTGGAATTGGACACCTGGATTTCTTTAACGACGCCCTTGGACGCCGGGTACTGGCCTTATAAAATAAAATAGCTTTTCTTTCTTTTCTTTCTTATCTGTAAATGCCTTGGCATTTTCTGGAGCACCTTGCGTGCTAAAAATCCCTAAGTCTTGACTTTTGGGGATTTTCTTAAGGCCTTGGCCTTCTCTTTTCTTATCTTTATCTTCTTTTCTTTTCTCATAGCTTTTCTTGGTCCCTAATCTCATATAGGGTGCTTATCAAACATATACAAGCATATAAAAACTAAGATCACATGCAAAAACTAAAGCAAAAAGGAAAAATTCTCTTTTAAAAACTTTTAAAGGAAATTCTCGCGGTAAAACCGCCTCTTACTGCAGGTGAGCAGTACTTACATTGATATCTTGGACTTACAACCAAGATTGAGGTCTAGAGCTCGGGAGAAACTCAAGATCTCGAAGAATTCTTCACGTCTACGCGTTCCTCTCGTCGCGGGGATCCCGAATATAGGATTATCTCTTGGAGAAGGGTCTCGGCCGGCCCTCTTGACCTTGGTTTGCGTGCGCACAAGAGAGGAGAGGGAGAGGGGTCGGCGCAAGGGGTGTTGGCCGAAGGGTTTGAGAGAAATCCCAACTTCTCTCTTTAAGTTTTCTATTTATACACTTGGGATCGGATTTACTTAACCACAGCTTAATTATAGGTCTTACCATCTTCTGTTGTGCTGATACCCCTAGCCCAGCCGGTTGGGCGCTTGTGCTGTTCGGTGGAGGTCGCGGGTTCAATCCACCGGCTGCACTAAATCTGTTTTTCCATTTTTGGCAATTTTTTCTTTTTCCTTTTCTTTTTCTTTTTCCAAAAATACCAAACGGACTCGGAAAATTCCATAAAAATACTCTAAAAATTCCTAAAAATATCTAGAATATTTCTAAACCATTTCTAAATAATTCTAAGGACTTTAAGAACTAAAAATGGAAATTTTGGGGCGTTACAATCCCCCATACCTTATAAAAAGTTCGTCCTCGAACTTAGAATAACTCTGGATATCGTTCTCTCATGCTGTCCTCACGTTCCCAAGTAGCCTCTTCATGCTTTTGATTCTGCCAGATGACCTTCACTAGTGGCACTTCTTTGTTTCTTAATCTTTTAACTGCTTTGTCCACTATCTGTGTCGGTCTGCTCTCATAACTAAGATCTTCTGGATCTGTACTGACTGAGGCTGAATCACTTGGCTGGGGTCGTGAATACACTTCTTTAGCATAGAGACATGAAATGTACTATGGATAGCTGACATCTCCTCTGGTAAGTCCAGCTCATAGGCTACCTTCCCAACTCTCTTTATAATCTTGTAGGGTCCTATGTAACGAGGACTTAGCTTACCCTTTTTACCAAATCTCATCACTCCCTTCATAGGAGCGACCTTGAGAAATACTGAATCTCCAACTTCGAATTCAAGTGGCCTACGGCGTGTGTCAGCATAACTTTTCTGTCGACTCTGGGCAGTCTCAATCCTCTGGCGGATCGTCTGAATAGCCTGAGTGGTCTCGTCTATAAGCTCAGTCTGGCTGTCTAGTCCTGACTCCATTTCTTTCTTCTCACCAGCTTCTTGCCAACATATGGGTGATCTA
>JAGFNQ010006603.1:0-100378 GCA_024364735.1 Boesenbergia rotunda | reverse complement strand
GGGCCCCCTAACTCGGCGATTTGGCTCGGTCGGGTCCGCACCCTGACTCGGCGATGAATTTAATTTCCTTCGGGTTAACCATATCACTAATTTCAGTTCGTCCCGATCCGCTTTACTTGAACAGGTCTGCTGTTTCTCAGAACGTGGGGAGCCACGCTTGTACAGCTGATATTGAGGCAAGATGTTGTTTCATATTTCCCCTGAGCAAGAGTCTGGACACCGTCCGACTTACCTCGGGCCGAGCGTGGATCGCCACGCACGATGGGCCCGACCAAACGTGGAATGCCACGCCTGATCGGCGCCGGGTCCGGTGGGTGGGTGAGAATAATCTCACTTATAACCTGCGTTAGCAAGAGTCTGGACACCGTCCGACTTACCTCGGTCGAACGTGGATCCCCACGCCCGACCGGGCCCAACCGAACGTGGAACGCCACGCCCGATCGGCGCCGGGTACGGTGGGTGCGTGAGAGCAAGCCCACTTATAACTTGCCTTAGCAAGAGTCTGGACACCTTCCGACTTTACCTCAGGTCGAACGTGGACCGCCATGCCCTGACCGGGCCCGACCGAACGTGGAACGCCACGCCCGATCGGCGCCGGGTTCGGTGGGTGCGTGAGAACAAGCTCACTTATAACTTGCCTTAGCAAGAGTCTGGACACCGTCCGACTTACCTCAGGTCGAACGTGGACCGCCACGCCCGGACCGGGGCCCCGACCGAACGTGGAACGCCACGCACCGATCGGCGCCGGGTCCGGTGGGTGCGTGAGAACAAGCTCACTTATAACTTGCCTTAGCAAGAGTCTGACACCGTCCGACTTACCTCAGGTCGAACGTGGACCGCCACGCCCGACCGGGCCCGACCGAACGTGGAACGCCACGCCGATCGGCGCCGGGTCCGGTGGGTGCGTGAGAATAAGCCACTTATAACTTTCAGGGGCGATCTATTCTGGAGAGTTAGAGTTTTTGCTATCCATTCTCTGATTACAGTTACAAGAGTCATTCCTCTCCTCTCTCCTCACGGTACAATTTTAAATGCACTGCGCTCCAAGGTCGCCCGAGCCGCCTCCCTTGAGAATCTTGCAGATAGTATGCTCCCGATCCCAGTGCCTCGACCACTAGAAATGGGCCGCTCCATGGGGGCTCTAGTTTGCCTACTTCTCCAACGGGCTTGACCCTTTTCCATACCTTGTCCCCGACCTGGAAGTGTCGGGGTATAACTTTCTGGTTGTATCGGTTTCGCATTCTCTGCTGGTAAGCAGCCATGCGGACGGTAGCCTTAGCTCGGACCTCCTCAATCAGGTCTAGCTCAGCTCGTCTCTTCTCTGCATTGTCTTCCCCATATAAATGCCTCCTGTCAGATTCACAGCCGACCTCCATGGGGACTACTGCTTCACTGCCATAGACCAACTGGAAGGGGTGCATCCCGACCCCTCTTTGGGCGTGGTCGAAGGGCCCAGAGGACCCCTGGTAACTCATCCACCCAGGATCCGCCGACCTGATCCAACTTAACCTTGAGCCCTTTTAGAATCTCTCTATTAGCTACTTCTGCCTGGCCATTACTCTGGGGGTATGCTACGGATGTGAAGGCCTGTTTGATCCCAAACTCCTTACACCAATTTCTGATGATCCGACCTTGAAACTGCCGACCATTGTCTGATACCACCTTATGAGGTATGCCGTACCGGCATAAAATATTCTGCCAAAGGAATTTCTTCACTGCTTGCTCCGTGATCCGAGCCAGGGCTTCTGCCTCAACCCACTTGGAGAAGTAATCTACTGCCACCAATAGGAATTGCTTCTGACCGGCTGCTCTGGGGAAGGGTCCCACTATATCCATGCCCCACTGATCAAAGGGACATGATGCAGTGGACGCTCGCAACATCTCCACCGGGCGGTGAGACAGATTCTGGTACTTCTGACAAGAAAGACAGGAACCAGCCATCCTCTCTGCATCCCTTTGAAGGGTCGGCCAAAAGTAACCGGCCAGCAAGACCTTCCGAGCCATTGACCGACCTCCTGAGTGATTTCCGCAGCACCCCAAATGCACTTCTCTAAGTACATAGTCTGCATCGTCCTTTCCGAGACACCTGGCTAGTGGTCGAGAAAAAGCCCGCTTGTACAATGCGTCCCCGATCAGGGTGAACCGGGCTGCTCTGATCTTCAATATTCGAGCTTGCTCGGGGTTGTCTGGAAGAGTTCCATCCTTCAGGTATGTGATGAATGGAGCCCTCCAATCCCCCTCTATCTCCATTTCTGCCTCCCTCTCGACTTGAGCCACTAACATGACTTGAGGGGAGGGCTTGGGGAAAACCCATGGACGGACAGAACTGGCCAACCGGGCTAACTCATCCGCCTTGGCGTTGTCCCCTCGGGGGATCTGCGTAATTTGAACTTCTTGAAATTCTGCCTGTAATTGTTGATATGCCTCTACGTAAGCTTGTAATTTCTCATCGTTCACTTCAAACCGCCCGGCTACCTGCTGAGTCACTAATTGGGAATCAGAATGCAAGATGACCCGAGTAGCCCCGACCTGTCTGGCTGCTTGGAGGCCTGCTAAAAGGGCTTCGTATTCTGCTTGGTTATTGGTAGCACTATACTCTAGGCGTACGGCCAAATGTATGGGGTCTCCCTTGGGAGATATCAATAAGATCCCTACGCCACTCCCTGCCCGGGTGGCTGACCCGTCCACGTATATTTTCCAGACCTCCTCCTCCTTCTCTGCATGAAGTTCGCTTAAGAAATCTGCTAAGGCCTGAGCTTTGATTGCAGTTCTGGGCTGATACTGAATATCATATTCGCTCAGTTCAGTAGTCCACTTGACCATCCGACCTGAGACTTCAGGGTTGATCAAGACCTTCCCGAGTGTGCTATTGTCAGCACTCGGATAGGATGAGCCAGGAAATAGGGTCGCAATCGTCGGGCCATCAACACAAGGACATAAGCTAATTTCTCGAGTGTAGTATACCTACACTCGGCCTCTTTAAATAAATGCCCAAAGAAATAGACCGGCTGCTGCTCGGTCTCTTTCTGGGTTACAAGCACAGCACTCGCAGCTTCCTCAGTAGCAGATAGGTAAACATACAAGGGCTCTCCTTCCTCGGGCTTGGCTAGTATTGGCAGACTGACTAAGTATGCCTTCAACTCTTCGAAAGCTCGGTCACACTCGGCATCCCACTGGAACTTGGAGGCCTTACGTAGGATCTTGAAAAATGGCAGCTTCGGTCGGCAGACCTGGATATGAATCTGGACAAGGCCGTTATCCTCCCAGTCAGGCGCTGAACTTCCTTTAGGTTTTTAGGTGGTGGCATGTCCAGCAGCGCTTTCACCTTGCATGGATTGGCCTCTATCCCTCGCTCGGTCAGGATGTAGCCCAGGAATTTCCCGCTCTTGGCTCCGAAACAGACATTTGGTAGGATTGAGTTTAAGGCCATACCTTCGCAGGGTGCAACAAGTTTCTTGTACATCTGCAATGAGGTCGGCAGCCCGGGCAGACTTGATGAGGATGTCATCCACGTACACTTCCACATTTCTGCCGAGCTGCTCTTTAAAGACTTTGTTCATCAGCCTCTGATAAGTTGCCCCGGCGTTCTTGAGTCCGAAGGGCATAACTGTGTAGCAATAGGTACCTTCGGCAGTTACAAAGCTGACCTTTTCCTGATCACCCGGGTGCAGTGGGACTTGGTGATATCCCTGATAGGCATCAAGCATGCAAATAAATTCGCTTCCCGCAGTGGAGTCCACCATCTGATCTATTCGGGGGCAGCGGGTAACAGTCTTTTGGGCAAGCTTTGTTCAGATCTCTGAAGTCAATGCAGATCCTCCACTTGTCTCCCGGCTTGGAGACCAGCACCACATTGGCCAACCAGGCCGGGAACTGCACTTCTCGAATGTGTCCTGCTTTCAGCAACCTCTCCACCTCGGCTTGGATTATCTTATTCTGCTCAGGGCTGAAATCTCTTTTTCTCTGCTTCACGGGCCGGGCATCTGGGTACACGTGTAGCTCATGTTCCATAACCTCGGGCCTGACCCCCTTCAGATCTTGTTGAGACCAGGCAAACACATCTCGATTCCGTGTCAAACACTCTATCAGTTGCTGCCGGAGGTCGGGCGATAGCCCTGGAGCTATCCTCACCTTGGTTTCCTCTCGGTCCAACAAGAGTTGGACCTCTTCCTTTTCTTCCGTCATGTCGGCCCAGGGAGAAGGCTGAGAGGTCTGTACCATGTTACAGCTGGCCGGTGCAGGTCGGAAGGTCTTGCTGACTTCCACTCGGACATCATTCACATAGCATCGGCGAGCAACCTTTTGATCTCCTTTGGCCTCACCGACCTGATCTCCTACAGGAAACTTGACCTTCAAATAAAATGTGGACATCACTGCCCGGAATTCATTCAGGGCTGGTCGGCCTAAGATAGCATTGTAGGCTGAAGGGGCGTCCACTATCAAGAAGGTAGACCACCTGGTCCTTCTTAAAGGTTCTTCGCCAAGAGATATGGCTAGCTTGATCTGCCCCAACGGATGAACTTCATTCCCCGTGAACCCAAATAAGGGTGTGGCCACGGGCTGTAGCTCGGACATCTCAATTTGTAGTTGCTCGAATGCCTTCAAGTATAAAATATTCACTGAGCTACCTGAATCCACTATGGTACGGTGGATCTGGTAGTTCGCTATGACCGCCGTGATGACCAGGGCATCATCATGCGGTACTTCTATTCCCTGTAGGTCGGCGGGACCGAAGCTAATCTGTGGTCCCTGAGCTTGGGCGGAGCTGCAGCCCACTTGATAAATGTCCAGGCGTCGGGCCTGCGACTTCCGAGCTCGGTTGGAATCTCCGTAGGTAGGCCCGCCCGAGATGACATTGATGGACCCGTGCACGGAATTTTGCTGATTGGCTTGTTCCTCGTTGGTGTTATCCGGCTCAGGCGAACCAGGAGTCGGGAAGCCGTCTGGCTATAGGGGCGACTGGTCGGTCTCGGAGCTCGGGCTGGTTAGGTGGTGCTCTTCCTCGGCCTCGACCACCTCCTTGATGAGCTCCTCTCGGGCTACCTCGGCCGGTGCGGCCCCGACCTCTACCGGCTTGCCAACAATCCTGAAGATCGTGTGTATGGCTGTTGTGGAAGGAGCAATAGGGTTGCCACCTAGTCGGGAGATAGCCCTGGGCTACTTGCTGAACTACCCCCCTCTCGGCTCCCAGTCGGTGTCCCATAGCTCGGGGGCTCCTCAGGGGTCCTCCTGGAGGCACACCCCTTTGATGCTGCTGAGGGTTATCAGGCGTAGGCCTGATCTCGGGCCTCCTGGCGGCTTGTGCTTCTTCGACGTCCACATACTTGCTAGCTTTCCCCAGAAGGCTCTCAAAGTCCTTCGGGGGTTTGCGGATCAAAGACCTGAAGAACTCTCCCTCTTGCAAGCCTTGCGCGAAGGCACTGACTAACACCTCGGAGGTGGCAGTGGGAACGTCCAGCGCGACTTGATTGAATCTCCTGATATAGGCTTTTAAGGACTCCTTCGGGCCCTGCTTCATGGTAAATAGATTTAAGCTTGTCTTGTGATGTCTCTTACTACTGGCAAAATGTTGCAGAAACAGTTTCTTGAAGTCAGAGAAATCCCTGATCGATCCCTCTGGGAGCCTGTCGAACCATCGCTGAGCCGGCCCGGCGAGAGTAGTCAGGAAGGCTCGGCACCTAATGCCATCTGGGTACTGATGTAGCATCGAGGCATTTTCAAACTTCTTCAGGTGTTCTTCTGGATCAGTGGCTCCTCCGTACTCCGCAATGGACGAAGGTCTGAAATGCTTGGGCAGCGGCTCATTCAGGACTTGACTGGAGAAAGGGCATCCTGTGCGTTCAATCGGGAACGGCACAAGGGGAGCCTTCCCTTTGCTAGCTCGGGTATGGCTAGACGTAGCTTCATGCGGATCCGATTGTCCTGCTCCCTCGGTCGGGCCGAACAGCGCCCGGGGAAAGCGAGGGCTGCCTTCCTGTTGAACTCCTCCCTCAGTGCCTACATGAGCGGTGTGGTCGACCGGGCCCAGTGGGATAGGTCGGGCGGCTGCTAACTGAGCCTCCGCTAATTTCCGGGCCCTGGCTTCGATCAGCAGATCCAAATCCTCTTGTGAAAGAGTGACGGTCACCCGATTGGAATCACTCATCTTCGACTTTCGATCAGGCGAAAGTTCCCACAGACGGTGCCAAATTTGATCCTGTCGACAAGCGAAGAATCGGTTCTCCTCCGGCTGACTCGGTCTGACCAAGATGACCTGGTCTGCTGTAGCTTAGGAGGTCGGACCTAAACGGGGCTCTCAATGTAATGGTGTGGTTGTGAATGAATAGCGATCCCCCTTTTGGAGCCCAAGGGTGGGTTTATATAGGGGGAGGAGAAAGGTCTCACTCGTGCGGGATGTCACCTTTCACTAAAGATTAGTTAGGGATTAAGCTAAGTAAGCGGTGATGTGAGACTGACATAGCAGTCTGCCACCCTGTGATCCTACTCCTAATTAATTGCTGGGAGGCCACGTCAGATGACGACGACGTCTCTTAACGGAGAGTTTTGACGGAGCCCTTCGAGGGATGAAACTCAAGAACCCGACCTCAATCGTTCAGCCTCGAGAGCGCGACCTCAGGCACTCGGCCTCGAGCGCTCAATCTTCAGGAGCTCGGCTTCTATCGCTGGTCCTCGGGAGGTCGGCCTTGAGAGCTCGGCCTTGAGAGGTCGGCCTCGGGGAGGTCGGCCTCGGGGGGGTCGACCTCGAGAGCTCGGCCTTGAGAGGTCGGCCTCGGGGGGGTCGACCTCGAGAGCTCGGCCTTGAGAGGTCG
The DNA here is from genome assembly GCA_024364735.1 of Boesenbergia rotunda. NCBI lineage: Eukaryota > Viridiplantae > Streptophyta > Magnoliopsida > Zingiberales > Zingiberaceae > Boesenbergia > Boesenbergia rotunda. The sequence goes on along the minus strand of JAGFNQ010006603.1, from coordinate 93,569 downwards.
GCCCCGGGAGGTCGGCCTTGAGAGCTTGGCCTCGGGAGGTCTGCCTCGAGAGGTCGGCCTCGGGGAGGTCGACCTCGGGAGTTCGACCTCGAGAGCTCGGCCTCGGGTGGTCGGCCTCGGGAGGTTGGCCTTGAGAGGTCGGCCCCGGGAGGTCGGCCCTGGGAGGTCGGCCTTGAGAGCTCGGCCTCGGGAGGTCTTGATTCCAACTCGAGTTTAGGCCCACCCCGACCTCTGTTAACCTTGAACTGGGTTGAACCGGGTTTTCTCCGACCGGGCTCTCATCCTTGATAAAAAATCGCTCGCCCAGATCATATATATAAAAGCTTATTCATTTAATTTAATGAATTATTTAAATTTATTTATTTAATTGACTTTTTATATACCGAACAAATCTATACAAGTTCTATCCATGTGAATTGACGTAGTTGACACTTACAAGAATATTTGTTGTTATCGGATCTCTCTTATGCAGAGTGTCTTTGTATTAAGGCAAATGTCCTCGTGATTATCCATTTTTAGAGTGTATAGACGGCTAAGATGACAATTTCATATTTTACTCTAACATGTACAAAGTTCTTATAAAATTGAACATCGAGTGACGTTGGATGCACTTACAACATAATCTCCACGAGTTCCTGAAACTTGCTTGGCAAATTAAGGAGGGGATGTGCATCCAAACTCATTAAAATTTATAGCAAACCACATGATACCATACCTAGTATCCTTTCTCTTATGCCACCGGGGCTATGGTGCAGCGGTAGGGTGACTAGTCATTATCCTAAACATCCGCGGTTTCATCCCTAATTACGGCGTATTTGCAGGAATTTTTTCTCCAAATGAGACGCGAACCCTGGGACGCTGGGCTTCTAGACCGTCCACTGCGAGCGCTTCCCGATTTACCCTGGCGGCCGGTGGAAAATTTTCGTGTGGCCGGGCCGGTCGCCCGAGGTTGGTTGGAAAAACCTCGTTAATCATTAGTATCCTTTCTCTTATGGCCGGGATCAGGGGGTCGCTAAGGTGGCGGTTCCACCTTTTTTACATTAGTATCCTTTCTCTTATGCTCCTATTATGCCTTCGGGGTTATGATTAGGGATAGAAATAGGTCAGGCCAGACCAAGCTTTTGCCTTAACAGGTCAGACCTGTATAGTAAAAAATGGCCTGAGCCTAGCGTGTGACCTGTTATAGATTTTGTTATTGGCCTAAGCCTGACCTGTTCAATAGTCTGGCCTGGTCTGCGACCTATTTACAAAGTTTGTAAGTTAAAACACTTTATACAGGTCAAAGCATTAAACAGGTCGAAAATTAACCTTAGCAAACCTTACATCATACGGGCCTCAAAATAGGTTTTGCCTCATACAAGCCTCAAAACATGTCAGACCTACAAATAGATCTAATCTTAACAAACTCAGGCCAGCCTGTTAGGCTTGGTAGTCTTTATATTTAGCCTGGGCCTAGCATGATAAGAAAAATAGACTTTGAAACAAGCCTGAATATTATTCTATTTCTAAACCTGCCAGGCCACAGGCTGCCTGACTTATTTCCATCCCTAGTTATGGTATAGTGGGAGGACGATTAGTTGTCATCTCAAACGTCCGAAGTTTGATCCCCAACTTTGACGTATTTTACGAAAATTTTCCCTTCAAATGGAGCATGAATCCTACGACGTTGGGTTTTTAGACCATCCGCCATAAGCATTTCCTAATTTATGCCGACGGCCAATAAAAAATTTTCATGTGACCATTTTTTCTCCTACTACCGAACTTCCCAAGAGTATACGACTTGTCTGCTTCTCTTTTGCATCTTTCTTTTCTTCTAGTGATCCGTCGGCTGCCCACGAGCCACTACTTCTTTCGTGTCTAAATTCAAGGCCAGATTTAGAGGGGTCGCAACCCTTCCAAATTTATAATAATATTATTTTTTATATAAATATATATATATATATATATATATATATATTATTTGACCATTTCAAATATAAATATATATAATTAGTTGATTGATAAGTTTGTTTTTTTAACATGCATCAGTTTGAAGTATTAGAGGACTAAATTTTTTTTTAAAAAAAAATCTCCTCTAACTTTCACATTTCAACTAAATATATTCAATTAAATATATATTATGCATGGTTGAGGTTTAGAGACATCATTATTATACAATAATTTAATCATTATTTTTATTATTTAATGTGCAGCCTTTTCAAATTTAAAATTCTAAATCTGTCTTGTCTTGGGTGAATCAGAGTGGAAAAAATTAGCCCGAAAAAACTTAAGGAATCTCTAAACTACGTTTGATAAGGAATAATCAACCTTATAATGTAATCAGAATTACATTACAAGATTGATTACTTTATTTAGTATAATTTTAAAACTGTAATGTAATGTAATCTGCATTACAAAAGCTAATAAAAATATTGTAATCTGAATTACAATGCCAATAACATGTAATCTTGATTACATTACAAACTCAATTACATTACAAACTGGATTACTATCCCTAACCAAACACAACCTTACTATGATGTGATGATTGAAAGGTTTTTGACTTGGCCCCATCATAAATGAAGAAATAGACAAGAAGCCGGATTCAGAAAATCGAACCACGCATCTTAAGTTGTGATGGCCATGAACCCAATAGAGGGGAAAAAACCCAATAGAGGTGCCCTTGGACATCTAGATTCTACAAAATAACAAAAACAATTTTAATTCGACAATAAACCATAAATAGCACTGAGCAGGATCTGAGCTGCCCACCCTAGCATTGAAGATGCCATGAACACCCACACCAGTCTCCACATTTATTACAATTTTACAAGTCTCAAAGTAAAACAACTACTACACTATCTTTACTAGCCATGAAACGAAGGATGAAGGCGCTTACCAACTAGTAGTACTATCGTTGCTCTTGCTGCCTTTCGATTTGCCATACAAGCGAAAGAGGTTGAAGGCAGACATGGAGGAGGCAACGACCATACAGACGCAGACCAGGACAGCACAGACGAGGCCTGGCTCTCCTCGCTTGCAGTACTTGGCATAAAGATCGCAGATCTTCATCCACTGCAGCTCCGGCTGGCCGAACTTCCCGAGCACCGACGCTTGCATTGCTGCCGAAACCGCGGCCAAGGTCAGATACGCCATTGCCTGAAGGAGAAGATGGAACACCAGTTGCGATCGCATTCAGAACTGGTTGGTGACAAAAGTCAAGTTGTTCTTCCCTATTTATTATACTTCTGGATCTTGTTCTAACATTGCTGGAATGTCATTCAATGCATTAAAGTATGAAGAACAGAATCGTGTTTGAATTTCTGGAGATCTACGGAACATAAATGCACCTTCACATGGGTAAGAGACACAAAGCAGTAAATGAACAATAAAGGCACTTGGCACTGCAGAACTACTCTGTAAATGCATGATGCACTGAATTAGATTCGATCTTGGTTGAAGTAGTTTCATTTGACAAAAACTAAGACTGCAGCTCATTGATTAGGGACCTAAGCATTTGTGTTACCTCAAGCTTGATACGTACTGACAGATAAATATGCAGGATTTACACCAAAATGCACAGGCTGAAGCTTAATGTTTCTTGATGAAGAGTTCAAGCACCCTTGAAATGATTTTAGTCGTGTCTATAGGGAGTTTACTAGCACTTGATGCTTATTACTGGACAAACAACACTGGTGCATAAGATTTAAAATCTCGAACCGTATTGAAATTTTGATTTTTTTAATCGGAACAATAATCGTGTCGATGGTTTAATGCATGGTATAGATAATAGATTGAAATTAAAGGATAGCCCAATCCATAAAATTCCCATCAATATGAGGGGTCTTGGAGAAGGATTAGATCATATTAAGTCTATTTTCGCGATAATTTTACAATTATACTAAAGCTCTTCTTTCCGCCTATAATAAATTGAAATTGGGGGAAAAAATATGAAGCTTTGAAATGAGGCATTGTCTATGTCGAATATAGTTTTAAATCTTGTATCAAACATATCATTTCAATAAATTAGCGAAATTCAATCTCATTCTTTCTCGGCACTAAATTTGATACGGTACCGAAACAATATCGTTCCTTTCATATCAAAAAGATTGAAACTACAACCTCGGTGTGAGTGTTATCGAGTTTCGATCTTTACCGAATGATACGTGTATGTTTCGCTCGGCATGGTACGAGATTTCAAATTACGGTGGTATGAACAAAAAAGTGGAACCGCCACCTTAGCGGCCTCCTGGTCCCTGTCCCACAGGTGTCCAGAGGGAGGTAAATCACGGTTTACTGATCGGGTAAGGCGCCTGGGGCCGAGATAATTTAAGCCAGCAGGCGCTTGGGGCCAAGAGAATTTAAGCCAGCAGACCAGTTTTTATCCGTGTACGACTGGTGACTCTCGAACCTCAGACCTCCGGAACAAGCGGCCAGACGCCTTACCAACCGAGCCAGGCCGTGGGGACAAACTACGGTGGTATGAAGTGATTACTGCTAGACGTTCCTAGTTCATGTTACCGAGCTTGAGTTAACTGAGTCACCTGATCGAGAGAGAAGATGGCCCAAGCAAGGGGCATGTCCAGGAGCACACTCCCCTTGGCCATGCTCCACGCGCACCTGAGGACATGGATCAGGCTCAACCCTGCAACAACTCCAGTCGTCACCACCAAGAACCTGCGCATCATGGAAACAGCAGTCGAGAGATCCTTCTGCAACGAGAAGAACAGAAAAGGAAAGAGGAAGGGAAGGGAAGGAAGAAGATCGAGGGCTTACACTAGAGCTTTCATGTCAGTGAACGTGGCCTTCCTCTGCAGCGAGAAGAACTCCCTGGTCTGGGAGTTGGACCCAGTCAGGGCAGCAGTGAGAGACCCAAAGACAGCGATCGAGCACCTCAGGGCGAGCTCTGCCACCTTCAGCCTCCTCTCCCTGGCTCGCAGCTCCCCGCCGCCGTAGTACACGGCCACGGTCCCGGGGCTCACTCCACCCACAGGCGACATTTCTTGCCTCTGAAATTCGGGGAATTAAACTGCCGAGGAGCAAGGACCGAGCTCGCTCGGAGTTTATAGACCAACAAAAAACAAACAAATGCAAAGTTTGCTCAGAGTCTCTACAAGGGGATGACCGACCACGCAATAAAGGCAATTTCTGACACGAGAACAGGGTTTGTAATCGAACAGACCTGAGTCAAACAGTAAAGGATTCTAGTCCGGATCGATTCGAGTTAGATTTAAATTTTAATTCTTAAGTTCCAATTCAGTTTATAATAAAATTAAATAATGAAAAAATTTGAGAAAACTCCCCAACATCAAATTGGGTTTTGTATACACTCCCCAACTCAAAATTTCTTTGTATTCACTCCCTGATGGAATTGACAAGACAGTTTTGCGTGTTATTTTTTCAGTATAAAAGAGTAAAAATTCAGTATACATTGTAAATATTTGAGTATAAATTGCCTGAGATTGAGTACTAATTTAAGAAATTTGAGTATTCTTTGAAAAAATTTGAATATATATTGTTTCAGTATATAGTAAAAATTTCAATACACATTATAAAAATTTAAGTACGAATTGATTTAGATTTAGTATTATTTGAAGAAATTTGAGTTTAAAATTTAAAAATTTGAGTGTGTCAGATTGCATTCACCACATCAAGATTTTCACGAGGAGTCATCGAAACTTTATACTCAAATTTCTTAAATTAATCCTTAATCTCAAATAATTTATACTCAAATCTTTAGAATATATACTAAATTTTCACTCTTTTATACTCAATCTATTAGGAAGTGAATGTAAAGAATTTATCAAGTGGGGAGTGCATGCAAAGGTCTTGGAGAGTTTTCTCCAATTAATCGTTAAATAATTCGACTTAAATAACACAAGCTATGTTAAGTATAATTCGTTTTAAAGTTAAAGGAGTTTAATTCGAATTTGACTCGTTGATATATCAAAGTCAAATGGCTCAAATTCGAGTTAAACAAGGTCTAGTTCTAACTCGGTAGACAAGTAATCGAACTCGAGTTAACTATGCTGTCTTGTTTTTATATAGAAAAATGATATGTAACATGAATTTATAGTATGAATCTAACATGATGATGTGACATTCTAATTATAATGATTCCAGACGGGTTCATTATATCCCTCAGGATATAATTTGATTCGGGACGGCGGTCGGAGATCGTCGTTGATATCTAAGTGACAATCAGATGCGTATATAAAAAATATCATATCATTCATATTAAATTTCATACTACAAATTTATATTACGTATCATTGATCTTTTATATATATGGACCTTCGTCGCAATGTGGACTGTCATGCGTAATTTTTTTAAACTTGTGGTATATTAGTTAGAGTTACTTATAGAATTTAGGAATGAATTATAAAACTATGCGTAAAATAATTTTCAAATCAGAAAAAAATTTTAGAGGCTTATGGGATATACGATGTAAGATATGTAGCGTACGATTGTTATATATATTTGTCGCGGATTGCCTGTGCAGACCTGATTGAGTCGGAGCACGCGGTGTTGGATATACAGTGTGAATGGAAAAAGAGGTGGTGGCATTTTAGTCCCACATTGAGACTTTCTAGTGAATGGAAAGTGAGATGGAGAATAAAGAGACTCCATTGTAAATGGTGTTGAGGCAATCTGTGGTCCGAAATGACCATGAGTTTTGATGTTTGGGCAAAGGGATTAAGTTAGGTTTTCCCTTGTGATCTAATATTAAGTGTAATTGAGTGTGCAAGATTGCAGGTTTACACATATTGACTTGGCTGGACGGCTTCGGTATGGTGAAGGGTTGCATGGAGACAAGCTGGAGGCTTGTGTGCACCCAAGGGACCTTGGTATAGCAGGGATGATGAGCCGAGGGGCGTGGACTTCGAGGCGTACGTGAATGATGGCATGGAACAAGCTGGAGGCTTGTGTGCATCCATGGGACGAGGGTCGAAGACGAAGAGGGCGCGAAGGCAATAGTCAAGGCTGCCGGTGAAGAGTCAGCTGAGTCAAGGGACAAGAGCCGAGGGAGGAGGACTCCAAGGGCAAGCCGGAAAGTGAACTTCAAAGGGCACACGTGAAAGGTAGCATGGAGGCAAGTCGAGAACTTGCGTGCGCATCCGAGGGACGATAGCCGGTGGAAGAAGACTTCAAGGGACAAGCCAAGGGAGTGTACCCGAAGGCACGCGTGGAGGAGGGTCAACGGAGTGAGTAGGAGTGATGTTGTAAGCTAGGCAGTCGACTAGGAATTGTCCAGTCGACTGCCAAAACTCACAGTGTGTATTTGACCCTGGACCAGTCGACTGCTTTGGGAGCAGTCGACTGGTGGTAGCCAGAATTCGAACATTGGGGCTATCAATGGTCGAATCTGGGTGGGGGCAGTCGACTGCCCTGGAGCAGTCGACTGCCCGCGTGTTTTCCAGCTTGAGTTCTATTTAAATAGAACTCGGTTTGGGCTGGGAGTTTCGACGAAACAAGCTTGGTTAAGGCTTGTTAGTAGTCTTGAGAGCTCAGAGGTGTACTTAGTGTTGGGGCGAGGTTTCTCCACCCACAAGGAGCTACACGAGCTAGCCGGAGGGCATCCGGGGAGTGATCCGCCGAAGAATCGAGGGATCGTCCACCTCACGGACTATCGTGGAGTAAGAGTCTTCATCTCCAAACCACGTAAACAGGTGGTGTTAGCATTGTTTAGTTGTAAGTTTGTTTTTATTGTATTTCCGCTTGCGCAACTAACAACGTAGGTAGAAGAAAGCCGAGAATTGCTATTCACCCCCTCTAGTAAACGTTATTGATCTTACAAATGGGACTTTAGTCCCACATTGGGAGTCTCAAGGCATAAATGTTGGTTTATATTGTTTCACAAGCATGATAGTTGTGAACAAATGCTAGGGGAGTGGCTCTCTCACATGCGTGGGTGGGCAGGAGGTGTGCAAATTTAGGGCCCGGATTTCTACTGAACCAAGTGGACTCGTGTGCGTGCACGACCTGCACGCGTCGAATGTTCAACCGGTCGAGACAAAATTTATCCAAGCAGTTGAACCAACATTTTACCAAATTTTTTGCTCAAATGTAACTGATGCATTAATTTTGATTAATACAAAATCAGTAATCTCCAGACGTTTGGATTTGGCCGATTAAATGGCAGTAAACGGCGTTAATTGGTCATTGAATACTACGCGGGTCTGAACCTATTAACCATTAATTGGTTATTGAATACTGTGGTGTTCTGGCCGGTTAAATCACAATAAATGGCGTTAATTGGTCATTAAAAGCAACTCGGGTCACTTAACGGTTAAGTTAAAATTATTTTTTATAATTTTAATTTATTGTAAATTCTCCAAAAGAAGTTCATTCCTCCAACACTCGCAAGTAATCTGGCGCCAAAAAGATTTAGTAGACAGGTCAGCGAGGGTATCCCTGGGTGGATTCCCGAGCCCAGGAGCCTCGGAGCAGTATCTGGCTAGCCACCAATGGAGTCGGTCAGACCGACCACCAGCCATTCCCCAGTCAGACGTGTGGCGATCTACGCTCCAATACCATCACGAAGACCGGGTATCCAACACAATTAGACAGATATCACTCGACAAACCCCCGACTCAGAACGTACCCTGTGCCTCCACTCTACCAGTCGGACGCGTGACTGCCCACGCTCACTAGTTCTTACCTGACTCGGTCCCCAACGCTTGGACCCGCTAGTCGGCTCTCGGGGTACAGGCTATCCCGATCCCTACGCCCCCTATATCATCATATCCAGGGTACGACCCTGCTCGCAGGGTTCCGCACACCTTACTCATCTTTGGCAATTTTCATGGTCAGTCCGCCAATCCAGTACTCTCGTACTGCTCGAACACCCCGCGCCATGCCGCGCCACTCCTAAGTGCTCCCTACGAGCTGACAGTTGTCACCCCTGTCTCATCAACACATATAAGGGTTGTCAGCTCCCCCGGCTATATAAACTTTGCACTCCTCCTACCGCAGGTACGTCCTTACACGCGCGCGAGAGCCTTCTCGTCCACTGCCTCCTTTCACTACTGCTCCACTATTATGCCTGTGGATTCTGACTTGACCGTCGGAGTGCCTGACCAAGGAAATCCCCAGCGGGTTTGCTAGCGGTCGCAGTTTTGCAAAGCCACGCTGGAGCGCGACCAGCTCGCGGCCACCTCATCCGCTCGTGCCACCCGGGAGACCATCCAGCCCGTGGGATCGCCACCCCGCTTCGCGACATGATCAAATTTGGCGTTAAAAGGAGGGACACTAGCAGCCTGATCGGAAGTGAAGATGGAGGAGCCTAACCGGGTCTGGAGCACTCCCGAAGAATATGAGTGCCCCTTTCCTCCACCCGCGTCTCACGGTCAAAACTCACGTGGCCAACCCCGGCCAGGGGAAGCATCCGTCTCTTACCAAATAAGGGTTGGCCAAACAGGGGAGAGCGGGGGCAAAAGGAGCATGTGGGAACTTGTGCAAGTTAGTCCAAGGGGGCTCTCACCCTCTGGGCTAGTAGAAAGATGTATCTGGCAACCTCTACGTATCAGATGAAAGTCCCAATCTTCTCAATAGTAAGCTAGCAGCTCGATGTGCGCGAATCATAAATCCAGATCCGCTCTCACTATCCCTCGGCACGGCTCTTAGGCAACGCGTGGCGATCCACGCTCCCTGAGATGTCTCCGACGACCGGGAAGCCTCGGCGCGGCTCTCAGGCGACGCGTGGCGATCCACGCTCCCTGAGATGTCTCCAACGACCGGGAAGCCTCGACGCGGCTCTCAGGCGACGTGTGGTGACCTACGCTCCCTGAGATGTCTCCGACGACCGAGAAGCCTCGGCGCGGCTCTCAGGCGACGCATGGCGACCCACGCTCCCTGAGATGTCTCCGACGACCGGGAAGTCTCGGCGCGGCTCTCAGGCGACGCGTGGCGATCCACGCTCCCTGAGATGTCTCCGACGACCGGGAAGCCTCGGCGCGGCTCTCAGGCGACGCGTGGCGACCCATGCTCCTGAGATTTCTCCGACGACCGGAAGCCTCGGCGCCGCTCTCAGGCGACGCGTGGTGACCCACACTCCCTGAGATGTATCCGACGACCAAGAAGCCTCGGCGCGGCTCTCAGCGACGCGTGGCGATCCACGCTCCCTGAGATGTCTCTGACAACCGGGAAGCCTCAGCGCGGCTCTCAGGCGACGCGTGCCGACCCATGCTCCCTGAGATGTTTCCGACGATCGGGAAGCCTCGGCGCAGCTCTCAGGCGACGCGTGGCAATCCACGGTCCCTGAGATGTCTCCGACGATCGGGAAGCCTCGGCGTGGCTCTCAGGCGACGCGTGGCGATCCACGCTCCCTGAGATGTCTTCGACGACCGGGAAGCCTCGGCGCGGCTCTCAGGCGACGCGTGGCGACCCACGCTCCCTGAGATGTCTCCGACGACCGGGAAGCCTCCGCTCGGCTCTCAGGCGACGCGTTGCGATCCACGCTCCCTGAGATGTCTCCGACGACCGGGAAGCCTCGGCGCGGCTCTCAGCGACGCGTAGCGATCCACGCTCCCTGAGATGTCTCCGACGACCGGGAAGCCTCGACGCGGCTCTCAGGTGACGCGTGGCGATCCATGCTCCCTGAGATGTCTCCGACAACCGGGAAGCCTCGATGCGGCTCTCAGGAGACGCGTGACGATCCACACTCTCTGAGATGTCTTCGATGACCGGGAAGCCTCAGTGCGGCTCTTAGGCGACGCGTGGCGATCCACGCTCCCTGAGATGTCTTCGACGACCGGAAGCCTCGGCGCGGCTCTCAGGCGACGCGTGGCGGCCTACGCTCCCTGAGAGATCCCCCGGCCGAGAAGCTCACTCCTCGTTTCCGAACGAGCCAAACCCGGGATCTGCTCCCACTTTCCCTCGGATCGGCTCTCAGCCGGGCGCGTGTCGGCTCACGCTCCCTGGGAGATCCCCCGACCGGGTGTCTACATTCTCACCCCGTGCGAACCCTACCCCCGAGTCGGCTCTCGGCCTGGCGCAAGGCGATCCCTACTCTCGGAAGCCTCGACCGAGCATTCCGACTCTTACCTCGCGGGCAAGGCAGGAGCGGGATCAGCTCCTAAATCGATCCTCGATTCAGGGACGTTGTCTAAACCAAGCACCTCGCTACGGGCCCGCATACGGGCTAGGGGCAACTAAGTCTTCATGACTACGATAATTTAACTCCTTGATCGAGCGCGCTTCAGCCGACTCCCGGATGATTCAGCAGACCCCTGCGGACTTAGGATCTCCTCCGTGCTCGCCCAAGTAGGGGACACTCAAGGAGCGCTACCCACTTGCAGAATCCTAAGCGCTCAACACACACGACCCTGACACTGCGGGCACTCGCCCACCGGAAAAAAGGCGGATGAGCACACCCTCGCCCATTCGGGTCACTCGCGCTCCAGTGCCAAACACACATGGGCGGGAGTATGCAAGAACGAGCACAACGCAAAAAGAAAGTGGCATTCATAGATGACAATTTAGCCTCCGCCTACACGTAAAATTGGAAAAGAGCAGCGCTACACTACGGATTAGGCGCAGACGGGGCTCAATCCTGTGTTTTCTCCCGCTCCTTGCGAGTCGCCTTCAGCTTGGCCACCAGAGCAGCCTGATGCTTACGCGCTCGCGAGAGGTCGCTCCGGCAGGCGGCTAGTTCTTCCTCCCTAGCCTTCAGGTCGGCGCGCAGTGTCACAGTCGACTGGCCAGCCTCCAGGAGCTCCGCCTTGGCCTTGGCCAGTTCCGAGCGGTCCTGTAGCTCCTTAGTCCGAGCCTGACGCTCGCTTCGCTCTAGGAGAGTGATTTGCTGCCGCATTTGGATAACTGTTGCCCGAGCCAAGTCCCGCTCCACCAGATGTTCATGAAGTTGTGCCTCGACGCAAGCAGCACGCCCATGAAGGGCCACATTCTCAGCCCACAGCATATTCCAGCCCTCCTCGCCTGGTTGCGGTTGCGTGCATCGGAGCTGCGCCTCCAACGCCTCCCTCCGGGACTCTGATTGATGAAGGGACCGAGTCTGGGCGGCCAGGGAAACACCCATGTCATGGATTGCACCGGTTAGCTGCAAAGAAAACGAAAGGTTAGCCGAGAAAGAACTGGGCAAGCGATAGCTATTAGAAAAACATGCCCAACATCTGGCAATGGGGTCTTGACAGTCAAATGCCCGCAGACCCTGATACAGATGGTCGCTCAAGGGGGCATGCAGATAAACCACTCGAGCCGATCCTAACGGCTCAGGGTCGGGGGCCTCGTAGGCAGTACTAGGGTCTGCCCGCGAAGGCAGGGTCAGATGAATGGGGTCAGGGTCCGTGGCGCCCCCCCCCCCCCCCCCCCCGGAAAAGAAGTAAGGGGGATATCGGGTAGCTGATAGATACCATTTTATTGATCATTTGAGTTGCTAAAATCCATGTTTGACCTATGTTTTTATTGCTTAATTGTGAAATTGCCCTAGGTTTTAGGATTTCCTCTTATTTTGGACTTAATTGCAAATTTACACATTTTTGGATTATTTGGCCACTAATTTTCTGATATATTCTTGTAGGCATGAAAGGATCCTGGACCTAAAGCATATTGGGTCAAACTTGAGTCGAATGTGAACCGGATCGAATTATCAAGCTTACAATTAATCCGGGCCGTCCGATTCAAAAGCGGCTAGATCTGAGCCATCCGGGACAATCTGAAGCAATCCGAGCTAGGGTTAGGGTTGATCAAGCACTATGATCAAGATTTGAAGGTTTCATTCCAATCAGAGATCATCCAACCGTTGGATCAAACTCGGAGGGCTCTAGATCGTCCATTCACAGATTAGGTTGATCTGGACCATCCGTTGCACATCTGGAGGATCCGAGCTACCACGAGGCAGATCCTGACCCCTGATCAACATCCTCAAAGTTTGGCTCTAATCAGAACAAGATCAGCCGTTGGATTTTCTCAATTCAATCGGAGCCGTCCATTGGTTATTACTTAAGGAAAAATTTGCCGCAGCTTCCCCTTCATCGCGTCTTCGCCGCAACAGTAGAGTTCTTCAGTTTTTCATCGTGTTCTTCCGTTTTTTCATCTAAACGAAGGCGTGATCCCTCAATCCATCATCAAAGCAAGGGCTAGGTTAGTGAAGAGAATCTCAGTGAGGTTTCAGATTTGATTTTTGCTCAATAGCAAAGTTGCGTGAGGTCTCGGCAGTTTTGCTATCTGATTTCAGCGAGCTCAGCTGTGCACCATCGCCACTGCATCCGAGCTATCCAGAGGGGTTCCCTGGAAGGTTTTGGTCATTCTCTAATCCCAATCGCAAGCCACCACAGCGAGTTTGAAGGAATTGGAAGCAAATTTCGGCTTGAGCAGGATTTGATCTGATTCGGTAGCAGAGATAGCTCCTCACTAATTTGTTGAGCTTGCGGGTCCGAGGTTCTCCCTTGATTGACGACCAAGGAGCTCTTGAGTTGGAGAATGATTGAGGAGTAGTTTAGATAATTAATTTTCAGTGTTTTAGCTGTAGTTTAATTCTGCACGAATTCTGTTTTTCTTTGTCAGTTACTGCTATTATCATTTTTAAGTTGTTTAGCTGTAATTTAGTTTCAATTCTTCAAGTCAAATAGTTTAGGAAGTTTGTTAGTGATAAATTGAATGTTATTTCAGCTTATTTCTTTGACAATTTCTTGCGTGCCAATTCCATTAGCTGCGTATCAGTCCCTTACTGAAAATTGCATTTCAGTTTCAGACTTTCTCAATTTGCTTCATTTTTAGTGAGCTAATTTAGTTGGTTTAAGTTTGTCTAGACTCTAGTTTCATTCCTGAATTCTGTTTAGCTTTGATAACTTGAAAATTCAGTTTGCTCCCCACTTAAATCATTGCGTATCAAGTCTGCCCTGTTTTTCTTTTGCAATTTGTGTCTGAAATTTCCATTTCTGCTCATCCGATTAGGAGATCTGAGTTATTGTTTTTCCATTCCATTGTTTCTGAATTGGCACTTGATTTGTTTGCCTCAGTTGCACTTGCTTCACATCAGCTGAAAGTGTTGCAATTGGGATGATTTTCAGCATATAGGTTCACTTGTTTGCGTGCCAAATTGGGTGAATTCCTGCAATTTGTATCAAGAGGCAGCTGTGGCAATTGTTTGGTATCAAATAGCCATGATTTTTAGTGTGTTTTATAGCTTGAAATAATCTAGCATTGTCTTTGTGCCAATTCGGAACAGTCCCTAGCCCTTGTTTGTTTCCAAGTCTTGTAGATAATTAATGTTTGTTGCTTGTGTAAATTTCGAATCTCCTTTGCATTGATTTGTTGCAAGCTTGTTTGTTTCCGAAAACTCCTATCACTGCTTTTACTTCATTGCATAGCAGTTCTTTTGTTTTGTTGAAATCAGAAATCAGTTTCTAAAAATCTGGTGAGTGCTTGATTAGGTTTTCATTGGTTGAATTAGCACTTGCCATCAATTGTTTGGTTATTAGTTGGGTTTAATTCTTTCCATCACATTTTCACTTTTATTTACAACCCAAAACCAAATCATTTATTTGAAACCCAAAAACATAAACGACACAAAAACACGAGCTCGAATCAAACACAACCTCGATTAGTCCCTTAGAAAAATACGACCTGTGGCCCCTTTGCTACATTTTCATATTTTGATTGTAAAAAGGGTTTCCAGCATTCATATCCTTATTTAAATTTGAGACCCACATTCGTGACAGTCTATTTTGGGTCTATCAAATTTTTGGCGCCGTTGCCGGGGAAGCAACTAGTTGATTTGTTTGATTTTAGCTTGTATGCTTATGGACATATCATTGGGTTCTATTTCCTTTCGCTTTATCTTTTGTATACGGGTACTGCCATTTTTCTTGTTTGTTTTGTGACAGGGGTGCAGGTTCAAAATGTTTTCATCCACTTATCAGCAGCCGTGTCCACAATTTCAGCAGAACCAACCTTTCAATCAACCATTACAGCAATTTCAACCGCCACAGCAAGAATTCCAACAGCCCTATTCCAATTTCCAGCAACCAAATCAGTTTTTTCAGCCACCATTACAACAATTCGAGCAACCACAGCAATTCCAACAATTTCAGCCAAATTTTCAGCCAAGTCTACCAAATTTCCAGAATTTTCAGAATGGGCAGCCACAATTCCAGAATTTTCAGCCCCAACTTCAGCAATTTCAGCCCGATTTTCAGCAACCCTATCAACAAAATCAAGTATCTTTTCAAGGAATTCAGCAAGGATGTTTAGATAATCAGAATTTTCAGCACCACCCTTCCATCAAGTTCAACCATCCTTTCAGCCTCCATTTCAACAATTTCAGCAAGATTTTCAATCGAGACAAAATTTTCAGCAAGGGTTCCAACCATTTCAGACTTTCCAGAATCAAAATCAGAGTGGATTTCAACCTTCACAGCAAAATTTTCCACCAAATGATCAGAATTTTCAGTTCCAACCATTTCAGAGTTTTCAATTCCAGAATCAGAATTTTCAGCAACCAATCCAATCTTTCAACCAACAAATTCAGCCCTATGATCAGAATTTCCAGAATCATAATTTTCAGCCATCTCCACCAACTTGTGAACCCAATTTTCAGCAGTTTAATCAAGGAGGCTTTGATGATCCTGATTGGGATGAGGCTCTACACCAAAGGATGATGGAGATGTTGCAACAAGTCCAACAACAACATCAACAACAACAACAACAACAGCAAAATTTACAACAACAACAACGCCTTACAAAATTGATAGATCAATGGAATCAGATACAAGCCCAAAGATCAGGACAATCAGATGAATCTACAGGTGTAGGGGATTGCACTGAGCCCCAGGGACCACCCATTCCTACTGATTTAGAGGCATTGGAGGAGATTGATAGCAGGGCTTGTGATAGTTCTGAATTAAATTCTGAAACTTTACAGGATCATTCTATACTTTTATCTTGTGATGATTTAGTTGTTAATGATCCTAATTTTTCTAATTTGGTTGATACAGGAATGGTTGAGGGAACATGCATGGGAGATGATTCCATAGGTGTAGGGGATTGCACTAAGCCCCAGGGACCACCACAATTACCAGAAAGTGTAGGGACTTGCTTGGTGGAAGCAAGAACCCAAGGATCACCTGTTTTAGTTGAGTGTCCACCAGAATTTGAACCTGAAATGGAGCAATTACTTGACCAAGAGGAGAACACGGATGCATCTACTTCTGTAGAACCTTCAGGTATTTTTCAGCACGATCAGGTAAATACTCCTCCTAATTTTTCTGAAAATTGCATAGAGGTACCTCAAACTGATCTTATTATTTGTGATATACTTAGGGATGCATCTCTTGTAGAATTTAATTGTGAAAAATCCCTAAAGGCACCTAGTGTAGAATTTGCTGAATTTGAAGCATGTGGTGATACATATCATGAAAATGCTGAATGTGAAAAATTTTTAGAGGTGCCTAGACTTGATGTTAATTATTGTAGTGAGTCTCTTGATATATCTTATGCTGAAAATAATTTTGAAAAATTCATTGAGGCACCGGAGATTGATTTTATTGGCTGTGAAACATTGCTTGATACATCCTTGGAAGAAAATAATTGTGAAATTTTTATTGAAGTGCCAAGGATTGATTTTATTATTTGTGATAAGTTTTTGGATGCAAATTTTATAGGAAATAATTGTGAAAAATTTATTGAGGCACCACAAATTGATTTAATTAGATGTGATGCAGTTTTGGATACATTTTATGCAGAGACTGAATTTATATCATTTCTTTCTGACCCTGAACGCTTGAGAGAGGTATTACATTGTTTTGCAGGGTCCAGAAGACTTCAGGAGTGGGTGCTCCAACTGAACAGACTTCAACCTCCTGGAAGGACTTCTAAAAGGCAGAAAGAAGGAGGAGATGATTTTACTTTAATTCGAAGCACTCCACCTCTTACATGGGTACTGCACCTAAATCGCCTGCGACCACCGGAGCAATTTTTTGTAAAGTTCAAGTGTGGGGGAGTCCTAATTCTCTCAGCCACCCAGACTCCTCCACTACCAAGATGGAGGCTACTTCCGGATAAACTCCGTCCACCAGAAATAAAGGGGAGATTGTTCTTTCTTGCATTTTTTTTTTTTTTGCATTTTCCTTCACTTTTATGACTTCTAGAATTTTCTTTCAAATTGAGTCCTTGCTAATAAATGCATGAGTAGAGTAGAATGCATAGGAGTCAATGTAAATACCTTGTTATTTCTTTTCGCACTTTTTCTTGCATGACTAGGAATAAATATATCCCTCTAGGGTATCTGCATAGCATGTTAGAGTCTTTTGGAAAATAAATTAAATTTGATTGTCAAAACTTAGGATTTAAGCTCATGGATGAAATCTTGGATGCTTGAGTACTACTTGGTTTTAAATTCTTAATTGATGACTTGAGATGAATTATTTTTACCTAGCGAGAATTAGCCTTATATTTGTGATACACATGTTATTGTACTCTAGAACTTGCTTAGGTTCTTTCAAAACTATATTTCGATGATTGGATCACATTTATAGAGACTAATCACTTTGTTTACCTTTCCATATCAATTTTGGCAAAAATCATGTCTATTCTATTTGTCTTTCCTTATTCCTAATTTTAACCCCAATTTTTCTATGGATTTGTTTGCTTGGGATGTTTTCTTGATGCTACTTTGCCCGAGACGGACAAAGATTTAAGTGTGGGCGAGTGACTAAAGTTTTGGATGTACTCATGTCAAAAAGAAAAAAATTTGCCAAGTTGAAGCCAAAAGGTGCCAAGTGAGTTGAATTTGAATTTCGAAAATGAGCAAGAGGATGGAAGCAAATGGAGGCATCTAGATTCTACTGATTATAATTTGAAGATTCAAGCTTACATGGCCAAGCTCAAATTGGTTGATGAAGAAGAAATTGTGTGCCAAGGACTAAGTGGCACGCAACCATTTAAATGAAGAAAATTCTGTGCCAAAGTCTGAAAATGGCACGCAAATGCAGTCTACAAGGAGAAAGAGCTGAGAATTCAGTTGAGTTTGAAGCTGAATTGAATTCTGAACTGAAGCTGAGAAAAGCTAGAAGCTGCTGAATTCCGGAACTGCCCAAAAATCTGACTGCATTCCATTTATAGCTGCCGAGTACTACATCTGGAAAATCAAGAATTTAAGTGTACATTGTATCTGAAGTTGAAGGTGCACATTCAATTTCGGATATAAGAAGAACCACTTGATGCTAAGTGCCTGAAGAAATCAGAGAATGGAAGGCAGTGGCTTGGCTGAATTCGATTTATGAGCTGATTTGAATTGGTGAGTGGAACACTTAAGGCTTTCACTACCATTTGATGCAAGAACTATGTGATGCCAATTGTTTCAAGCTGTACAATCTGAAGACGAATTGAATTGAAGTGGAATATAAGCTGAGAAGCTGAAAAATCTGTGCAATAACAAAGAAAAGAAAAATTCTGTGACAAGTGAAGAGAATCAGAAAAATCTGTGCCAAGGAAACATCTATGAAGCATGATTTGGTCAGCAAGTTTTGGAGTTGGAATCATGGAAGTCAAAATGTTGTGTTTGAGTCTGAATTGAGGGCTGTAAAATCTAAATTGAGGCTGATCAGAAGCTGAACACAGCTGGAAAACCTGAAGCTAAGCAAAATCTGTGCCAAGAAGAAATAAACTTTATAGATAGCATGTTTGATCAAAATGCTTTGGACTTGTAGCTGTTGTTGCTTAGAAATCAGACACATAGTGCTTAATGTTGCATCGTAGCTGGACAGATCTGAAACATGGCAGCAAAATTTGGAAAAAAAAATCAGAAAATCTGAGATCAATGTAGAAAAATCTGTGCCCAAAAGAACTTCACTTGCTAGGATGCTGAATTTGCAACTAATAGAGCTGTTCGGCCACCCTGATTGCAGCTGTTCTTTGTTATAGAACTCAGGATACATTATGCTAGAAGCTGAATTGCAGCTGCTGGAAATCAGGGAGTGCTGAATCTGAGTTTGCTGATGCTGAATCTGAGTTGGTCGAATGCTGATTTGGAGTTGATGGAATGACAAGAATTGAATGAAAGTGAGTTGCAAGACTGCTGCAATTTGTAAAGAAGTGTAGGGGAACATGTATTGGAAAGAATTGAGAATTGAAATGCAAAATGAAAAAAAAATATATAAAGTGCCAAAACAGTTTGTGCAGATTTGTGTCAAGTTGAAGCCAAAATTAGATTTTCCTGGGCTGTGAATCAGGGAACAAAATTCGAAATGCATCAAAGAGTATTGAGGACACCCAATGCTGACCAAATCTGGAAGAAATGTGGATGCTAGCAACTCTGATCAGCACACGGGAAAAGAAAAAAAGAAAAAAACAGTGCAAGGGCTGAAATTTGATTTGGAATTCAGCCATTTCTAAGTGGACAATTCAAATTCTCCACTATACTATGTGATGCTAGCTGATATTAATTGTTGGAGAAATCAGAAGTTTTGCAAGATCTGAAATTATATCATGGATGCTAGACTTAAAAACAGAAGAAAGAAAAAAAAAAGAAGAAGAAGTGAAAGTAGTGTGCCAACAAAGGTGAAGTGTATCAAGAGTGAGTTACAAGGGTTGTTGAGTGAAAATTTTATGTTGAGTATCTATTTCACTTGATATCGTATGTTCCTTGATACAAATCTGATCTGAAGAGAAAAAAAAATGATGAGAGAAGAGAAAGAAGCAAAAATGGCACACAAGAGCAAATTGGCAAAATGAAGTCAAGGAAAGTTTTTTTTTCATCCAAATCAAAGGCAATTATTCAAGTTTGACTTCACAACACTTTTGAGATCATTAGGGGACTGTAAAGAGAAGCAAAGTACATTGGAAACATCCTTGAGCACTCAAGTCTTCCACTTTATCCATTTTTCCATTTTCTTTGTTTTTATTCCATTTCTTATCATTTTCCATGTTTTCACTTGTTTTTATAGATATTGATCCCAATCATGAATAATGGTGGAGAGTAGATAATAAGCAAGCTTATGGTAGTGCAAGAAGCATGTGTGTTTGAGTGAGCTCCACTTCCATCATCAAGTTAGAACTTAAGAAGAGAGCCACGAAAATTTTTCTTGAAAGGCTATGAGTTAGATTCATCTCAATGACTCATGATGGATGAAAAGGCTAAGTTATTGATTTAAGGACAAGATACTAATCCATAGGGCTTAGATTTATGAGAATTGACAACCTTAGGTAATTTCTTTTCATTTGCTTCTAATTATGCTTAAGAAAATCTAGGGGATACATACTTAGTGTTTTCGCGAGACGCTCAAGGTTAAGTGTGGGGGAGTTGATAGATATCATTTTATTGATCATTTGAGTTGCTAAAATCCATGTTTGACCTATGTTTTTATTGCTTAATTGTGAAATTGCCCTAGGTTTTAGGATTTCCTCTTATTTTGGACTTAATTGCAAATTTACACATTTTTGGATTATTTGGCCACTAATTTTTTGATATATTTTTGTAGGCATGAAAGGATCTTGGACCTAGAGCATATTGGGTCAAACTTGAGTCGGATGTGAACCGGATTGAATTATCAAGCTTACAATTAATCCGGGCCGTCCGATTCAAAAGCGGCTAGATCTGAGCCATCCGGGACAATCTGAAGCAATCTGAGCTACGGTTAGGGTTGATCAAGCACTATGATCAAGATCTGAAGGTTTCATTCCAATCAGAGATCATCCAACCGTTGGATCAAGCTCGGAGGGCTCTAGATCGTCCATTCACAGATTAGGTTGATCTAGACCATCCGTTGCACATCTGGAGGATCCGAGCTACCACGAGGCAGATCCTGACCCCTGATCAACATTCTCAAAGTTTGGCTCAA
This sequence comes from Boesenbergia rotunda, assembly GCA_024364735.1. Lineage (NCBI taxonomy): Eukaryota > Viridiplantae > Streptophyta > Magnoliopsida > Zingiberales > Zingiberaceae > Boesenbergia > Boesenbergia rotunda. The sequence continues at coordinate 72,792 of JAGFNQ010006603.1, read as the reverse complement.
ATCAGAGTAAGATCAGCCGTTGGATTTTCTCAATTCAATCGGAGCCGTCCATTGGTTATTACTTAAGGAAAAATTTGCCGCAGCTTCCCCTTCATCGCGTCTTCGCCGCAACAGTAGAGTTCTTCAGTTCTTCATCGTGTTCTTCCGCTTTTTCATCCAATCGAAGGCGTGATCCCTCAATCCATCATCAAAGCAAGGGCTAGGTTAGTGAAGAGAATCTCAGTGAGGTTTCAGATTTGATTTTTGCTCAATAGCAAAGTTGCGTGAGGTCTCGGCAGTTTTGCTATCCGATTTCAGCGAGCTCAGCTGTGCACCATCGCCACTGCATCCGAGCTATCCAGAGGGGTTCCCTGGAAGGTTTCGGTCATTCCCTAATCCCAATCGCAAGCCACCACAGCGAGTTTGAAGGAATTGGAAGCAAATTTCGGCTTGAGCAGGATTTGATCTGATTCGGTAGCAGAGATAGCTCCTCACTGATTTGTTGAGCTTGCGGGTCCGAGGTTCTCCCTTGATTGACGACCAAGGAGCTCTTGAGTTGGAGAATGATTGAGGAGTAGTTTAGATAATTAATTTTCAGTGTTTTAGCTGTAGTTTAATTTTGCACGAATTCTGTTTTTCTTTGTCAGTTACTGCTATTTACATTTTTAAGTTGTTTAGCTGTAATTTAGTTTCAATTCTTCAAGTCAAATAGTTTAGGAAGTTTGTTAGTGATAAATTGAATGTTATTTCAGCTTATTTCTTTGACAATTTCTTGCGTGCCAATTCCATTAGCTGCGTATCAGTCCCTTACTGAAAATTGCATTTCAGTTTCAGACTTTCTCAATTTGCTTCATTTTTAGTGAGCTAATTTAGTTGGTTTAAGTTTGTCTAGACTCTAGTTTCATTCCTGAATTCTGTTTAGCTTTGATAACTCGAAAATTCAGTTTGCTCCCCACTTAAATCATTGCGTATCAAGTCTGCCCTATTTTTCTTTTGCAATTTGTGTCTGAAATTTCCATTTCTGCTCATCCGATTAGGAGATCTGAGTTATTGTTTTTCCATTCCATTGTTTCTGAATTGACACTTGATTTGTTTGCCTCAGTTGCACTTGCTTCACATCAGCTGAAAGTGTTGCAATTGGGATGATTTTCAGCATATAGGTTCACTTGTTTGCGTGCCAAATTGGGTGAATTCCTGCAATTTGTATCAAGAGGCAGCTGTGGCAATTGTTTGGTATCAAATAGCCATGATTTTTAGTGTGTTTTATAGCTTGAAATAATCTAGCATTGTCTTTGTGCCAATTCGGAACAGTCCCTAGCCCTTGTTTGTTTCCAAGTCTTGTAGATAATTAATGTTTGTTGCTTGTGTAAATTTCGAATCTCCTTTGCATTGATTTGTTGCAAGCTTGTTTGTTTCCGAAAACTCCTATCACTGCTTTTACTTCATTGCATAGCAGTTCTTTTGTTTTGTTGAAATCAGAAATCAGTTTCTAAAAATCTGGTGAGTGCTTGATTAGGTTTTCATTGGTTGAATTAGCACTTGCCATCAATTGTTTGGTTATTAGTTGGGTTTAATTCTTTCCATCACATTTTCACTTTTATTTACAACCCAAAACTAAATCATTTATTTGAAACCCAAAAACATAAACGACACAAAAACACGAGCTCGAATCAAACACAACCTCGATTAGTCCCTTGGAAAAATACGACGTGTGGCCCCTTTGCTACATTTTCAGATTTTGATTGTAAAAAGGGTTTCCAGCATTCATATCCTTATTTAAATTTGAGACCCACATTTGTGACAGTCTATTTTGGGTCTATCAGTAGCACGCTGGAAGAGCCGGCTGGAGTAGAAGGGACCGTCGGTTGAACAACCCCTGGAGTGGAAGATGCAGGGATGGCCGGCGCAGATACTGTTGAGACAGGAATCCTCGGCAAAAGGGAAGGAAGAGGGCTCTTAGGTCGCGCACTCGAAGAGACGGCCTGAATCGAAGGAGGCACCGACCGGGTATCTATTGAGGCGGAAGGAACGGAGACGGCAGGTGCAGGTACTTATGGAGCAGGAAGCCCTGACGACGGAGACGAGGAGGGGGTTCTCCGCGAGAAGGTGGTTGTGGCCCCAAAGGGAGGCGAACGGTCGCCCGGTTGGTTCTGATGGCGCCTGGTCTCCAAGGGGGAAGGAACCACGTCCAAAACCTCAATCTCGGAATCCGGCGCCACCTCTTCTGGCGCCTTACCCTTACTTGCAGAGGAAACGTCGGAAGGGTTTACTGTCCGGGAAGGAGATGTTGAAGTAGCCGACGGAGCGTTAGCTGGATTGGCGAGCATAGCCGCCATTGCCGCTGTAAATGCATCCTCCTTCTTTGTTGACCTCGCTACCAGAGAGTCGTGCAACATTTCGGAAAGAATATCGGGACAATGGAGGAGATGGTCGAGGAGGGGAGTGTAAGGAAAACGAAAGCGGCTATATATAGGAGAGGGCAGCCAAGCCTAGCCGTCGGGAAAAGGGTTGCGAGGAAAGATAGCACTCCTCAGGACCCTACGATGGAGTCTGCGAACAAGCGAGGGGGCAAAACAAAGGTGGGCCCGATGAACGGACGTTTTGCTACCCAAGGCAATCAAGACGGATGACTGACGCCTCGGTGCCGGGGAGGCCAATGAGCCTGAGACATGCGGCCCTGGCAATTAATACATCCCTCAAGTCAGAGGGAAGACAGATAAGTTGACAGTCAGACGGCTTAAATAAAAAGGAGGATAGCCTGACACCAAATTGACACGGGCCAGCTCCCGCTAATCCCATGGTCCGGGTCCCAGTCGGACACGTGGCAGCCCACGCTCCCCCGAGTCCAATCGGCCAAGCGGCCAAAGTCACACGGGCCAGCTCCCGCTAATCCCTTAGTCCGGGTCCCGGTCGGACGCGTGGCGGCCCACGCTCCCCGGAGTCCACTCGGCCAAGCGACCAAAGTCACACGGGCCAGCTCCCGCTAATCCCTTGGTCCGGGTCCCGGTCGGACGCGTGGCGGCCCACGCTCCCCGGAGTCCACTCGGCCAAGCGGCTAAAGTCACACGGGCCAGCTACCGCTAATCCCTTGGTCCGGGTCCCGGTCGGACGCGTAGCAGCCCACGCTCCCCCGGAGTCCACTCGGCCAAGCGGCCAACCGCTAATCCCTTGGTCCGGGTCCCGGTCGGACGCGTGGCGGCCCATGCTCCCCGGACACTCGGCCAAGCGGCCAAAGTCATACGGGCCAGCTCCCGCTAATCCCTTGGTCCGGATCCCGGTCGGACGCATGGCAACCCACGCTCCCCGGAGTCCACTCGGCCAAGCGGCCAATGTCACACGAGCCAGCTCCCGCTAATCCCTTGGTCCGGGTCCCGGTCGGACGCGTGGCGGCCCACGCTCCCCGGAGTCCACTCGGCCAAGCGGCCAAAGTCACACGGGCCAGCTCCCGCTAATCCCTTGGTCCAGGTCCCGGTCGGATGCGTGGCGGCCCACGCTCCCCGAAGTCCACTCAGCCAAGCGGCCAACCGCTAATCCCTTGGTCCAGGTCCCGATCGGACGCGTGGCGGCCCACGCTCCCCAGAGTCCACTCGGCTCCCCGGAGTCCACTCGACCAAGCGGCCAAAGTCACACAGGCTAGCTCCCGCTGATCCCTTGCCCCGGGCCCTTGGGTGGGCACGCGACAACACCTGCCCCAAGCCTGAAAGCCAGATATTCTCACAGGGGCACGAACTAGTAGTTCACTTAAACACTCGCCCGGACTTAGAGGCTGGGCGCATGCTCATTCTAGCTGCGAACACTTAAAATCGGCTAAAGGCTCGTAAAAACCACGCCTATCATTCGGCTTTGCGCACTGCCCACGCTCACTATCACACAGACCCGTAATGATCGAACATGAAAGTAGCCACGCTTGCTATCAAGTGAGCGAAGAAGGAAAACCACGCTCATAGAAAAAGTTGCCTTACAAAATCGGGGACCAGTTGTCCCCTCATTCCAAGAAAGGAGAAAATGATAAGCCTGACCCTTACTTAAAGGGTTATTTTGTTATGTCAGGTAGGTCTTTGCACATATCCCTAAGCTGGACAGTTGTGGGGGCGTATCGGGAAGAAGGTACCCACCCTGTTTGAGTTGTCGGACGATGCTAACCCCTTGGTGCATCATTACAGCCAAAAATCGCTGGGAGATCTCGTCAGTATGGGCATGGGCATTGATGGACTTAAGCCTATGAGCCTCCAATCAGTCAGCTTCCGCCTCCTTGTAGGAGTGAAGCTCCGCCAGCTCGGCCTGAACCGCGTCCCAGGACACTTGGCGCTTACGCAGCTCTTCCAACTCCGCCCGAGCCACATCCCAAGACGCCTGGTGGCCGCGCAAATCTCGCAGTTGGTCCCGCAATGATCCAACTTCCCGCTCCTTGGCTATCAGTTGCTCTCGTAACAGTGCGATAGCCTCGCTGGCCCAACGGAGATTGGCCCTGGTGCTCAGAAGGTCCGCTAGCAGCCCCTCCTTGCGTTTGCGATCGCGGAGCCGTGCTTCCTCAGCCAGGACTACTCGGGCTTGCGCCTGAACCACCTCAGCGTCAGTCGAAGCAATCTGTGCCTTGGCAACCTCCAACTCCTCTTGAGTCTGGCATAGTAAGTCCTGAAGGCTGATAACTTCCCCCTCAAGCTGTTCAGCGAGTCATCATCAGAAGCCAGTTGGGTATGCTGAAGCTGGGCTTCAAGGTTTCCGCACGCCGCTCGGCATGATACCGGGCCTTGGCATGGTTCAGTATGGATACGCACATGCTATAACCTTGGGCCCAAGCCTGCAAAAATATTTGGTGACACAACGGTGGGAAGAATAGTAAGACACGCAACAACTGGTACACATATACCTGGGTAGTCGTGGCCATGAAGTCATCCGCCTAGGCGCTGGGACCAACCGAGCCACCCACTCGCAAGCCGGCCATAAATCTATCTGCCACCGTACCATATAACCGAACATCTCGTGACCGTATGGGGGCAGTGCCACTCGGTACCGTCATGCTCATAAGCCAGTTGGATAGCGAAGGCGGTAACATGTGCAGCAAGTCTTCGCCTGTAGGCCCTTCCGGCCGGGACGGGGGCACCTCCCCCAGAGGAATCGCCGCTAACTCCACCGGTAGCACGAAAGGAGAAGGGGGTGGCAGTGCTGGGAGGTCCGCCATCGGCGCTTTGCCCCTTTGCCTTTTTCTGGGTCGACTAGAAGAAGCTTCAGTCGGCTCGGTCGAGTCAGGCACAGGCTCATCACCTCAGGGGCGCCACAACGAACGACTCAGAGGTCCGGTATCCTCGGAGCCCGATCGAGGGGTTCCTTCATCTTCAGACTCGGGGGCAGGTGACCTGGAGCCAGAAAGAGTCACCTCATGTTCCGCAAGCTGCTCGGCCCGTTGTCTCGCGGCGGACGCCTCTCGCTCTTCCAATAGCTTTTGGATACGCTCCTTCATTTCCTCATACCTCAGGCCATAACCCTCCTCGGGGGCAGCCGGATACATCATCTTGACTAACGAACAAACAGCGGTCAAGTGACAGTAAGGAAGCAAGAAAGAAGAAAAGAAGGCTTACCAAGAGAGGCAGGCTGAATAAATGACGCAGGACTAAGCCCGAATGCGGACAGGATGGGCTCACACAGTAATTGCACGATGGAGAAGTGTCGACCACCGAGCACCGAGAGAGCACTCTGAAATGCAGGGAACTTCCGAGAATTTGTATGGCGAGGAGGCAGTCGGGAAATGTCTCGCCGAAAGCCGACCGGCCAGGTCGGGAACACAACAAGACGAATATAAAAATACTTCTCTTTCCAACCCTTGCCGGAAGATGGAAAGGTGGATATGAAGGAAGTGCCAGGAAGGGCTTGGAAGAAGAACTCGCCCCACTATTGCCTTTTCAGACAGAAAAAATAGTAAAAGAGATCAGCTTGTAGGGGAAGCCGATACAGTTGGAAGATAATAGCGAATCCACAAAGGAAGCGGATGGAATTAGGAGTTAACTGAGAAAGATTGAGGCGAAGGTAACAACAAGCAGAGGCAATGAAAGGATGGATTGGGAAACGCATTCCTGCCTGCAAATGATCTCGAGACAAGGTAATATAGTGCTCCGGAGGTTTGGCGGGTTGATCGGAAGGAGCAGGCAGTAAGACGTCGTGGTCGGACGGAATGTGGAATTCGGCCTTGATGGCCTCGAGATCGCAGTGGCCGAGGGTAGACCTTGTAGTAACATACCAAGGATCCGGGTCGCGGGACAAAGAGGACATACGAAACAAAGTAAGGAAGGAAACCTAACCAGTGAAGAGGTCGCCGAAGAAGAAAGCGGGGACCAGAGGTTCCACCGAACCCTAGCCGGAGGTAGAAACGCAGCACGGCGGTGTGAAAGGTGAAAAGGCGGTGGTAAAAACCTGTTTACGTAGCCGCAGGGTCTATTAGAACCGCCCGATGCTGGGCCACAGCAGAGGCGGCGGTTAACAATAGTCGTCTGATCGGGCCCAGAGGGGCCCAGGAAACGAAGCGCTTCGCTCTCAACTTCGTCCTTCCCTGGACAAGTGGCGAGCACCTCGCTGCTCGAAGAAGGAATGGGGAGAGGACACATAGAACAATCCTCTGCCGAAAACATTAAGGTCGAAGATTTTGACCTGCTTGGAGATACCAAACAGCAGGGGGGAAGACAAATGACGTGACGTCGCTGCCGACCGGGATCCCTGGGCACTGACAAGTTCGCTGAAAGGCCCCAAGAGGGGACCAGGAGGTCCCGGCGCGCCAGGCTTACTTCAGCGGGCGGTAGTCCAGTCAGTCGGACTCGCCGCCTCCTTCGACTAGACTCGAGGGGGACGCTTATGATCCCGGCCTTGCCTACGGGTAGGTTCCCGGCCGGGCCAGCCAGCCAGCCTGGCGCTAGAAAGGTTTAGTAGACAGGTCAGCGAGGGTATCCTTGGGTTGATTCCCGAGCCCAGGAGCCCTCGGAGCAGTGTCTAGCTAGCCACCAATGGAGTCGGTCGGACCGACCACCAGCCATTCCCCCAGTCAGACGTGTGGCGATCTACGCTCCAATACCATCACGAAGACCGGGTATCCAACACAATTAGACAGATATCACTCGACAAACCCCCGACTCAGGGCGTACCCTGTGCCTCCACTCTACCAGTCGGACGCGTGGCTGCCCCACACTCACTGGTTCTTACCCGACTCGGTCCCCAGTGCTCGGACCCGCCAGTCGGCTGTCGCGGTACGGGCTATCCCGCCCCTACACCCCCTATATCATCATATCCAGGGTACGACTCTGCTCGCGGGGTTCCGCACACCTTACTCATCTTTGGCAATTCTCGCGGTCAGTCCGCCAATCCAGTACTCTCGTACTGCTCGAGCACCCCGCGTCATATCGCGTCACTCCTAAGTGCTCCCTACGAGCTGACAGTTGTCACCCTTGTCTCGTCAATACGTACAAGGGTTGTCAGCTCCCCCGACTATATAAACTTCGCACTCCTCCTACCGCAGGTACGTCCTTACACGCGCGCGAGAGCCTTCTCGTTCACTGCCTCCTTTCACTACTGCTCCACTATTATGCCTGCGGATTCTGACTTGACTGTCGGAGTGCCTGACCAGAGAAATCCCCGACGGGTTTGCTAACGGTCGTTGTTTTGTAAAGCCACGCTGGAGCGCGGCCAGCTCGTGGCCACCTCATCCGCTCGTGCCACCCGAAAGACCATCCAGCCCATGGGATCATCACTTCGCTTCGCGACATGATCAATTAACTTAATCAAACAGACTCTCGAATCAATTTTCTTTTCCGGACAAAGACCGAATAACCGAGCTTACTTTATTTACACCCCATAAGGCGGAATCCAAACGAAGGTTTATATTATTCAAATATAAGATAACAAGATAATTGAATCCAGTCAAATCAAGTTTAGATGAATTAAGTCATAATCGTTCTAGATTTTATTTTAGATTTGAATTGGATTGGCGACGTGACCATGTAGTAAGGCAGCGGTTAATCCCGATTAATAAAAAAATAAATGGAGGATTTCTTGTTGCAGAGAATTATAAACCTATGTATATTGTATGTTTAGGTGGGTGATTCGTTGGTATTTAATGTCTCCGTCAATCAATATGAAAGTAAATACGGAGAAGATAAATCATATAGATTATTAGTTCAGATGTTAAGATTAATCCATGAGAAAAACAGACATAATAATATTCACTTATTAATTATCTTCATTTCATTACTTTTTTAGGAAGTTGAAAAGGTTACAGGTATAAGCCTATGGATATTTTATTTTATTTTATTTTCTTTCAGCGTTTGTCTTTTGGGTGCGGTATCAATTCTTTTAATTCGAGCATTATATTTTTATTTAATTGATTAATGAATTTGATATTAAAATTATTAGTTAATTTATTTATAAATTTATTTTTAAAATATTATTAATAAATATTATTCATGAATAATACAGAGTCGCTATGATAAGGATTGGCAATTATGTTGAAGAAAGGGAATTTGTATAGGGACCATTGAGCGGCTTGAAGAGCGTCACAGGAGTCAAATCCGTGAAAGGAAAGTTCAACTACGTAGGGCACTGGACTCATTTATATCTTTACACATTTGACAAAGATTTCCTTGGTGGCCATTAAATGTCTCTTTATATTTAAAAAAATGAGAAATTTAAATGGCCAAATTTTTTACAGAGAATTAAAAAATGAGAATTTAAACTTTATTTTATTTATTAATTATTATTCTTTTAATAATCTAGGTATCCATCCCTACCAATCCTATCAACCCAAAAAGTGTCCGACCCATTTGACGGACGAATCGAAAAACACAGATGAATTCTAACTAAGCACAGCCTCCTAAATAATTGGGAAATTTTCAATGACCTCCAAAGTTCGAAAAATATCAAAACGAATCATGTAATTTGAGAAATATAAAAAGTGATCAAAACGGTTAAAAAACTAAAATCCAACCCTTTAAAAAAACCTATGTACAATTAAATCTTTTGAAATTAATTTTCCAATATCATTTGGAATCACTTCAACCACTAGCATCATAGAATCAACCCGCTTGAAATTGATTTTCTAATACCTTTCCATTCCCTAGATCCTAAATACATTCAATGAGCGTAATACAGAATTTAACTCCTTTAATTCGTTCCTTCCCAGAACATTCACAGAACAGAGAGAGGGAGAAACATCAAAACAATGTGAAGGAACAAATTGGAAGAGTTAAAATTTTGGACTATTAGGTCTTCCGTCAAAAAGATAGGCTCAAATTAATTTGAAGGGGCTTGATTCAATGATGCTTTTGGTTGAAGTGAAATGACATTGGAAAATTAATTTTAAAGGATTTTAATTGTCCATTAAAATTTTTTAAAAGGTTGATTTTTAGTCTTTTTAAGAGTTTTGGTCAATTGACTCCATTTGGTAAAAGGGGTTTTTGATGTTTTCTCAAACAATAGGGTTCGTTTTGAAATTTTCTCAAATCTCAGGAGAGTTTTTTTTTTATATTTCTAAAATCACGTTCATCTTCATGTTTTTGATATTATAAATTCCTTTAGTATAATATGACCTGAATGAAATTCGAACCCTCGCTATCAACGTGTTCATCCCACTGCTTACCATTATACCATAGATGTACATTTTCATATGTCTGTCCTCCCACGTATTAATCATAATATCCGAATTAATAATCCTATGATTTATCTTCTCCGTATTAATCCTTAAAAGTTGACGGAAAAACTGAGACGAGCAAATCAACTTTTGCCACCGTAGATGCACATTTTCATTAATAGAATTTTTCATACTATAGGATTAATTGCAATCAAGAACAGGCTAATTTTCAGTGATAACAAAATAAATGCAGTTTTATGAACTTCATCCAAACAAGGATGGACATGGCAATTAATTCTCAAATAAATTCAGGATTCTATATATAAAAGTAACGAACTTAAACCTGGAAATAACCAAGTTCTCATAAATATGAATCTTCAGCAAATAAAAACGTGAGACGATCTCTCATACTCATTTTTCAAACCTGATGAACTCTATATTTCATTCCAGAGGTCAGCACAAGGTTATCCTGACTGCATTATTTGTTCTTAGGGCTCCCTTCAAGGCATCAGAAATGAATAATGACCGATAAGCAGAAATATTGGCGATTAGAAAATAACGACCATCGGCCTCACTGGTAGAGCTGCTTAATTCTTTTGGCAGCTTCCAAAATATTCTCTCTGTGACCAAAAGCACTGACCCTGATAAAGCTCTCTCCTCCAGGTCCAAATCCACTACCGGGTGTAGTAACCACATGGCCCTTCTCAAGAATCTCTGCGAAAACATCCCATGAGCTTCGACCGGGGAACTGTACCCAGACGTAGGGAGCATTCTTCCCACCATAAACATTGAAGCCGAGTGAAGTAAAGGTATCGACAATTATCTTGGTATTCTCTTTGTAGAAGTTGATAGTTTTTTGCATGGCCTGAACCAACAAGAGGGAATCAGAGTATGTACCGCTTATCATAGACTATGATAGGCGGCTAAACATTGCATAAAAGCTGACCTTTAAACCTGCGGGAGAGAGACAAGCTAAACCTCCAGCTTGCGCGATGTTTGATGCACCATTAAAGCAAGTGCATACAATACGATTGAAATCCTTCGCAACAGGAAAACCATCAGCGAAAAGCAGTTCCTTCGGGATCACAGTCCAGCCAAGGCGAACACCAGTGAAGCCAGCATATTTGGAAAATGATGATATTTCAATTGCTACCTGCCAAACATAAAGTGTTATGTGATTCCAAACCAATATTTGATGCTAATCGAAAGAAAGCCGTAGGCATTGTAATTGAATGGACAATACTAATCTGTCTCAGTAGTTTCCTTAATATTTCATGCTATTTTCTATGACTGGGTACTTTTGCAGGAAGCAAGCATTCAGGTTTGAGTTTTCAAAAGAGAAAAACAAAAAAACAAAATCACCGATGACAACTTTAAGCATAAATTATCAGAGAATTTCTAATTTGCAGCATTTAGACACAGAATGATATCAACCATTACTTAGCTGGATAAAAGTGATAAACTTTGATGTGGATCTTGTTTGAGGTTGAAGGTCAAAAACTCAGGATTCACGACCATATCAAATCGATAGAATCAGAATCACTAAGAGCAATAAAATAATAAAATAATAGTTTTTATATTAATTAATCTGCGATTGAAAAAAAAATTGCTAACTAATTAAAAATGATTTTAACATTAATTAAGAAAATTGAATTAATGTTATTTTCATTTATAATGGTTTCATATTCTTGATATTATTTTTAATAATTAAACAACAAATAATGATAGACATAAATTAATAACTTTTTATCATCATTTAATTTAGATAATTAAATTAAGATATGCTTGTTATCAATTCATTTAAAATTAGTTTCAGAATTCATATGAACTTGAAAAATAATCAATCCAATTTTAGTTTATTTTATCATACTTTAATTTAATAAATTTGTGTACTTATTTGTGAAGGGAAATAGACCTACTTGATCATAAATAACAATCATCCATTATATCCATAGCTACCATTGAAAAGAAAGAAAGAAAAAAAGAGGAACTTTTAGCATACCACACAATGTACCATGTGTCACCGTCACATAGAATCACGAATTCACACCAAAATAGTGAAAACCTTCAATATTCATTGATGTATAATTTTGTCACATTTCAATACAAGTTCTTTCCCCCCAAATTGGAGGACTCTTCAAGACATGGCCAAGAAATCAACCTTAAATCAGATCAAGCAACTGCCAATCCCAACACAACTCAACCGATAGGTATTTGGGTCAGCAGAGTTTGCCAACCATGCTGGCATATGCAGCATTACTGTTCATAAACAGGAACGGCTCGCATAGCAAGGATATGGACAACTTCATGAGCTCTCCTAACCTGCTTTTTAAGACTAACTTATCTACTCAAATCTCACCCCTCTTTCTCACTCATTCCAACAAGGATCTCCTCTCTCTCTTCCGTTCTGCAGCTCATCTCTTTCCCCTTTCCCGTGGCTATTGTCCAGCTATGGATGAATCCTACAAGAGGATATCCTTCCATATGGATACTGATATACCATATCTATATGTTCTCAGTATCAGATCAATCAGATGAACCTAAGATTTAAATGTCGACAAAGAGAAACAAGTATTGATGATTTTAACTCGCACAATATAATAACGATATCTGCACTTTCTATTATCGAGATTCTTATGATCCAAGTAGCATACATTCTTTTAAATAAATTTCACAAGTAGTAACATTTGGCATGCTAAAAGTTAGAACATACCCCACAAGCTAAGGCAAAAAAATATATAAATATTTTTTAACAGATAAATTTCAACTGGTATTTAGATGCAAGTAAAATACTTAATGTCGATATAATGAGTCATGGCAGACATGATGTGTCTGGAAATGAATGTGGGTGACATAACTGATATATATGGGTAGCGACCATAAGTTGACACTGGACTCACCTCTTTTGCCCCAGGGATTTCATAGATAGAACGAGGACTGTCATCTGAGATATACATAGCATATGCAGAATCATAAACTATGATGGACCCATTATCCTTTGCAAATTGAACTAGTTGGGTCAGCTGATCTCTCGTTGCTGCAGAACCTGTTGGGTTGTTTGGTGAACAGAAATAGATGACATCAGCTTGTGAGATACTTGATAAATCAGGGAAAAAGTCATTCTCAGGTACACATGTCATGTATTCAATGTTTGCATATTTCTCAATATCTTTCTGAAATAAACCAGTTTGCCCCATGATAACACTGGAATCCACGTATGCCTGTAAATAAAAGACCATTAGTAAGAAGCTTCCGGCAATTTCTACATTGATTTGCATAATTTCCCATCAACAAAACATCAAAATGAAGTTTAATACTGCTATTGAACGAGTGGATAAGTTCATAAACCATATGCAAACTGGCATTCCTCCAGAATACATGGAGAATATACACAAGGATACTACTGGTTAGACACAATATTCCAAAGCAACTTGTTTTATATCAAACAAAAAACAAATTGAAAATATTCAGAGTTAGACTCACAGGATATGAGGGATCTTGAACGGCCATCTTCACTTGAGATCCAAAAAGAAGCTGCCAAAAAAGTAAAAAACTAAGCCATTTTGTGTACCCTTTAGCCAAGATTATCAGAGCCACAAGGGCTCAGCAGCTTTTGATTTCCAAATTCTAATGAAGAAGCATATGCATAGAACAAATCCATAGCAAAAACAAAAATAAAAAGTTTCAAGCAGATCAAGATGGACTTAGTAGATCAAGATGAACAGACACCATAATAAAGAATAGCACAACCTGAAGCCGAGAGATATCACACTTTGCCCCATCTGATACAAATATGTCGGTTTCTTCAATACCAAGGTCTTTGTAGTATGTTAAGGCTATAGTAGCTCTTAGTTTCTGCAAAAAGTTCAACTAGCAAATGTCATGAGTAGACAATTGGAGCATTGCACATTCCTATTGCTCTGAAAAAATACAGACCAACCAGGAAAAACATAATATCCTTAAACCAATAAAATGATTATCCTGCATCAAGGACAACCAAATTTAGAGCTTCTAACTTCACATAATGGCAACTAAAAACCAGGTGAAAATTAATCAGGCTGAAGAAACCAACAGAAATCACAATCAAATGTGTTATTTTCCTCTTCTAAGAATTCATGCCATGCATTCTCATAGAAGATGAATGGAGAGAAAATTCTAAGAAATATAAAAAAACAAAGATTGAAATTTCAAAAGATAAATATTTGTCATCTCACATCTTTCTTATCTAGAGTAACGGAAGTGTTACTTTGTTCTATGGTGATGACATAGCATTTACGGGAGACGAAAGGTTTCAGCAGCTATGAATATGTAAGTTGTTGAGAAACAAGTAGAAAGTTTAGAGATAGTACCCAAGTAAACTTATGTGAAAGAAGTTTACAAGCAACTTCATTCCAAAGTATATGGAATCTTAATTTATGGAAGCTTGTGATCATTTGATACTCGATAAGCAAGGCAACAGAGAAACTTGTCAAACTCTTATAAGTCATGTTGTTTTGACTAGATATGGCTATGTAAACAGGTTCTACATGTTGTCTATATTATGACTATTGAAACATGCAAAATGAATATCATTCATAAGTTCTTGCTCTATGATCCGGGGTAACCTAAACGGGAATGCGGGCCCGCCCGGACGAGGCATTAAGGAAGATCTAACCCCTCACGGAGCCCACAGAACGGAGCAGCCGGCCAAGAGCCGAGCTGATGGCGGGCCAATCAGGCCGGGGAGGGTCGGTCGGCCGGTTTAAGGTGGTGCCCGGTCAGTCGGACCAAGGCGTCCAACGACCGAGCTGAAGGCCTGGGGCAGAAGACGGTCGAGCTGGATTCAGAACGCTCGTGGACGCCATTACCGGCCAATTGGCCGGGCTGATACCAGTCAGGCAGTCGGACCACGAGTGACCGACCGATAGGCCCCAGGCGTCCGGTCGGCTGAGACAAGGCATCCGGTTGGGCCGGGGGCATTCGCAAGTCGTGAGGGATATCACCGAATTCCTCTCGAAGTGCGAAGGACCCAGCAGACCTCCCTGCCAGACAACAGGACGAAATGGACCCACTGAGGCGACGAACATTTATGGAAAGTTGACGGTCGTACCTCTAGGTTCACACTAGGGAACAATAAGGTTGCGTTAGCCCCCTGAATCGATAGGCAGTTATGAAAGGTGGGCGATCGTACCGCTAGGTCAAAGGGCTACGCGGTACTATGATGGGCGCAGCCGCCCTCTTGTCGGCTGTCAGAGGCCTGCAGACGGATTCGTTGTCAGCAGGGAATCAGTCCTTGTCTGTTATCTCGCCTATATAAAGACCCCTGGAGGTAGAAAAAGGGACATCTACAGTTCTCATCCACTATTCGCCGGAATCTCTGGTGTGGTCGGAATTCTCTTGTAGCTCCCTCGTCGGAGCTCTGCCCGGCTGGCCCTTGTGTCCCCACCAAGGGAAGCGCCCTCGGCATCTCCTTCGGCGGCCTGGGAAATTTGACAGCTCACCGCCGAATATTGACCCGGTCGGCCGAACCTCCATCATCCGACCGGAAGGTCTCCGTAACCCGATCGGCGGTTTCTGCTAACATCCGGTCAGCGATCCAGCTGTCAGCCCTCGGTCAAGATCCTAGCCAGTCATTACAGGGTGGCCCACTCTTCGCTTGCTGACAGGATCACTCTACCTTCTTGATGAACTATGCTGGCAAACAAACAACGACTATGAATAATAAGTAGGGCTTAATTAATTGTGTAGGATATGGACATATACTTCAAGAATGAGAAATAAACGTCTCCACAGTTGGATTGATAGTTAGTGCGTGGATGTTGCCACCTTGAGGTCTGGAGTCAAAACCTGACAAAGCCAGTGTGCCCGCCCTCCCCACGCGATAGCCACAACATCCGGGCTAATAGCCCCCTGATTTACCTTCTCCGTGTTGGCCCTGGGACAGGTTGGCGGGAGCGTTGAGGGCGAGCGAATTGTCTTTTGCCACCTCAAGAATGAGAAATAAACTATCAAACAATATAAAAAATACAGGATGTTTCACTTCCAGTGTCGTGCATATTTATTTATTTTTCAGGTTTTGGGATACTGCACATAGGTTGTTTAAAAGCTTTATTGCAGATCATCTTTCAAGCTTCAATAGTCACTGCCTTTCTGAATTTCTACCTTGATCCATGTTTATCCCTCCCCCACATTTTCATTGTTCTCTAAGATGACATGTAGAACAGAGAAACAAAAATATAGTTTCCTTATGCATTTACTTGCACTTCATCCACTCTAAATGTAAGACAAGTTGTTCTCATTTTTAATAATGATCAGAAAGGTTTTGCATGAAAAAATTGAAATGAGCATAAATGACTCAACAAGAAACATGATGTTACAAAAATAAATGTTACCTTATCCCCTTGTTCAGCACCATAACCACTATAACCTTCAAAAGTTCCAAGAGAATGTGCTCTCTGCATCGCAGAGTACAAGTTTAGAAGTCTTCCATGCAAGAATGTGAAGATCCACATTCAAAGCATTACTAAACACATGTGGTTTCATAATTTAAAAAATACAAACTAATTCCACGAAATTTTTACCAGTGAACAAATCTAAAACAAATTTCACGAGGCAGTGAATCAAACTCAACCACTCAGTAATCCATATGCAATATACTAGCTAAATCAATCTTCAGTAGCATAACATTTGATAGCCCAGAAATTATATATGCAACCGATTTATCAGCTTTATTAAATACAATCCTTATACAAACATTATATATGAGATTGCAATTGACATAATTTATGACACTTGCAAACAAAAATGTGTTAGAATAAAAAACCACTTTAAAGCTATTTTTTTCTTATAGTTACCACCATCACAAACATAGATACAACATATGATTAAAAATAAATAAATAGATAAAAGGACAAGGACCATGGGGAAGTTACAAAGCATGCTGCGTGAATACCATGGCCATGGCAGAAGTTATGTCATCCGGAATGGGTTCTGTAGTATCACCAATGCCAAGGCTTATAACTTTTGCATCTGGGTACTTCAACATGTGTGCTGATCTCCTTCTAGCGATCTAAACTCAAGCACATATGAAACTTCAGGTTTGATAATATAAATTCAAGCAATAGTGACCCAAAATAAGCATCATTTAACTTAAGTAAACAAAAAATAGGTCCCGCAAATAAAGTCTAGAAACTTATAGCATTTAATTTGAATAAAAATACCATGTTAACCAAGTTAAGAAGATAAATAAGAAAGTTGTACACCGCATAGCTAATATTCGACCAATATAAATGTGAAGCAAAACAGAAAATGGATTAACATTCTAAAAAACAAATATCAGTATCCTTTTAAGCATTATAGCATTGCAAGCAATAACCACTTATCAAATGGATTTGCCATACAAGTTTACAGGTTAGGAACAAGACAGCATTATGCTCCCAACAAAAGCTTAGCATCATTTGTTCACCCAGAATATCAAACACAGCTGCTTCTTGTCGCATTGCCAATGAGAAAACAGAATAGACACCTATGCCCCCGAGATGTGACAGGTGATGATGATCTAGCATGCATTTTGTGCTTTATATGAATCTAGCACCAACATAAAAAAAATAAAAATTCTAGTTCCTCAAATCTCCACAATCTTGACATAGTTACATACTTATAATTCCCATTACTTTGACATGCTGGCACTTTATTATATAATTTAGTATTCATATAGAATTTTGACTTGGCATTAGAACTAAATTTTAACATAGACAGAAAATGGAAGTCATATTTATCCAATGTTTGCTCATAATTAACAAACACAAGCCCAACTTCCATTTAATTGAGTCGGAAGTTGTTGAATTATTAACCTAAGTGATTCATTGATGATTGGCTTTGCATAAATGTCAACATGACAACAAAAAAGGCCTGATAACAAAATCAAGGCCAACCAGATTTGATAAAAATTTGAAAAACATAAGGACAGGTTAGTAGTTGAAAAATCATACTAGACGCAGTAAAAGTAAGAACAAATGCATGTTTGAGAGCAAGAACAGCTCTTCGAGAAAAAACATTACAAATTCAATACTAACCTCTGGGAATAAATAACCTGCTTGAAGTTTAGCCATATTTGCATTTCTTGAGACCTTTGTCTTGAAAACTTCAAACAAAATTTTCATGTTTCAGTTTGCTGAAGGTGTAAATAGTCATTATTTTGAATGTTGTAGAAGCAAAAACGTCTGTTGCCTAACTTAAAACTGCAGACTACTATAAGGAGGAATACAGCTCTAAGAAAAATATTCGCCATGATATGCACAAGCAATGAGTTAGTGGCACATCCAGCACAATAACAGAAGTAATGAATCTTGAAAAAAAACTGAGTCATATATCTAACTGGATACATGTTCGAAAATTGAGAACTGAATTGGACAGTACACGAGGAGTGTTCAAGAATTTCACATTGCACAATCAACAAAACTAACAAAATGTTAAAATCTGCAAGAAATAGCGTGAGCAAAATATAATTCAACATCTTCCCATGTTAGTGTAGTTAGGTCTAACATATAACTATGGAGTATTGAAAAATGAATACCTTATTAATTACAACATTGTAACATGAATGATATGTCCAAAATTGGATATCTGTAAACTGAAAACTTGAAGAACAAGATTGCAAACTATATAGTCAGCCACTTACATTGGTAAAGTTTTTACCAATTAGATAAGGGAAGGAAGAGGTGATGGTTAAGGAGTACCAAAAGAGTAGGAAGAATTTCCAATGAGTTTTGACGATAAAGTAGTCTAGCAAACCGCTGCCACAGTGATTGTATGTGCCAGTTATGCACAAGAAAATCACAAACTAGGAGATAAAAACAGTTTAAAACACAAGGAAACAGGTGACCACGTGTCATATTTCCACCAACTAGAAATCATCGTTTTATTTGGCAAGAATTGGTGTAAGTAGTGTATTAATCAAGGTTGCCAAGACAAAAACTAACTATAAACCTCTCAAAGAGACTGCTTTACAATAACAAGTCTGACCAATTCACAGCTCCTTTGTTAATTTCTTATCGACTAAACGTTTTGAATGAATGAATGAAATGTGATTGATAATGCTAAAAAAGGAAATTGTAATTAGTTGAATTCGGTAAATTTGTCTTCTCAGGTTTATCCTATACTCTATAGACAAAAAGCTTTTTCAAGATATTCTTGCATAGTAATTTATTTTAAGGATCCTGTTTCAACTTTCTAGTGTTTCTATCCTGAGGCTTCTCTCGATTAAAATTGCAAGAGAAAAGAGGTTTCATCTACTTTGTATGAATCTTTTGTCCATCAAAATTGGAAGAATGCCTTGCCTCTGTTTCTTCCCTTCCTTCTCATATGGGCTTCGAATGTTAAAATTAGGTAATTGTTTGAGGATGGTAAGGGAGTTAATGAATCTACTATTCCTTCTCAACTGAGCCATCCTAGTTAAATGTGATAAGTTATGTTTGTTTTACATGTGCTTAGCAATTGGCATGCTAAGGCTAAATATATATCTAATAGTAGGTAGCCTTTTTTCCATTGCCTCATCTATGGACTATGTTTAAACTAACACATTTATTAAGGTTTCTAGAGGTAGAGTGGAAGGTAGAAACAATACATTCACTGTAAGTTTGTTTGGTTTAATCAATCCATGAACAACAAGTAGTCAAAATAGAGGTGGACTTGTTTACAAAAATATATCATTTTAACCGAATAGTATGTATCTACAATCTGCTCGCCTCCAAATGCTTCAGGATTTTTTTTCAAAATTATTTTTTTTTTACATTTTGCAAATTCCACGAATTTTCAGCTACATTATGGTTCGGGTAAACTAAATAATCATCATTAACGGTTAAAAAAATTATACTAAAATTCGAAAGTGGAGGATAGAATTGCTCAACATTATAGAGCAAAAGAAAAGTGAACCCAAGATTACTAGCGGAAAAAAAAACTGTCAGTGGATTCGAAACTCAAACCGACTCTTCAGCCATCGAGAACAAAACCAGCAAGCCAAATAACAATTTGCCAACCAGGCGAAAACTCAAAATAGATTCGGAATGGCCGAAAATTAATTGAGCAGGTTAAAACAACAACCAACAGGCGATGTCATTCCAAGACGTAGGAAGATGATATTGTTACCGGTCTCTTCCGCAGAAGGAGCTGAGACGCACCTGCACACTCCAGGCTTTCTGCCTGGAAGAGACACATTCCGAGACCTGCATCGTGATTCTGAATCAAATAATAAAAAAACAAATGATATTAGGAACCTTGCGATAAATGGTCTGATCGACGCACCTGAAAGTGTTGGTGGCGGTGAAAGAGTTGCTGCCTAAGAAATCGGAGAATCTCGAAGAAACGGACATTGAAATCTGCAGCGCGGAGGACGCCATCTCCTTCAAACGCTAAACAATAACAAGCTCAACCGCCGTCGCCTAAACCCTAACGAGCCTCAACGAAGTCGCGAAAACTGCGAGCGAGGGCGGCGAGTGTGTCGCCGAGCGTGACGAGAAAACTACCTCATGTCGGGTCGGATACTCGCATCCAACTGTGGAATCCGATAACTGCACCTGATCCGACCCGATTGCACCAGAGAATTTGATTTATTTTAATTGTATTTATTTTTTAAAATCAATCTGTAAATATAAATATAAATAATTATCGTATTACTCATCTTAATTATAGGAGTCACGATGTTGTTTGGTGCAGGCTAACCTAAATAACTCATCGACCAATAGATTTAGAATGATTTTGTATTCTTGAAAAAGTTTCATCAATATAGCAATCGATTGATATATGCAAAATCATATTTCTGAGTAAGATCGTAAATGAATCAAACGTTATGAGCAAGTTTGATATTCGACTTACTAAAAATTTATTTATATTCATTCAAGATAAATTAAATAGATAAGTTTAAACAACTTATTTAACTAAATAAATAAACTTGAACACGTTACTATTCAGCTTATTAATATTCGTGAATAAATTAGTGAATAACATTCGTACACAATATTCGTGAATTATAACGTTCATGAATAATATTCACGAACAATATTGGTGAACCATATTCGCCAATAAAACTCCTAAATAAAGAAAAAAATATTTAAAGTGAATAAATAAATTTATATTATCAAACTCAATAATTAATCGAACGAACTTAAAGTGTAAAATTTCAGACAATTAAATAAACTTAAATTGAGAACTCGATAATATTTAAATGAATCAAATTTAAATTGAGAGCTTGATAATATTTAAATGAATCAAGCTTGAGTAAAGCTTAAAACAATTCAAGCTCGTAAAAAAATTAAACCAAACTTGAATAATCATTTTAACAACTTAGTTATTTTTAGGTTTAGCTCGATTTAGCTTGCTCTATTACCTTACAAACAAGCTTGAATGCTATAAAGTTTGGCTTATTTATCGTCTTATTCCTAAGTAATTAGTCGGTTTCGTTCGAAAGTGATTGTTAGACCTAGGCAATCCCGAATGACTTTAGAACAAAACTGATATATTCATTTCAGGCTAGTAAATATATTTATGCACAAAGTATGCAGTGGATTGGATCACGAAAATTTCATTTAGAGATTTAATCATTGAAGATATTTTAATAATTTTTTATATTATTGATGTGGTATATTTAGAGCCGCCAATTTAGACTAAACAGGTTGGGTTGATACGTCCCGTTAAACAATTTAAACAGGTTAAATTGAAATTTTATCAACCTAAACCCGTAGTAAGGCGACCCGCGATTTGCATGGGTTGATCCGCGATGAGCTTGAGTTGACCCGCAGGTTAAGAAATATATATAGATTAAGTTTTTTTTATCAAACTATTATTGTTTTATTATAATTTTGAAATAAAAATAATAAAAATAATATTTTTTGTTACGTATGATTACTTGTATATATTTATTTACATTGACAATATATATTTTTAATACATTTTATCGATGAAAATTTTCTGCAGTGTTGAAGATGATTTTTAAATTTTTTTTTTAAATTTTGATAGACTTGAGGGATTGACTTGTCTAATTCACAACCCATCTTAAATTGAGCCAGATAGAATTAAATTGGGAATTTCTGAATCCGTAAGATGAGAGATCGGCTCATCTCATCGTGTCAAACGATTGATTTGTTACGAAGTGACCCACCCGTTACAGACCCCGTTTGACTATCGGAATAGAAAAATAACGCACTCGAAACTTTAACCGCAGCTTTTGAATCCAAATACTAAAGCGATCAAATGGCATAGGTTAAAGTTCCGAGTGAATTATTTTTCTATTTCGATCGCTCTAAGTGTAGTTCCATCGGTCACCATGCCACCTCATGAAGATAGATCATTGCCAGGAGAACTCCGATAACTCGGCGTGGCAGGGCATGAAACATTACGGATGATCATTAGCTCGAGTCCCACTCGGGTCGGGTCGTCCGATTGGATAATTAACCGAGTACAACCAGAATTAGCCCCAGTCGAAAACACCGAGTGCTCGACTCAATATCAGTAGGTCAACACCCAGTAGACGCTCGGTCGGCACCCTCTCTGTGTTATAATCCTGTTTTTCGAAGGAGGAGTCGGTCAAGCTAAGTCTGAGTATCCCACGACTCGGTGTAACACAAATGCTCTGATCGGTATGTCATTAGTTGCATAGCTAGGTTTCACTTGAGGTGACCGGTCGCCGCACCCTTTCGATGCGCTCCGACTCGGGAGCTGTCGCTATCCGTGACAGTACCTACCTTCCGACACCACATTGATAAAGGTAGTATCAGAGTCGACGTAAGTCGACTCGGGTCTCACACCACTCGTGTCTGAATCACGGATATTCCGCTGACACAATACTTTCCTGATAAGTTCTGGCAACTCGTACCACGACGCCTCCTGCGTATGTCAGGATAAAGCGCCGCTAGTTGGCGAGATAGCAGCGACTCTTGATCCTGTCCCCATACGAGACAAAATGCGGTAGAAGTAGGGTAGAGACTGGCGACTCTCTCTGCTATATAAGACTCTCTCGGGGAATTCTCTTTCACCCTGTTTGGAAAGGAGGGAATTGGAATTCCTTTAGGAATTGGAATTCAATTCCCTCATTTGGTAACAACTTTTATGAAGGAATTGAAAAGGAATTGAATTCCAATTCCTTCCACACCCCCCAAAATAAATCAGACCTAAAGGGGTCTGATTTGGGAAAGGAATTGAATTCCAATTCCCTTCCAAATTTAAAATGACTAATTCATCCTTAACAAATCAGCAAACTGCTGCAACCCTGCTTCTCAGTAACATAAAGCGATGATAATCTGCTGGCGATGGAAACCCAGCAGGGGGGACTACAGAAGGTGCTTGATGTGTGATGATAGGCATGCTCTCAAGTGGTGGAGGCAGTGGCGGTGGAAGATAATAAAGAGGAGGAAATTCTTGTAAAAAGATGAACACCAGGAAATTCTTGTAAAAAGATGAACACCCTCAATATTATGCAAACAAACGACATTAAACGCATCACAACTACAGGGAAGGCATACCATAGCGTATGGGAGGCATAACATGCCGGAACTGCGGTGGCATGCCAAAGATCGGCATCATAGTAGGTGAGGATGGAGGCTGCTGTAGTAGTTGTGGCTGAATGAATGGCCGGGGGTCTGCTCGCTGCTGAAGGAATGGTGTCGGCGTTTGCGGTTCTCTAGTGTTAAAACCTCTAGGACTCATCCAGCCATAGCCTCCACGGTCATGTTCACGCCGGTTACCATGGCGCAACTGGTGGGGAGGAGTTCCAACAACTCCACCACCATGGTTTCCCCTTCTACTGCCACTGTGACCAGCTCTGTGGTAAGTGCTGCTGCTTTGCGTCTGATGCATGAGGCCGACAGGAGGCCCATCCAAAGGACTAGTTGAATGCTGAGCTTCCCTTGGGTTATGATTGATCGGCGAACTGCTGTTAGCATCGGTACATCTTTTTAAAGAGTTAATGATTGATTTTTATCTTACTTAAGGGTAAAATGGTAAAAGTATAACAATTGATTTCAATTATGATTGATTTTAAACATGAAAATTCATGATTCCAAACATGAAAATTCAATTCAATTCACTTGTTTACTAATTCATTCCAAACAATTTCGACCGGAATTCAATTCCGACCGGAATTTAATTACAATTTCTTACTTAAAAGGTTTCCAAACAGGATGTTTATGAATTGCTGAAGGTTATTTTTCTTGCAGGAGAAATACTAGTTGGAATCGTTCTCAGTGTCACCTCACTTTTGAGAGTTTACGTCGCTCGCCAACGGGATCCTGGATTTGTGATTTTGGGAGTTTTAGGGACAATTTTTCTAGCGTACCAGAGCAATTTTTTTTTTTTTTATGCCATTCGTTCGTCCCAATCCGGCGGACAAGGACGCAGAGCCGTTCGTGGAGTCGATCCCATGGGGCGATACGGACGGTACGAAGATTTGCTGGGCGCCGGCTCCGTGAAACGGATGTACCGCGGCTTCGATCAGGATTCAGGACGAGGGTATCGATCAAAGCCCTCAAGAAGTGGTCGCGCCAGATACTTAAAGGTCTTGACTACCTCCACAACCACGAGCCCTGCATCATCCACCGCGACCTCAACTGCTCCAATGCGTTCATCAATGGCATCGTTGGCCAGGTTCATTCCGCCGTCAAAAATTACTCTTTTACAAATTGTATATACCCAATTGATTTCCACAACAATCTATTTGCTGGGAGTTTCATATCGTCTTTATCTAATCGTTCGTCTCCGCTTTACAGGTAAACATGGGCGATCTGGATCTGGCGACGGTCCTCGGGACGAACCACACGGCGCACTCGATCCTGGGCACGCCGGAGTTCATGGCGCCGTAGCTGTACGAGGAGGACGACACCGAACTGGTAGACATTTACTCTTTCGGGATGTCCGTGCTGGAGATGGCTACGCGCGAGATCCCTTACAGCGAGTGCGACAGCATCGCCAAAATCTACCGGAAGGTGACGTCCGGCGTGCGGCCGCAATCCTTGAACAGGTCAAATACCCCGACGTCAGGGCCTTCATCGAGCGTTGTCTCGCCAAACCCCGGGCTCGCCCTTCCGCCGCTGAGCTCCTGGCCGACCGCTTCTTCCTCGGCCTCGATGATGACGATGACTCCGACGCCCATGTCACGCTTCAACCAGCTCCGCCTCAGCGCCACCCTCGGCCAAGCTCATCCTCAGTCGCCGCCAACATCGCTTGCCTGCAGATTGCACGACGGCGCGTACTAACTAGAGGAGAACGTGGAAGCCGGCAGCTAGATATGCATCAGTGTGTTTGAATGTTTTTTCCCCAGGTATTTCTTGATTTAATTTAGTCGAATTTGATGTTTAGAACTTGTTTGGTTTGTCGAAAGTTGTCTAATTTAACGCTGAAAAAGCAAAAACAAGAAATACATCCATCTTATCGAACGAATCCAGATGATGCCCACCATGTGTTTGCTAGAACGCAAGGACGACGGGGCTGCCCATGGCGTAAGTAACGAGCAGCATCATCCTCCGCGCGCCGCGGCGGAAAGTTCGGTACCACTGGAGCGTGAAGTCGGCGGCCTCCGGGACCAGCGTCTCTGCCACCTCCACGAATGAGCTCAGGTTCCTCACCGGCGGCAGGCAGAGCGTCAGCGGCACCGCCGCGAACGCCGCGGCCAGAAACAGCTGCAGCGGCATCTCGTCCGAGACCAAGAACAGACGCACGGGAGGGAATGCTTGACTCTGTGAGTTTGTTGGACACTTTATGGTCTTCATCTAAGTTGTTTGGTGCAGGTTGACTGGCAGTTGTTCCCTCACATGGATTCCATCTCAACGATTTTCTAATTATTCATTTTTTCCAATTTAAGCGAAAATGATTTGTTAGATGTGTAAAATTATCTAATTATGAGTCTAGAGAACATCCTTTTTATTTAAAAAATAAATAAATAAAAGTTGTATATGAAATTATTATAATATTTGTATAACTTAGTTTTAGTTTTAAAATAAGTTATTTTTAGTTTAACTTATCAAAAATAGTATATAAAATATTTTGACATAATTTTTTTATTAACTTAGTTAAAATTATCATATAAGGGTATAACAGTTTAATTTTTTTTTTCAAGATAAGAATCATGAAGGCACTTTTTTAACTTTTAAAAAATAAAAGTTGTATGTCTTTAATGAAATAGTAATTAAGGATGATCTTTTATATTTATTTGTTTGCTTATAAAAGTGTTATCATTCATAATTTTATGTTGGTTTATTTTTCTAAACAAATAATTTTACTTATTTTAATGGGTTATATTTTTTGTGAACTGATTAATCTCAGGAGCGATAGTCTGATCTTCATCCATCAACTAAATTCAGATAGAATGATAGCTTTTGACGTGATATCATCAGTTGTTCACGAGCAGATGTGTTAGGACTTAGGTGTGAGAATTAAACCTAATTACTTTACGAATATACCCTGCATCTTATCCACCCCACTGGGCCGGAGAGAGTTCGGGGCACTGGGCCGGAGAGAGTTCGGGACGTTTGGTTTATATTTTTCAATTTATTTTTATATAAAAAATATAATTTTCTGAAAAACATGTTTGGTTTGTATTTTCTAACTTTATTTTTCAGAAAAAAACATAGTGTTTTCTGAAAAATTAGAGAATAAAAAAAATTATTTTCTAAAAAATTAAAAAAATATGGTTTTTTGAAAAATGAAAAATGACACAAACCAAACGCCCCTTTAAATTTCTTAGATCTCATCAAACACTAGCAAGTAGCAATTAATTGAGCTATCTGTCGTGAATATTTTCAAATTTATTTTAACAATCGATCCTTTCAAAATTAATCGGCTTGAAAGCTTGTATATCTAAAATTCACAACCATCATATTGCTCTTAAGGCTCAATACAACAATTAAATTCTTGAAATAATTAATTAGATATTTAATTTTAGAATTTAAACTTTCGAAGTCTAAATTTTAACAGTGATTTGTTGAATTTTTTTTCTAATGAGATGATAAATTTAAGAATATTAATCGCATAAACTTGTAAAAATAATATAAAGCAGGCACATAATAAATATAGATATGCAGGAATCTGATAAGAAAAAGAGCCGAGTTAGAAATAGTTATCCGGTTGAAGCGCCGGCGTACCGACTGCCCTTAGAGAATTGATTGCCGTCCTACGGTGCAAAGGCTCCCGGCAAAATTCCCATAAGATCCGACAACCACGCGGCGTTCGTAGGTGCACTCCAAGACGAACGCTGCCTCCGGACCCAACCTCAGATCGTACAAGGCGAAGCCTCAAGACCGAAAACCGAAGAAACGCTCGAGAACAGAAAATGCTCGAAGAAAAGAAGAGAGGAGAAGCAGTGAATGAATTCTGCATTCTTCCTCCCTTCTTTTATAGATCCGAAGAGGTTTCTGTCGCCTCTTCGCAGAGGAGTCGCAGCCACGCCACGCGAGGCGTCACGTCGAGCGACGCTGGGAAAGGCGTTTCTCAAAAAAAAAAAAAGAATAAATAAAAGGAAAGAAAAACTAAAACCAAACCAAATTGGTTTAGGAATCAAACCGAACCGAAATCTGCAAAACCAAACCGGGCCGCCCGCAAGCGCGAGGCTCACGGGATGGGGATTTGCACCCCCCTGCGCGTGATAATCGCGTGCGTCGCGCCCGGTTTATGGATTTCCAGCCCAGACCCCCTGAAACCACCTAGTTTGGGCTCAACCCGTGCATGCGTGTAGGTCCCCCTAAGCCATCTAAGCATGGTTGGAATGACTTCATATATAAGGCATTCCAACTCCGATAGCTTAGCAATGTGGGACTAAACTTCCTTCAATAAATTTGAAATTCCAAAAAAAATCAACAATCTCCCACAAATTTCAAATTATAATAAATAATAAAACAGGTCTTGAGGCTTTGTCGTAATGAGCTTTCAGTGAAAATACCTTCCGGTTTGAATTTTCACCTAAGTAAATCAATCTTATTCACACAGGTTTGAAGTGAACTAAGTCTTGAACTTAAACCTTTAATATGTGAAAATCAATTGGCAACAACTCATCACAGGCGACGGTTGAATCCTTCTGGGTTGGTGCATTACAGCCATGCCACCGAATCTTGTTTCATAAGTGTTAAGGAGAGTTGCCCAGACCCCCCACACTGCGGCCTCACAGTTACACTTACATAGGTGAGTTCTCCAAGGATGTACTGCAAGCATCCTGTCATAAAGACCTCGAACTCATTAAGAGCCTGAAGCTCATCCTTACTAGCAGTCAAGCATCTATCCAGGGAAGAGACTTTGAGATTATATCTCAATCAAATTTATGCTTACGGTTCACCCTTATAGCTTGTTTATACCACATTGAACCTACTTCTTGGGATCTCCAATCAGATAGGTTGGGTTGTCGCTATAGATGAAACCAGAATAGGCCTCAATCCCATTCCCTTACTGGATCTCTTGATTTTCTCAGAATCAAGTCCTTTTGTGAGTGGATCAGCAATATTGTCTTTTGAACTTACAAAGTCCAATGACACCACTCCGAGAGACACTAGCTCACGAACAGACTTCAATCTTATTCGTACATGTCTTTTCTGTTTCTGGTTATACTTGGAGCTTCTAATCTGAGCTATTGTTGTTTGATTATCACAATTCACTGAAATAGGAGGTATTGGCTTCACAATCAAGGGAATCTCAGTAAGAAGACCCTTAAGCCAATCAGCTTCAGTTATTGTGGTATCCAAAGCACACAATTCTGCCTCAGCTGTAGAACGGGATATGATCGTTTGTTTAACAGACCTCCAAGCAACTGCACCGCCTCCAAGTGTAAAAACATAGCCAGTAACGCCTTTACACTTAGCAGTGTCAGCTATCCAACTGGCATCACTATATCCCTCCAAGACTGTAGGGAACCTCCCATAGCACAAGCCCAAGGATATAGTACCCTTTAGGTATCTGAGTACTTTGTCTAATGCATCCCAATATGTTCTGTCCGGACAACTGGTAAACCTGCTCAATTTAGTTATAGCAAACGAAATATCAGGTCTAGAACAATTTGCCAAATACATTAGACTACTAATTATTTGGGAATATCTTAATTGAGACACAGCCACCACTCTTATTCTTGTGGAAAGTCTTTGAAGAATCATAGGGTGTGACTACAGATTTTATGTGGCTATAACCATATTTCTCTAACACTTTCTCAACATAGTGTGTCTGAGAAATTGTTATTCCTTCAGTTGAGCGAGTCAACTTCAGCCCTAAAATCACATCAGCGCAACCCATATCCTTCATATCAAACTTACCACTTAAGAGAGCCTTGGTCTCGTTAATAATTAAAAGGTTAGATCCAAAAAGTAAAATATCATCTACATATAAACATAAAATGATACATTTATCACCTTTCATTTTAGTATAAACGCATTTATCAGAGTCATTAATTTCAAAGCCAAATGATAGCATATCTCTATCAAATTTTTCGTGCCATTGCTTTGAGGCTTGCTTCAAACCATAAAGAGATTTTACTGACTTACAGACTTTATTCTTACTTCCAGAAACTACATATCCCTCTAGCTGATCCATATATATCTCTTCTTCAAGATCTCCATTAAGAAATGCTGTTTTGACATCCATTTGATGGACCTCAAGATGATATGTGGATGCCAGTGCTATCAATACTCGGATTGTAGTAATTCTAGTAACAGGGGAATAAGTGTCAAAATAGTCAATCCCTTCCTTCTGTTTGAATCCCTTAGCAACCAGGCGGGCTTTGAACTTATCTACTGACCTATCAGGTTTTAACTTCCTCTTAAACACCCATTTACATTCAATGGTGGTGCAACCAGGAGGCAAATCTACTAACTCCCAAGTGGCATTAAAGATAATAGAGTCCATTTCATTTTTAATGACTTCTTTCCAGTGTTTAGCTTCAGGAGAAGCTATAGCATTTCTATATGTCACAGGGTCACCTTCTATATTATAGGTGATAAAGTCTTGGCCTAAATCCTTAGACACACGTTGCCTCTTGCCCCTTCTCAATTCTGTACACTCACTAGATTCATCTAATCTAGAGTGACTTGAGGAAGGTACACCCACTAAGGATAATGGGACCTCTATGGAGGCAGAGTCATCTCTAGTAGGAGTACTAGAAATAGACTGAGGTATTCTAGTCTTCATAGGAAATATATCCTCAAAGAATGTAACATCACGAAATTCTACAATAGTGTTTGCATCTATTCCAGAAATTTCTGATTTAATAATCAGAAATCTATATGCAGAACTATTCCGAGCATAACCCAAGAAGACACCATCTACAGTCTTTGGATCAAGTTTTTTCCTTTTGTGTTCAGGTACTAGTACTTTTGCAAGGCACCCCCACACTTTAAGGTATTTTAAACTTGTCCTTCGACCTTTCCAAAGTTCATATGGGCTTTTATCCCTAGACTTCATTGGTACTCTATTTAACACATGACAAACAGTGTATAGAGCCTCCCCCACAAGAAGTTGGGTAACCCAGAACTTCCTAACATGGAATTAATCATATCTTTAAGGGTTCGGTTTTTACGTTCTGCTACACCATTAGATTGAGGACTATATGGAGCAGTGACCTCATGAATTATACCTGAATCTTGACAAAATTTTTGAAACAGATTTGAGGTGAACTCTCCACCCCTATCAGACCTTATCCTCTTAATGGTTTGGTTTGTTTGATTTTCAGCTTCAGATTTGAAGATCATAAATTTATCTAAAGTTTCATCTTTAGTTTTCAGCAAATAAACATAGCAATAACGAGAGTAATCATCAATGAAGGTAATGAAATACCTTTTATGGTCTCTCGTTATTAAACCGTTAAACTCACAACAGTCAGTATGAATTAATTCTAAAATATTAGAATTTCTATCAACTGATTT
The DNA here is from genome assembly GCA_024364735.1 of Boesenbergia rotunda. Taxonomy (NCBI): domain Eukaryota; kingdom Viridiplantae; phylum Streptophyta; class Magnoliopsida; order Zingiberales; family Zingiberaceae; genus Boesenbergia; species Boesenbergia rotunda. The sequence continues at coordinate 42,348 of JAGFNQ010006603.1, read as the reverse complement.
GAAGGGTTTACGGGGCTGTTTATATTGCACACAAACTTCACATTTTTTCTTATCATTTATGGCATGCTTAGGAATCATGTCAAGATTCATCATTCTTTTTATAGTTTGAAAATTAACATGTCCTAATCTATCATGCCACACATCATAAGACTCAATGTTATAAGAACAACCAATATCACTAATTTTATTAATAATCGTATTTTCAACATTGAGTTTAAATAAACCTTCATTAAGGTAACCCTTTCCAATAAAGGTTCCTAAATGTAACAATACAACTTTATTACATTTGAAGTTTAGCTCATAACCAGCACGAACTAATTTTGACCCGCTAATCAAATTCCGTCGGACCGCTGGAACATGATGCACCTCATGCAGTGACAGGACCTTCCCTGAGGTAAATCTCAAGTCAACTTGTCCAATCCCTAACACTCTGGCTGCAGAATGATTCCCCATGGTTACGGAAGTGCCTTCAATTACCTGATAAATAAGGAAGGCAGAGCGATCAGCACAACAGTGCACATTAGCACCTGTATCAACTAACCACTCATTGGGTTGATAAATCAAATTTAGTTCGGGGTTAATGGAAACGAACCCATTGCTGGTGCTAGTCACAACATTGACCTGCGCCTTGGTGTTGGGCACATTGCCTTGGTTCTTCTTCTTGTCCTTCCGTTCAGGACAGAATTTGGCAAAATGTCCAACTTGTCCACAAGCCCAACACGATCTAGTCCCATGATTCTTCTGAACCTTTGATTTGAGTTTCATTTTGTTTTTCATTTTTTGGTTTTTGAACTTGTTCTTGTCAGAAGAGACCACCACATTTGCCTTTGGAGCAAATCCATAGGCATCCCTTTATCATCATCCTTATGTTGCTTCCGATGTTCTTCCTCGATATTTAAGGCAATCATTAAATATTCAAGAGAGATTTTACCTCTCCTGTGTTTAAGTGTCATGCCAAAATCTTCCCAACTCGGAGATAACTTTTCGATGATAGACAAGACTTGAAGTTTCTCGGGTATCGACATTTCTCCATCGGCAAGACCGTGAATCAAAATTTGAAATTCATGGGTCTGCTCAATGACAGATCTACCCTCAACCATTTTGAAGTTTAAGAACTTCCCCACGGTATACTTCTCTAAACCAGAGTCCTCGGAGTTATATTTTTTATCCAAAGATTTCCATAACTCTTTGGCAGAGGTTGTAGAGCAGTACACATCAAATAGTGCGTCTGAGAGGGCGGACAGGATTCTCCCATGGCAGAGATAATCCCTCTGTTTAAACCTCTCAGTGGAAGCACTACGGGCAGGTTCTTCTTCATCAGGTGAAGGAGGATCCGATTCTATAACGGAGAAAAGCCCCAGCGTAGTAAGCCAAAATTTCATTCGTTGTTGCCAACGTTTGAAATTTTGCCCGGAAAACCTCTCGGCTTTGGCGCTAGCCTCATCAGACCCCGACATTCTAACATTTAACATGTCTACTTAGGTACGTTCAATTCTCTAAGATTGTAAAAATAATATAAAGCAGACACTTAAGTAGACAATAAATATAGATATGCAGGAATCTGATAAGAAAAAGAGCCGAGTTAGAAATAATTATCCGGTTGAAGCGCCGGCGTGCCGACTGCCCTTAGAGAATTGATTGCCGCCCTACGGTGCAAAGGCTCCCGGTAAAATTCCCACAAGATCCGACAACCACGCGGCGTTCGTAGGTGCACTCCAAGACGAACGCTGCCTCCGGACCCAACCTCAGATTGCACAAGGTGAAGCCTCAAGACCGAAAACCGAAGAAACGCTCGAGAACAGAAAATGCTCAAGAACAGAAAATGCTCGAAGAAAAGAAGAGAGGAGAAGCAGTGAATGAATTCTGCATTCTTCCTCCCTTCTTTTATAGATCCGAAGAGGCTTATGTCGCCTCTTTGCAGAGGAGTCGCGGCCACGCCACGCGAGGCGTCGCGTCGAGCGACGCTGGGAAAGGCGTTTCTAAAAAAAAAAGGAATAAATAAAAGGAAAGAAAAACTAAAACTAAACCAAATTGGTTTAGGAATCAAACCGAACTGAAATCTGCAAAACCAAACCGGGCAGCCCGCAAGCGCGAGGCTCATGGGTTGGGGATTTGCACCTCCTCTGCGCGCGATAATCGCGTGTGTCGCGCCTGGTTTATGGATTTCCGGCCCAGACCTCCTGAAACCACCTGGTTTGGGCTCAACCCGCGCATGCGTGTAGGTTCTCCTAAGCCATCTAAGCATGATTGGAATGACTTCATATATAAGGCATTCCAACTCCGATAGCTTAGCAATGTGGGACTAAACTTCCTTCAATAAATTTGAAATTCCAAACAAAATTTAACAAAACCTTGGCGAATACTCCTGATTTATAGTCATAGGAATAGTAGGGGGAGATTGTTGGTCGTGATTTATCTTCTTCGTGTTGGCCTGGGATGAATTGAGGAGGCGCTAGGATGACTTTTGCCACCTAGGATTAGTATCTTCGGAGAACTGACATTGGATTAAAAGAGTAAAAGACCATCGTGTTCATAAAAGAATTAAAAAACATTAACGGATGAAGCCGAACAAAACCAGCTTCACACGATTTCTAAACCCTAACGCAGCACCTAGCACAGGTTCGAGCGTCGTCCATTACATACGGGGATAAAATCTTGATCTGTTAACTTTATTCTGCTTGACCTCAGATGTCCCACCATACAATGATCTCCTTTTCTAAACTTATGTTGGACCGGACCACCGCTAAGGTGGCGGTTCACCTTTACTTACCTAACGCAGCACCTAGCCGCACCTCCCTTCCCTCTTAACCATCGCGTTCCGGCGAGCATCACCTTCCCCCACTAGTTTGCTGGTGGTTTAGGGGGTCTCTCGCCGTCACACGTAGCCGTTGCTCCGTCGCCGATGCCGACAGTCAGCGTCGGGAGGGACCGCCTTTTTGCTGCCCTCGGCGAAACTTATAGTAATTGCCGCTCTACGCTTTCTATCTCCTCCTTGTTCCTGATCCACCTTGCTTATTTTTCGTTTTTTGACGATCGCAGCGCAGGAGGAGTTCGAAGAATTATGCTTCAAGTTCGGCATCGAGCTCGATGATGTTGTGAGTTATCCATGATTTGATTTTTATCTTAATTTTTCCTAGTACTTGCCGACTTAATCTTACTCTACTTTTTGTTTGTTCAATCCGTTTCATTTCTTTGAAGACAACTGAGAAAGCGATCATTCGGAAGGAGAAGCATCTTGAAGAAGAACAAGAAGCTGGTGACGAGGACGAGGAGGTCATATATAAGATTGACGTTGCCGCCAATAGGTAAAATTCGATTACTTTTTAGTCTTTTTTAGTCAACCTGTCTCATTGAGGCGCAAAAGGAAATTATTTCAGTATCTATTTATTTTATTCAGAATCTAATTGACATGCAAAGATGATCAAAATTGTTGTTATCTCTCTACTGTTGCTGTGTTATAAGAAACGTTCTATATATACACAGAGCATCGATGTTTCATCGAGTTTTGACTTCTGGTATCTAATTGGATCATGTTAGCCTAGTATTTAGGCTAGAGCTTGTCTTTTTTCATCTTTTATTTTTTATCTATTAGGCTGATGCAATGCATTGAAAGAAAGAAAACTATTCAGTATAGTTCTGCAGTTCAAATACGATACCCATGATGGATGCCATATTGGTTTTGTAACTTCCTTTTTCTGTCTGGTTATTCAACTGCAGATATGATTTGCTCTGTCTTGAAGGAATTGCTCGAGCTCTTAGAATTTTCAATGAAAAGGAAGCTAGCCCTTTGTATACAGTCACTAATGTCTCACCTGAATCAATAGTCAAAATGCATGTCAAACCTGAGGTGATTAAAATGATTGAGACAAGCTTTTTCCTGGGTTTTCTTGTTTATTTTTTTTTCTTATATTTTTTTCTTTATTTTTTGAGACAAGGACAAAGTTTGTAACATGATTCTCTTATTTAATAGACCTCATTGATCCGGCCTTTTGTTGTTTGTGCTGTTTTGAGAGGAGTAGCCTTTGATGAAGCAAGATACAACAGCTTCATTGACCTGCAAGATAAATTGCACCAAAATATATGTAGGTATGCTACATGTTTCAATTATTGCTCGTTTTCTCCATTGTTTTTGTTGGTGAATCAGTGTCAAAATTTATTCTTCTTGGAATACCAGGCGAAGAACCTTAGTTGCTATTGGGACACATGATTTGGATACAATACAGGGTCCTTTTTCCTATGAGGTAGCCTATGCACCTTGCTTTATGACAAGTAGTAATCCTTTGTGCTTTTGGACCTTATGTTGATGCTGTTAATAAGCTTGAAATCACACAGCACTATTATGGACAAGGGCGGATCTAGAATTATAAGTTTGGGGGGCCCCATACTAAGCCTAAGTAATGTAAATAATTATTATAATAATGACCAAAAAATAATTATTATAATATGACCTCCCAATCTTTCAAAATATATAATGAATATTTATATGAAATTTGAGAAATAGAGAGATTTTTTTTTTAAAAAAAACATTTGAACCCTAGATGTGTGTTAAAAAAAAAATTAAACTTACCGTTAGACCAACTATAAATATTTATTTTTAAAGGAGTCAAATATTATATATACTAAGACAATAAAAAATTTCTATACTAAAATAATATATAAAAATAATGTTATTAAAAATGGGGGGGGAGGGGGGAGGGGTCCCATGTAAATCCGCCCCTGATTATGGAGATAATGAACTGAGCTTAACCAACACAAATTATTAGGAAGATATGGAATTCATTACTAATATAGTACGTTATCAAAGTAGTCTTCTTATATTATACTGCAGATGACACTATTCTGAATGCTATTATATTGAGATTCTATGTAGTAGGTAAAAACTCCTTGCATTGCTCAACATGCCACAGTTAGCAAAATGTCTTTGCCTATTTTACTCTTCACATGAAATAGTTAATGAAGCTTTTAATGCCCCACCATTGTTCTTCTCTCATATTGAGCCAATGTTCTTACATTTTTTTTCTTCACTTTTCAATTTTCAGGCTTTACCACCGCAAGAGATTAATTTTGTGCCTTTAAAGCAGGTACTTCAATATTTATTTATTGTCATCTTTGTACAGTATGATGCTATAAATATCGCTTAATTCTAGCTACTTTTGCAATATCCACATGTCATTCTTCAATTTTTTTCTGTATGAAAATTTCTCTGATATGGCTACATTTGAAAATTTGTTAGAAATTAATGAAGTTAAAGTACTGCTATTTCACATCCAACCTTTTTCAGTGTCAAATGGTTTAGGCACACATCAATCTGACCCTCATATTTGCTTGTGTGACAAGTCCCTATGTCATAAGGGTTTCATCATATGAACATTGGCATGCACCAAAGAGCTACATTCATCATCCTATCTAGGCTTGCTATGCAAGAGCTAATTTGTTGCTTTTTTAATTTGCATTCTGCATCAACATTTTGGGCAACATAGTTTACAGTCCTGACTCTTTGGTTAGCTTTATGTTCTTTCTCCTTTTGTCCTGAGCTGCCTGCTAGGCTTGATTTTTTTCGTCAAATTATTCTCATAGTTGACCATGTTCTGTTTGTCTCTTTGGTCTTGATACTGAGGTTATAAGTAGCTCAAATAGTTTTCCACTTTCCTTAGCCTTGTCATAACTGTACCAATTCTAACCTACCTAAAACCAATCATTTCTAATTTAATTTTACCTAAAGAAGATCAAGTCAGAAACTCAGAATAGATTTTCATTACATAAGCTGATTTGTGACTAACAGTAAGAATCAGATAATTTCTACAGATTAAGAAAGTCATGATGATCATGTCAGGAACCCAAAATAGATTTTGATTACTGAGAATAAACTGATTTGCGACTAATAGTATGAGTCAAATAACTTTATAGATTGAAGAAGTTTGCAATCAATAATTTAATGTCTCTTTTAGTAGTCTGTAGTCTTATTTCTAGTAAATTTTTTGTGTTAAATAATTGATCCATATAAATTTAGTTTAATTCTATTTTTCTTTGCCGTTTCCTAGGTGAAAATTTTCAGGGCTGATGAGCTGTTGGAATATTACAAAGTAAGTTTTTCGAAATTGTTTCTTCAATAAATTGATTGATTAATCACTGATGCAGAACTTCTTTCTTCTATTTAAAAGCTCTTATTCTACGTCAATAGTGGATTAATGTAAATGCTTCCTATCTGTTTTGAAACACAGTAGCTTGCCTCTTTTGTTGACTTGTATATTAATAATTTATTTCTTTTGTATGCTCTGTTTTGTGAATATGCAAATTTCTAAAACCATGAAGACTATTGACTTATCACCATTTCTGTATATTGCAGTCAGATATGAAGCTTAAGAAGTTCTTGCACATAATTGAGAACTCTCCTGTGTACCCAGTGATCTATGACAGAAATAGGTAAAAACAATCATTTGGTACCCACATTATTTGGCTACAACCTGACAATCTCTCGGTTAATTTGTTAGATAACTGATTTTGATTATTCTCTAATGTATTTTATACTTATATGTTGTCCTTTAATGTACTTCTGGTGGCGCAGAGTTCTAGAATGACCAAAATATTAAATTTTGTTTTCTCTTTGTTATAACATAGGCACTGACTTACATTTTTAGTGATGCATCTTCTTTTCTGCAGAACTGTTCTCTCACTTCCACCAATTATTAATGGTACACATTCAGCAATTAGCCTAACGACAAGAAATGTATTCATTGAATGTACTGCCACTGATTTGACAAAAGCTAAGATTGTTTTGAATACAATGGTAAGAAGAAAAATGCTTTCGGATGCTAACAATTGCTAGATTATGCCTTATATTAGAGGACACATTATGTTCTAATGGGTCTAACTTCCCTTACTCAATAGGTGACTATGTTTTCAGAATATTGCACAAATAAATTTGAGGTAGAACCAGTTGAGGTGGTTTTTTCTGATGGTAAATCTATGATCTGTCCTGATCTTTCAGTTACTAGGATGGAGGTCCCTTTATCTGAGATTATCAATCCAATTGGCATCTCTCTTGATGCTTCCGAGGTATTGATATTAATTCTGCTTAAGCTAAATGTTTTCTTGTGCTGGTTAGTCATTTTGTTAAAGACTTAAAGCAATTTAATTTTGTATATGCTAATGCTCGCAGTTGCACGCCGACTAGCTCTTGTAGGCTGGAAGTAATTATGTACTACCATCTTTAGCTTTAAAATCAGTGTCATTTCTTGTATTTTATTTAACATGCTAGGGCATGCTCTTTAACCATTGGCGGTCAATTTAATGTTTTCTAATTCAAGCAAGCAAATATATTTTGATTGCTTTCCTTTGTTTTTTATCTATTTGACTTGCCATGAGTTTGAGTCATTGGTTCAAATTTGTAAGTGGTACTGTGATATTCCTTTTAACCCAGTAGTTCAACTTCCACTGTCAGAGGAAAGGATGCATGCAACATATATCCTCATATTTATGTTGTTAACTTTCATTTTTTGGACCTCCAATGTTTGTTTGAAATTTTTTATAGTTCAAATAACTTTGATTTTGTAGTATACTGAAAATTAGTAGCAGATAGTAATTTGAGATATTTGAAGTTGTAACCTACACATAAATTCTACAATTGTGATACTTTAGTCAGGCATTTTGTATTATTTTTTCAGGACTTATGCTTAGTAAATTTGGTCTTTCTGTTTCTTTTTTATTTAAACCCTTGAATTAGTTGCTGTAATCCTTTTCCCCACTATTATCTGCTTTAAACTAACACTTGCTATGTGAGTATTCATAAAAGTAGACACTGATTAGGAATTCCTAGTATTTATGGCAGGTTATTCTTCTCAATGCATGGTCTCGTACTCAAAATCTCTTCTGAAGATGCAGAATTCTAAATGTTTAAATATGGCAGGTTGTAACCTTATTAAACAAAATGCAACTGCAAGCAGCGCATTCATCATTGGCCAATGGAGATTGTAATATTGTTGTATCTGTACCTCCCACTCGCAGTGACATTCTACATGCTCGTGATGTGATGGAAGTGGGGTTTATAACCTATCTGTTAATGCTTTATATTCACTTAGCAGTTTGCAGGCAATGTCACATCTGATTATTGTTTTACTTTGAATTCACTAATTATTTTTGTTCTTAAAGGATGTAGCTATTGCATATGGATACAACAACATCCCAAAATCAAAACCTAAATGCATGACTACTGGACGGAGGCAGCCTTTGAATCGCTTTTCTGATAAAGTCAGAGCTGAGGTTAGGGTGTCATGGTTGTTATGTTTGTTCCCTTGAATGCTAGGATAACTAATTTACTTCTTAAGTTGTTTGAGTCCCTTGTTGCCATTGGAATCTAGCTCTTACTGGATTATAATTGAACTAATAGTTTTCTCTGCTTTATTTGTTTTTCCACTAAAATTCATTGTATGAAAACCTCTATGGTTTTCATATTGTGTGCTTCACAGGTTCACATGAAAGTCAAGTGAGTCACATTAATTGGCATTACAGATGCCTTTTTGCTATGTGGTATACAACTTAATATTGAAGGTGCGTATTTGGATGGAAGGAGAGGGAAAGGGCTTTGAAATACATCCTTTCCCTCGTTTATTCAAAACAAAAAGTTGAGGAAGTGATACTCGAGTGTGCTTCTGCAGATAGGATTTGGCTAATTTTGCCACACCCAATTTTGGATGGATGAGGGAATTCAAATAATGAGAAGACTGATATATCCTTGATTTTTGAATAACTTACACCATATACCTACTTGTAAGTTGTATCTTGGTTGGTTGTCCCCTTATCTTCTTCATGGAGCTCTGATTGGTCAAATGAACACATTCACCCTCGTCCTTGGTTGTGTGATGTCCTTCAATTCTTTCCTTGCCAAGGTCAGGTTGGCATGGTGGTATTCTGGCGGCTGTCATGGTTGATGTGGTTGTTTGGTTTGCCCTTGCGATGTGCTTCTCCTTCATCAGACCTGCTGATGAGGTTGTGATGCTGCTGTTGATGGTGTTGCTGGAAACGAAGAGAGGAGGTTGCAAGAGGGAAAAATGGGACAGTATTGTCATTTTCCATTTTCCCACCTCTTTTCCTTCTTCCTGTTCCCTCACCCAAATATGCAACTTCATGATTCCCTTCCTTGTCTCCCTTCCCCTTCTCTGCAGTACACAGTCTTGGGTTACTGTTCTAATAATATTGGTAGGCTAAACTCTGCATCACATTGCTTATTATCACTCATGCCACCATTGTACATGCTTGATTTTTTACTGCTAAATTTGAGTGGACATATAGCACTTATATATTTTGCTGCTGGTTTCAGAAATGCATCCTGGACAATGTACTGAATACAAATAAGAAAACTTGATTTATTTGAAGTGAACATCTATTCAGTAACATTTCAAAAGAATATTCTATTTATCGTCTTGTTGATTCTCTTTTTAGAGTATTTATGTGGAATGCTTGTACTTTCTGTTGTCATTTCATGTGCTTTGTTAAAAAGTTCTTCACAACTCCGATTATGTGAGCCGTTTAGGTTGGCCCATGCTATGCAAATAAATATAAATACATTCAAAATAAATAAAATGAAAATAGTAATTTTATCTTGTAAAGTTATTAAGTATCTATAGAAATTATGCTTTTTAATTTATAATGTCATCGAGAATTAATTTACAAAGTTATATTTATAATTGATAAGAAATAAAACAATAATTTAATATATATTTAGATCAAAACTTCAACTTGTTTTCTTAAAAGAATTCAATAATCAACTAAAACTCTTAAATATGAAATTTACTAATTTGATCCTAAAATGTTTATTATGGATTAACTTATTTTTGTTTAATAAATTAAAAAAAAATTAGTTAAAACGATTAGGATATATAGTTTAAATACAGAAGATTAAACACTTATAATTGTACATTTTAATAAATTATGAATAAATACTATACTAATATAACAATAGTCCAAAGATTATATTGTTTGTTAGTTTTGAAAATTGCAATTAGATTTTACAAATTGTTAATTTGATTTCTGTAAAAAATTTCAAAACAAATTACTGAAAAAGGAAAAACTTGTAAAGATCGGTGTGAACAAATTATCTGATCTTTACTTGGACAAGGTTTTTGTGATGGAGCTTATCTTCTATAATACAACTTAAGAAATAAAATTCCAATCTTAAGAAGTATGCCATTTTGAGAATTGGTTGTTTCTGTATGCTATGTGACTCACTAAATACATGTGCTCGATCAGTCAATCTCATTGAACTTAGTCTTGGACCCTTAAAGGGGGCACAAGTGGTCTTTCATAGGATTTACTTGTTGTACTTCATTTATTCTTTTTTTTTCTCCTTCTTGTTCTAGTAGCTATTCCCTTTATTCCTTCATTAAATTTTCTTGTTTAACCTATATATGAAGAAATTGCTAAGTTCATTGTTCTATGCCTCTTGCTTGAGGAAGCTTCATTTTCGTAACATCTAGTGTTTCATAAAGTTTCCATTGTGTGTAGGTTGCAAGGGTAGGCTATATGGAAGTCCTAACGTGGGTTTTGTGCTCACATGAAGAAAATTTTTCGATGCTAAGGAGAAAGGATGATGGAGATAAAGCTGTTATCATAGCAAATCCTCGTTCTGCTGACTTTGAGGTTTCATTTTTTACTTTTTGACTAACTTGTTTATTTGTTAACATTATATTCTCTTTTAGTTTGTTCATTGGATACCAACTTTCTGATCATCATCAAGCCATGCTAAACCCAATTATTTGTAGTTGACTTCAAAGATCTTACTTCTCTATTTAACTCTAACCGGGGCTATATCACTACTAATGTTCGAGTCAATTAAATCATGAAGTGTGGCAGGATGTACCCCAAAATCCTATACAATTTTCCTTTTAGCCTTGGGAAAACTTCTCTTTTTTTCAACCACTCAATTTTTATTAATTATATCTTCATCAACAATCCCTTCTTGTTAAATAATAAATTTGAGATATCTAAAGCTTGTATACAAACTTCATTTTCATCCGTCTTGACTAATTGCATATGAAACGGCTTGATTCTTAACGGGAATATAAGAACGCTGTATATAGTTTCTTGATGTAGCTAATCATATATTGTGATTTAGCTGTCTAAGACTTAAGAACCGAGCTCTTCAATGTTTTCTACTTTCAAGGATTTCTATCAGTTGTTAACTTTCCCTGAACTCTAGGCCTTGAATTTCAACTGATGGAATGACATTACCCATTTTTTTCATATGATTGATGTCTTACATAGTGTAATTGTGTATACTTATCAATTACTATGGTCATGTTCATGATTTTTGTTTATAAAAATTAACAAAGCAAGCTCATTAGTGATCAAGTTCGTTTATTATTATAATTATTATTTAATACCAAACAAACTCAAATGAGCTTTTATTCAGCTGATTATTGAGTGTTTATTGATGAACATTATGTTCATTTGACACTCCCTCCCTATCCAATTTCTCTCTCTCCATATCCATGACAAAAGTATGTTGCACTGTGTCATAGCCTTCTTAAGCTTCAAGCTATTATGTTCTGTTTTGAGATCTAACGTTAATGTATGTTTGGAACCATGTCACAGGTTGTCAGAACGAGTCTGATGTCTGGCTTGTTGAAAACCCTAAAGCACAATGTTGACCACCCCAGACCGATTAAGGTACATAATATTCAGGTTCCTAAACATGTTTCCTTCTTGTACTATCTTGTGGATTCTCTATCAACTATTACAATTCAGGACTTTCTGTCTTTCTGCGTTGTTCAAACAGTAGATTGATGATGTTGGTAACTATTCACTAATTTAATAAAAACACTGAAATCCTCGTTAATCTTTTAAAACACTGAAATCCTCTGGATATATTTCGGTGTTCATTGTAGTTTTGACAGCATATTAATTCCTGATTATTTAGATTTCTCATCTGAAAAAGAGTGTATTGGATGCCAGAATCATGAGGGATGTAATTGAATTCCATTGGTTAATTTATGATGTGGAGTGAGATATGATCAAGGAACGTAATACCATTTTGTGTTGCCCGACACGATGGTTTTTACCATCTGTCAATGCTAGCGTACCAAAATCGACACATGAAGCTCCATTGTTTGTGCGTCATGGCGTTAGGGATGGCAATGGGTCGGGTTCGGGTTGGATTCTATATCCTCTGTCCCCATATCCATCGGATATCGGATACCCATCTAATACTCATACCCATTAAAGGATCGGATATCTTGTATACTAATAATGTTTCTTCTTTCCATCCAACTATATCATTCAACAAAAGTATGTTAGAATTAACATCATATTTAAAAATCTATATATATCTATAATTTTAAAAATAGATTAAATATCTATATAACCTATTCCTAACATCAACACAAATAGTTAGTGGGGTTTGGAAAAAAAAATCTTATATAGATATATATATTTAATCGGGTATTCGGGTCGGATATCGGGTATCGGTAGTCCCTCCATACCCTCCTCCATTCAAGTTGGACATCAGATCCTCTGTCAGATTCGGAGGAAATTGCCATCCTTACATGGCGTGCGTCATGCGGTGACAGAGGGAATTGCGGCGCTGGCAGAAGCGTCGCAAGCCTCCCGGAGGCGCCTCCGTCCCTCTTCGCAAAAACGCCACGGTCCGAAGTAGGAACCGCCGGAGGCGCCGCGGGACGCCTCCGGCTCCGTCGTAAGCACGCGCGTCATTGCGCATCCCCTAGGCTTGCTACATAGAAATGAAAATTAAATTAAATGATTTAATTAAATCAAACATTTCTTGATATTCAAATAGACTTTTATAAACCCTAATTAAATTATCCTAATAAAATATATAAAAAATATTTAAAATTAAATAAATTTTATTAATTAATAGTTTGAAAATTATTTTTACCATTTTAAATATTATTTAAAAATTCTATAAAAAATTTTAAAAAATCTAAAAAATTTCTAATAAATCAAATTTATATTTTGATAATTGTTTATTATTTTTTATTTTTTAATACTTTATTATTTAATTGATATTCTGATATTTTTTTATCATTTTAAATATATATTATTTAAATTAATAATTAATTAAATGAATAAATAATTAATTTATATAATTATTATATATAAAGTTCATTTTGTGTTAATTTATATACTTATTATAGATAATATTTTTCTTTTGTCTTAGAATCAGTTTGAAATTTGGATCCATGAATATTAAGATATTAAACTTTTTTTACTTTTAGGATTCTTACTTCCATATTTAATTGTTTTTTCTAACAATATTAAATTTGATCCATAACTAATTTCTTTAAAGAAAACTATATTTAATTATTTTTCTAACAGTATTAGGTTGTTCAATAATTGTTAAATTATACACAATAACATATTTATCTTATAATTACTATATATAAATAAAAAAAAAACCGAAATCGTATCGGCACGGCACGATATGATATCAAAACCGTATCGTTCCGGTCTGAGACCGAAACCTCGGCACGGGTCAAGATTTTAAACCTCGGATATGATTACTTTAGTTGGTATTTCAATTTGACCCAATTCTCTCTATTAAAGTTTGCTAGTTTCTTCAGTTTCATAATCTGTATTTTTTTCTACTGACCACATCCTACATTTAGTGATTTTTTCAATTTTTTCTTATTAATATTCAGGAATAAACGTACCTTTTACATATGGAAATATAACAATTATTGATATATTAAAAACATGCAGATGCCAATCACAGGATTAATCTTTTTTTGCCCTTTGAGTTTGAAACTACACTACCTTGGTTAGCATGGCTTCTATTGATATTTGTTTTAATAGGACCACCAAATTTATGTTTTCTCCTTTGAATATGTGCCATTGCGCAAACAACCTCTTTTCTCAGAATCTTTCTGTTATCACTTCTCTAAGAGGAAAAGCTATGTTATGCTTGGTAAATGTTAGTTTCTTGTTCCTGCACATTTACCCTCTGTTTGGATGGGGTGAGGGAAGGTTCATTCATGGAAGGGGAAAGGAGGGAAAGGGAAGGAAAGGGAGGGGAAGTATCTTACCCTTGTTTGGGATGGAGGGAAGGTTCATTCGGGAGGAAAGGGTGGGGAATGAAGGTTAAATATATAAAATTACAAATATAACCTTTTTTTTTTTAAAAAAAGATCTGCATGTGAAAAAAAATACGGATAAAATTGAAACAATTTCTCCTTCCCTCTCTAAGAAATTTCGATGATTCCCAAGCATGCAAAGGTAAGCTTTACCCTTCTTTTCCGTTCCCCTCTATAACTCCCTCCCTCCCAAACAAGTGTCAAAATTCCCCTTACCTCTGTTTATCCTTCTCTCCCCTTCGCTCACCTCCTCCCAAACAGAGTGTTAGGAGGAAAAAGTTCAGTATTTCTGTTTGAATGAACTCTGCTTCATTTGGTCTGAAATATACTTTCATTCTTTTTTATATAAATCCTGTATTTATTTAGATATTTGAAGTTGGTGATGTTGTTGTGTTGGATGGTGATCGGGATGTTGGTGCATCAAACAATCGTCGACTTGCAGCATTATATTGTAATGTTTCCTCAGGATTTGAGGTAATTTTTTTTTTTGAAAGAACAATTCCTTCCCTCCCCTTTATGTTGAATTGCTCTTTCATTTTTGGCTAGATATTTTAGGCTTTGCTCATTAGTTTCCTGAGTGACCTAATATCTAAGCTAGACTTCATAGTACTATGCTGCACTATTTCTATGCAGATACTGTTTTTAAAATAATCTTTATTAACACCAAATGTGGTTTGGTTAATGATTGCTTTTAAGAATTAAATTATGTTACAATCAATCTAGATTTGGGTTAACTTTCTGATATTTGTTAAGCGAAATATCTTGTATATGGGGGATATTGACTCTAAATCCGGCAAATGATATATTTGGTATATGAACAATATCGACTCTTAAAACAGGTTGCAAGTGACTTGCTTATTGTGAACAAATGGACCGTAACTATGCATGTTTAAGAGCCGATAGCGTATACCATACACATTTAGCAAGGGTCTCAAAGGCTCCCAGTGTTATGATGATTAGATGAATGAGCAGCATCTGAAAAACAAAGGATGCTTTTTTTTATGCCCCCATCCTAAACTTTTTGCTAATGAAGTTTTGTTTACCTGTTTCAATATTAATTCTTAAACTATCAGATAAAAGGAAAGTATATTTCACTCACTTTCTTATTATCAATCTACTCCATATTTTGGTTACCCTAAACTGAAATTCTTTGACTGCTGTGACCCATATTCTCATATGGTTCTATCAGCTGTTGTCACATCTATTATTTTGCTAAAGCCATTTATCTTTCATGATTATGGACATCCTCAAAAGACATTTGGCTGATATTATAGTTCATTGTTTTACATTTATGTTCTTTATTATTGTCCTTGATGACCACCATATTTAATTGATTATGGCTTTATTCTCTGAACTGTGATTATAGTGTGAACCAAAATCAGTCGATAGACAGTTTGGTTTTATAGACACCTAAAAGACACATGCATGAAACTCCAAGTTTACAAGTTAAAACACTAAAATGGATGTCCCATATAGTATGGACTCTGGAACTGAAAGCTTTGATAATTGTTTTTTTTATTGTACTGAGTTGAAATTTTGCAGAGAACGTCTTCAAATTTTCTTTTATGATGTCTGAACACAATCCTTGTTTATGTCTAACACACCGTACCATGACTATTGCTTTACAACAATCCTTGTCCCATCTGATCAAAAAGTAAACAATCTATGTCCAAACCATTTGGGTCTGCTACTTGGATCTTATCTGAACTCCATGGAAGACTATATCACCAATAATATTAGATTATCTATTACATTTTAAATTAATTACATTCAGTGATCTTAATGTTAAATGTTGAAAATGTTTTTGTAGGAAGTATGAGATATACTAGTGTTTTTTTTTCTCTTTTCTTTTTCATGGTACAGAGTACAAATTTATTTGTGAACATGAACTCTAAGTAGGCTTGATAAGGAGACATCCAATCATTAAATTCATTATGCAGGAAATCTTGGGATTGGTGGAAAGAATAATGAAAGTTGTAAGAGCACCTCATGTTAAAGTCCCTGATAATTATCTTAAGCCCTCAGAAGTAAGAGTCCTGTATTTTTCATTTCTATGCACCACTGAAATTCTTATTCATACAGTTTGCTTGTAAATGCAGGAGCCGGAATATTTTCCTAATAGACAATGCAGCATTATATTTAACGGGAAGCAAATTGGGAATTTCGGAATTGTTCATCCTGAGGTACTGTATAAACTACTGAATTTTGCTAAATTTTATCATTTTAGGGTTTTATGTAAGAAATAGTTGAATCAGCAATTTGGTTACTAGGCTACTTTTACTATATTTTACATGCTTAGACTACTTCAGGATGTTAAATAATAGTAGAATGTTTGTAGTATATAAGGTTATTAAATATCCTGGATTATGCTTTGTTAAACTAGTGTCGAAGACAACGATTTCTACTCTTCTTCAATAACCTCTCATTTTCCAGACAAACTGCTGCGTTTGACATTTATAGAAAAGATTTTCAAAGAGAACTAAAAGATAATACACTCTTGTTGATCTCTAGTTAATTTCTTGACACAGCATCTTTAATTTGTAATGGTATTATGTGACCATTTGTCTCTTAGTCAGGCCCAAGCTGGGTCTTTTATTCTTTTCTTCACTACTGTGGTCATGTCTTATTCCTAATGATCAGTAGGAATCCTATCGATATTTCTTTCTTTCGAGTCTTTGCAAAGCAGTAACAATTGTGTGCTCAACAGTTTGCTTCTTTTACTCTCTTTTGAAGTTTTGGATTTGCTGAATGACCATACTTCTCCATCGTCGACATTTTAATAACTTCCTAATCGATAATCATAATGGTATATCGATGAAAATGTCAGATAAGTCTTGCCCTATCCTGAGGTTATTTAACTTGAAAAAAAAGCTGCTTGATGTAGCAGCACGAATAGTTCGTTGTTGCCCTAGCGGCTTCGCCCGAGGTTGGAAAAAACCTCGTTAATCGTTTTTGTCACCACGAATAGTTCGTTGTTATCAGCGATATTACTATCTTCTCATGCATCGACAGATTGATTGTGTGATGCAGTTATACCACCGTTGCGATTACTATATCGCGTAAAGATCAGCTTACTATTATTTTGGATGTATTTCTTTGCAAGCTCTGCTGTGCTTAGCCTATATAAACACATACATTTCGCCGATTTTTGCAGGTTTTGAAGAAATTTGGCATTCCAGACCCTTGTTCTTTCATGGAGATCGATATCGAGTCATTGCTGTAGGATTACAATCCATACCAAAGGCATACAGTGATTCGTTGTTAAGAGTTTGTTTTTGATTTGCTGAGTCCTCAGTTGCAACAGCCCAATTGAATGAATTTTATTCTGGATCATCACCGTCTTTTTTGCACTTGGCACTTCTCTTGAATCCAATATTGTATTTAAAAAAAGGGGAATTGTTCAAAAGACGGACGAAGAGTTAGGAATTGACTAAAAGAGGCTGGATAATTATCAAAGGAGCCACTAATTTATCTGATCCTCTCGTTTTACTTCCGTCAAATCCTCTCTTTTTCATTTGTATGTAATTTTCTTTTCTGTCTTCTCGTCTCCCATTTTTTACATGCCTAATGGAAGTTTCATCCTGTAGCATCTGAATGAGTGTAATCTGATCTTTATCGATTATTAGGGTTTGATTAAAATTCATTGATGGATCAACGTTAGTTAGATTTATGTAAAATTTACACACATTCATTAGGGTTGAGTGAGATGAAGAAAAATATGATGTCAAAATTTTGATTCTAATTCAGGAAAATTTTGGCCATGGTCTAAAGAGACTTGGATCGCGTTGAGTTTGATTTTAGAGGATCAAGTTAAATGTGGGCTTGATCAGAGCAAATCAAGCTCAGTATTTTAAGTGTAAGATAGATATTTTAAGTGAAAGTTAGCATAATATTTAGAGCATGGGAGTCCGAAATAAGTAAGGGAAGATATTTTTAGAGTCTTTGCAATCTCATAAATCTATAGGATTCAAAATGGATGTAATATGAGATTTCTAGTCTGATCAATGGATTTTGATTGAAATTCACTAATGAATTTAGACCATTTGGATTTTTATAAATTTACACTTATCCGATAAAGTTTAGCGAAAAGAAGATAGATATATTATCAAACTTGTACTTATTTTGATTACGGAAAATGTGGGCTTGATTTGGAGAGACTAAGTCTATGTTAAACCTAATTTGCTCAAATTAAGCGTAACGTGGTTAGGAGACCAAGATCACCATGAGCTCAATCTCGACATATTAAGTCCTCGTTGGATCCAATCCTCTCAGATCAAGCTTTATATGTAGGATTATAATTTTTTTTTATCAGAATCAAGATTTGATATATTTATCTTCCTTTAATTCAACCCTATTAGATGAGTGTAAGTTTATAGAAATCAAAATAGTCTAGGTCGAATTTCCGTCAAAATTTATTGATCGACGTAAACGCTTAGATTGTATCTATTTTAAATTTGATGAATTTTTAAAATGATAAAGAATCTAAGTTATCTTTCATTATTTATTTTGGATTTTTATAGATGTTCTTAGATTAAATTTTCCTATGGCACATAAAGGAAGGAAAAGAAAGTTTAAAAGGGAAAGATAAACTAAAGAAGAAAGTTGTATATAAATTGGAGAGGTAGAAATTTCAGATGAGGAATGAATGTAAAAAACAAATCACATTTAGTAGGAGAGGTAGAAAAAAGGAAGATCAAAATAAATGAGTACGTCCTTAGTTAATTGTCAAAATATGCTGTGCGTGTGTGTTTTTTTATCAATTACCAATTCTACGTGCATTCTTTAGGTAATCCTCGAAAAAAAAATAATATATAAAAGGTAAGTTATTAAATGAATATGTTGAAATAAAAGAGTATTTTGTAGGGAAAATTAGTGAAAACTTCACAAATTAAAATTTGGTTTTGCATGCAGTTCCCACACCATAATTTTTTTGCATGCAATCCCTGATGGGATTGACAAGATAATTTTTTATGTTATTTATTTTATCAGTATAAAAGATTAAAAACACAGTATACATTATAAAAGATTTGAGGATAAATTATTTGAGATTGAGTATTAATTTAAGAAATTTGAGTATAAATTTTCGATGACCTCTCTTGTGAAGATTTTGATGTGGTGGTCCCTCCACCATGATCTTAGTACAACCTCACATACTCAAATTTCTTCAAATAATACTTAATCTAAATTAATTCATACTTAAATTTTTATAATGTATACTGAAAATTTTACGATATACTACAACATGTATACTCAAAATTTTTAAATAATACTCAAATTTCTTAAATTAGTACTCAATCTCAAACAATTTATACTCAAATCTTTACAATATATACTGAATTTTTATTCTTTTATACTGATAAAAAAATAACACAGAAAATCATCTTATCAATCTCATCAGGGACAACATGCAAAGAAATTATGAGGTGCAGGGAATGCATGCAAAGAAATTATGGGATGGGGACTGCATGTAAAGTCAAGTTTTGATTTGGGGAGTTTTCATTAATTTTTCCTATTTTGTATGTGTTGAAGAAATATAAAATACTAATAAATTCAAATTCCTAAAAAAAATTACAATATAAAAATTATTCGAGCATCGGAGCCGTCCACCTGGTTACAGACCATAGGCTGGATCCACTAGGTTTTTGATTTGTGTCCTTGGAGCGGATCTTGGTGCCATCGCTTCTCCTTCGAAGTCCACGCTCTATCTTTTCTTTTACCTTCTCCATTGACGAAGTGAGGAGTCCAGTCCATGCTTTGCTGGTAGAGTAGTAGCCGCGCCTTCACCGGTTCCCATGGTTAAAGCGTTGCTTTCCTTCCCCTTTCTTTCTTTAATCGCTTCTCTATTGGCGTGAATACTAGTTAGTGGTGATTGAACTCTTGTCGCGAGATTCTCCCGTCATTCCTCTTCTCAATCGTGTTGGCACTGGAAGGAACTGGAGGATCAGGGTTGGAGTGCTCACTCGGGTGCCCGTTGGAGCGATTCTTTATTAAAGGTGCGATTTTTCTTCCTGTTCTTCGAGAAATTTTAGCTTTTGATGCGAATGGATTGATCTTGAGATTAGTCTGTTCGTTTGAGGAAATATTGTAGTTTCGATCTGGATGGTGTGAATTTTGTCTGTGTGATTAATGTCATGTGGGTTTGACAGGAGCAAAATGCCGATCAGATTTTACGCGGCTTATTAAACTAAGATCCGCTAATAATTAAGTTATTTGTTCTGCGGATCTGATTAAAGGTTGGATTGGGTTGGGAAACTGCAATGGAGGCCGATAGAGAGAAAGGGGTATGCTTGTTATCCAAAGAAATAGTTCTTTTGTTTGTTCCTTATGCTGAAATGTGCCTTGTTTAAAGGTTAAAATCTCTATATTTAGATTTAGAGTGTCATTTTCCTTGCAACTGATGTTGATGCACCATTTACCGTTGACTGGATGCAGAAACCTGCGAAGCACTCTGGCGGCCATGTG
The DNA here is from genome assembly GCA_024364735.1 of Boesenbergia rotunda. Lineage (NCBI taxonomy): Eukaryota > Viridiplantae > Streptophyta > Magnoliopsida > Zingiberales > Zingiberaceae > Boesenbergia > Boesenbergia rotunda. The sequence continues at coordinate 21,802 of JAGFNQ010006603.1, read as the reverse complement.
TGCCAAATTTGTGGTGATGGTGTGGGCACAACGGTGGATGACGATCTATTTGTTGCCTGCGACATTTGTGGGTTTCCTGTCTGCAGGCCTTGCTATGAGTATGAGAGGAAGGATGGGAAACAGTTGTGCCCCCAGTGCAAGACCAAGTACAAAAGACACAAAGGTTTTCCCTTGGATCTATAATGATCCCAGTCATTTGTCTTAAAGTTTGCTCTGAATCTTATTTGAAGTGCTTCAATGTTATTCAAATCTTCCTAAAGTAAGACTCTTAGTTAGATTCATTTGTTGTTACGTGTAGGAAGCCCTCCTATTCATGGAGAGGAGGATGAGGATGCTGATGTTGATGATGTGAGAGATTTCAATTTTCCAACTGGAAATCAAGATCAGAAGCCAAAGATTGCTGAACGCATGTTGGGTTGGCAGCATGAGCAAGGGGAAGATATTGGTCCAAAATATGATAGTGGAGAAATCCCTCAGAATCACATTCCCTTGCTCTCTCATAGGCAGGGGGTATGCCTTTATTATTTAGTTATTTCATTTATCAATTCCCCTTGGGTGAGAAAATGCCTAACAATTTTTTTACATTACTTCTTGTAGCTCTCAGGGGAACTTCCAATGCAATCACCTGATCATATGATGTCCTCTGGAGGTGGAAAACATGTTCATCCTCTACCTTTCCGGTCACGTAAGTGGCTTAACTTTGCTTTTATGGTTATCACTTTAAGTTGGTATTTTCTTATACACAGCTATTGTGGATTTATATGTTCTAATTATTATCCTACTGTGATCAGCTAACACATCCAGAGAATTTGGCAATGTTGCCTGGAAAGAGAGAGTTGATGGATGGAAGATGAAGCAGGACAAAAATGGTGTGGCAATGACCAATGGTACTAGTCACCCTCCTTCTGAAGGCAGGGGAGTTGGGGATATTGATGCATTTACTGATTATAATATGGATGATGCTTTATTGTGAGTTTTTTTTTCCCTTTCAATCTCTTTAGTTTTTCATGCATAACATTTTATCTTTTTCTTTCAATTAAATTTGCTAGGCTACGAACTTGGTTCCTCAAGTGGTTAGGCATTTGTATGGTATTCCCGCATGTCTAGGGATAATCCCCCATGTAAACCTAAAGAAAAAAATGCTAGTGTTGATGTTTTTCCATTTATTTGTTTCTTAGTAATAATCTGCAGTAATCCTCTTAAAGGCCATAATTCATAATAGTCAATTGAATGAACATTTGTCTAGTGATGTTTGCTCTTTAAGTGCATTTTCCCTGCTATAAAATACCTGTTTATTTAAATTTCTCACTTTCCCTTATGATCAATGCACACTAATATCAGGATGAAAGGCAAAGATATTTCCTCTGGTCGAATGCAATATCTAGTCACTGCAAAGTTCAATTTTCCTGTCTCTTGAGCTAGCAAACTTGGATAACTATCTCATATAATTAGGGTTAAATGCAAAGATCTAACTCAAACATTTTATTTTTATTTTTGGATTTAGCCTAAACAATAAAAATACTGATCTTGTCCAAACTTTCACATTTTAAACAAATATAGCCTTCTATTGAGCTTATGTTAGACCAAACCTTAATTTGTTTAGGATGCAACTGACTGTTTATAGTTTTAATCATTTTGTAGGCTTAATCATCTTTTAATCAACATATCATCTAAATTTGTTGAATTCAACCTACTAAACCAACCCTGAATTCTTTGGTAACTCTGTTCAAACTAAAAATAATTAGTAGCCCTAAATTCTTTTATGAGAAATATACATCCATCTTTTATCCACTTACTTCATGGAAAAATGTGTGGGGTTCTTTACTGATTTAGGTATCTCAACTTTTGATCAAATTCTACTTCTAGCATTATCCTCATGCAAAATCTATTTTCAGCATAGAACAACAATTACACCTTGGCTCTCTAGACTCCTACAAAAATTGTTTGATTTATTGGAGTTGTGAGGCCGTTTTGCCTGTCTAAAGTTTGTATATAACCCATGATCAATGGTGAAATAGTTAGCTTCTATTATATTCTCTGATATTCTAACTCGTTTAACTACAATCAATTTAAATGGCAATTTTCTTTTGACATCTTCGTGGTAGTCTCTAGTCTTATAGATGAGCTCTTCTTTATCTAATCCTTCCATCTTCTTTATTTGTAGAAATTATTCCGTAGCTCTTTGGAAATGAAGTAAGTAGTACTAGTAACTGGGTATCTTTATCTCTGAAATTGGATAATTTAACTCTGTTATTTTATTTTATTTTATTTTTTACAAGCTGAAAGGATACTTTCATCACTTCATTCATAGCTGACAATTGTGTAGAATTTCCAATTGCCCAATTGAATGTTTTAACTGTAAGTTCTCATTGGATAATGCATTCTAAGATGTTCTCTCTCTTTCTTAGGACTTTTACTGTAAAGTTCTCATTTTAACTGTAAGTTCTCATTATTTTGTAATGCAGAAATGATGAAGCCCGTCAGCCTCTTTCTAGGAAAGTACCTATTTCATCTTCTAAGATAAATCCATACAGGATGGTTATTGTGTTACGTCTGCTTATACTCTGTGTTTTCCTCCATTATCGAATCACAAATCCTGTCCGCAATGCATATGCTTTATGGTTATTATCTGTAATATGTGAGATATGGTTTGCTATTTCTTGGATATTGGATCAGTTCCCCAAGTGGTTCCCTGTGAATCGTGAAACTTATCTCGACAGACTGTCCATAAGGTAACAAGTGTTGTTCTCTAAATTCTTCTCTTGTGCTAAATTTGGTAACATAATTGATTGGGCTGATTATTGACTAACTTTCACTTTTTTTAAAAAAAAGATATGACAGAGAAGGTGAACCATCAGAGCTGGCTGCTGTTGACATTTTTGTCAGTACAGTTGATCCTCTAAAAGAGCCTCCTCTTGTCACAGCCAACACTGTATTATCGATCCTGGCTGTAGATTACCCTGTCGATAAGGTCTCTTGCTATGTATCTGATGATGGTGCCGCTATGCTCACATTTGAAGCACTATCTGAAACTTCAGAGTTCGCAAGGAAATGGGTTCCTTTCTGTAAGAAATACAGCATTGAGCCTCGGGCTCCTGAATGGTATTTCTCGCAGAAAATTGATTACCTCAAGGATAAAGTTCAACCTTCATTTGTGAAAGATCGCAGAGCAATGAAGGTGTGTTTGCATACCTTTAACTGGTTTATGCTCTCATACCATTTTATGTCTTCTAACCAAACAATTTATTCAATACAGAGGGAATATGAAGAATTTAAAATCCGTATCAACGGCCTTGTTGCAAAAGCACAAAAAGTTCCAGATGAAGGGTGGATCATGCAGGATGGCACACCATGGCCTGGGAATAACACTAGAGATCACCCTGGAATGATCCAGGTTGCTAGATTTGTGTTGTTAGTAGCTTTTAAGTAACTAAGAAATGAAAAATAGAAATATTTCTGGTATAAAATAACATTTTGATATTCATTATGCTTAATAATCTAAAAATTAGCAACATATATTCATTTGGTCGCTTAAACTTTTAAAATGATTGCTGTTACTGCATGACGTTTAAATGTTGTTCCTAATCAATTTTGAATGATTTTTAGGTGTTCTTGGGTCATAGTGGAGGGCTTGACACTGAAGGCAATGAACTTCCACGTTTAGTCTATGTATCACGTGAGAAACGTCCAGGTTTCCAACATCACAAAAAGGCTGGTGCTATGAATGCTCTTGTAAGAACTTAAATGCACGATTCAGTATATCTCTTCTGAGTATTTAATCAACACTACGAAATAATATTTTTCTCAATTTAGGAACATTTCCTGTTTGTTAATGTCCTTAAACTCATTCACAGGTACGTGTGTCAGCTGTCCTTACTAATGGACCTTTCATGTTGAATCTTGATTGTGATCATTACATAAACAACAGCAAGGCTTTGAGAGAAGCAATGTGCTTTCTTATGGATCCAAATCTTGGTAAGCAAGTTTGTTATGTACAATTCCCTCAGAGGTTTGATGGTATCGACAAGAATGATCGATATGCCAATCGTAATACTGTGTTTTTCGATGTAAGTACATATATGTTACCAAGCTTCCAATTTTATTTCTTAAGTATGGCTATAGTATATGATTTATTGTCCTTTGACTGACATTTTCTACTGCTCATTATAGATCAATTTGAGAGGTCTCGATGGTATCCAAGGTCCTGTTTATGTTGGTACAGGTTGTGTCTTCAACCGAACAGCTTTGTATGGTTATGAACCTCCTATCAAGAATAAGAACAAATTGAAGACCTCTTTTTGCTGTGGAGGCTCTCGTAAAAAGAAATCTAAATCAAGCAAAAAAAATTCAGAAAAGAAAAGGTCAAACAAGCACATGGATAATACTGTGCCAATATTTAATCTTGAAGATATAGAAGAGGGAGTTGAAGGTATGTTTTTTTAGCATTCGAAAACTATACTGTGCCTTGTCAGTTTGCACACTACATCTGTTTACAAGCACTTTATGTATCATGTAGCAGCCTATGGATATGGAAGTTATACTGCATCACTTCCAAGTCATTAGAGAATATCCTAACTCAGTTAATTGAATTCAGTAGATCTCCCTATTATAATGAAATAGAATCATAATCAGGATACTTATCATCTTCTAACGAAAACCTTTTTATCTTTCCTTGTTGAGGATAAATAGGTGTTGGCTTTGATGATGAAAAGTCATTGCTAATGTCACAAATGAGTCTGGAGAAAAGGTTTGGCCAATCAGCTGACTTTGTTGCCTCTACATTGATGGAACACGGCGGTGTTCCTCAGTCTGCAACTCCGGAGTCTCTTTTGAAAGAAGCCATCCATGTAATCAGCTGTGGTTACGAGGATAAGTCAGAATGGGGAACTGAGGTATGCAAATAACCACATTGCTTATTCTTCTAATTTTATACTCTGGTGAAGTAGAACTTGTCATGAACAAACTGTGATTATTTCTTTCAGAAAATTCTACATTAAACAAACTGATAGATATCTTGCAACATTGCCCTATCAGCAAGAGGCTCCAGCCAGTATCGATTTTTAGCCTGGCACACTCATAATGCAATCTTATAGTTGAGTTTTACTACAATCACAATACTTCTAATACAATCCAATTCAGGACTCCAACAGACCCTTAATAGTGTTTTCTATCGATGCACCCTAGTCTCTACCGCATCGGTTAGTCTTTCAAACATCAAACTCTGCTCATTCTGGTGACCTGGTTGTTCATATTCATTCATCTTTTATGGACTTCTCTAACTCTGCTCATTCTGGTGACCTGGTTGTTCATATTCTTTCGTCTTTTATCTGGCGCCTAGTCTCTATTTGTTTCTTTCTGGTTTTGGATTCACTGTTTGATTATGTTTTGCTCCACAAGAGGATTGGTATATTACCTGCACCTACATGTCCCAACCAGCATTAATTTTTTTCTATGGCATTGTTCGTTCCTGAATTAAGTTGTCGAGTTCTTAGTAGAACTCCTGTTGCTGCAGATTGGTTGGATTTATGGTTCCGTGACAGAGGATATTCTCACTGGATTCAAGATGCATGCTCGCGGTTGGAAGTCGATCTACTGCATGCCCGAGCGCCCAGCGTTCAAAGGTTCTGCTCCTATCAATCTTTCAGATCGTCTGAACCAAGTGCTTCGATGGGCCTTGGGGTCTGTTGAGATTCTCTTCAGCCGTCATTGCCCAATATGGTACGGTTACGGGGGACGATTGAAGTTCTTGGAAAGATTTGCATACATCAACACCACCATTTACCCATTGACTTCAGTTCCCCTCCTATTGTATTGTACACTTCCTGCCATTTGTCTACTCACCGGAAAATTCATTATCCCCCAGGTATGAAACTTTTTAGTCGTAACTACATCACAGCTTGCCGTATTATGACATTTGTAGATTTCGCGGAGGGTTTCAACAGCTCGATAAAAACTCCTATGTTATCTAATTCTTTAATCTCTAACTAGTTCCATTGAATTGCAGATTAGTAATGTTGCAAGTATCTGGTTCATTTCTCTCTTCATTTCCATTTTCGCCACCGGCATTCTGGAAATGCGATGGAGTGGTGTTGGAATCGATGAATGGTGGAGGAACGAACAGTTTTGGGTCATCGGCGGTGTCTCCGCTCATCTCTTTGCTGTCTTCCAAGGTCTTCTCAAAGTTCTTGCCGGTATCGACACTAACTTCACTGTTACATCCAAAGCTTCTGATGAAGAAGGGGACTTTACGGAGCTCTACATGTTCAAATGGACCACTCTTCTGATACCGCCGACGTCCCTTCTCATAGTCAACCTGGTCGGTGTGGTTGCGGGGATTTCCTATGCGATAAACAGCGGATACCAATCTTGGGGTCCTCTCTTCGGGAAGCTCTTCTTCGCATTCTGGGTGATTGTTCACTTGTATCCCTTCCTCAAGGGTCTTATGGGAAGGCAAAACCGCACACCGACGATCGTCGTGGTTTGGTCGATTCTCCTCGCGTCCATCTTTTCGTTGTTGTGGGTGCGTATCGATCCATTCACGACTCGGGTAACTGGACCCGATGTGCAGAAATGCGGCATCAACTGCTAGAGAATGCTTCACAAATACTAACTAGACTGGATTCTGCACAAGTTTTATGCATGTCAAGTATGTGAACACGCTTAAATTAAATTATTAATATTTTTGTTAGTTTAGTTTACTATCTATGTTTGTCTTGAATGTGGGCGATCTTATTAAATTCAGTTTCATTTTGGCATAATTGCCCAAGTTCAACTTACCACATTTTCTCAAACCTAGAAATCTAACTGAAAATAATTGCTTTCTGATGATTCTAAGTCAAGATCCATAAAATTCAATTCTTATATGAATAATCAAGTAAAAATATAAGAAAATTAATTTATAAAAATAAATTAAATTTTTTAATATTATTCGTGTACATATCTTTTAGTTTTAATAAATAATATTCATATTTTTTATATAAAAAATCTCATTTCCTTTCCTCATACAAAGCCAAATTATGATTAGAGATGAGTAATAAATAATATTTATATTATTTTTCTATGATTGGAGGTCATTAGAGATCAGTAAAAATTAATTATTTCAATTTATTTAATACAATCTTAATTTTAAAATTTCAAATTCAATTAAATCAATTAAAAATTTTAATAAAAGATCAAATTAATAATTTAATGTCGATCAATTTATTTAATTCTAATAATAAATTTTGATCATTTAAATTTATTTGATTATTTATAAAGCCTGTTAACCAAAGTCAAATTGAAACAATCAATTTAAAGAATTGATTCATTTTAAATTCAGCTCGACTTAGATTAATTATCTTATAAAACAAACTTGGACACCCAAAACTCGACTAGGCTTGCTTACAACCCTAGGCAAAATGCAGTGGCAAATGTCTTGCCAACCGAACGAGTCCTTTGTAGTCGAAGCACAAATAATAGAGACTTGTTAAGAAATAGGTCCATAGTGGGAATATTTTACACATATAGAAAAAGAGTAAAGCCATAGATAAATTTCAGCAGATAATAGATACAAAACCAAAGTACTCAACTCAGGTCCCATTTAGTCTCAACTGTAATAGGTGAGTGATGGGAAAGGGATGGAGTTCCTGGAATCCTAAGCTTCGATTGTCTCTGTGTTTTCGATTAGAATTGCCTTGGTAGGCTTTGCGAGCAAGTCTGTGTATTCTTGGAAAGGAGATTTGCTGAAGCGAGTTTCCAACCATAAGTCGGGTGTCAGAAATCCATAGGTCTTCATGAGACAATCAAAGGTGGCCTGCAAGAAATAAAAGCATCATGCAAACAATTGTAGCTCTATCGTTGTGAAATCTTAAGGATAATCCTTGTATTCACAAAATTATCGCAAAAAATATTGAGTGCATAATCAGAATATAATTTACAACCAAATACCAAGCACAAAAGGGTAAGAACATCAGTCAGACAAGGCAACAAAATCAACATGAGCTATTCATACAAAATTCTAGATTTAACTAATAATCTTAGACAAGGAAAAACAAAGCTTGAGGGTATCGATAGCAACACACGTTGGGACTTTTACTCGCAACTAAATTATCTGAATTAAACCCCTCCGTATTCATGTATCAAACTTGACCAAATACATACAATCTTTAAAAACCAATAGAATACAATTTATAAATCTTAGTGCGTGTTAAGAAATCTTTGATTGAAACTTGGTTCCCTTCGGCCCTAAGAGATTGTAAAATGAGAATTACATACAAGGCAAACCAACATTTAGAATACAAACAATGAAGATAAATATTTCAATTTTAATAAAACATTGGACAGGAAGAGATGAAAAGTATAGGTTATGATGAAAGGAAAATAATAATGATAGACATCGAAGGTCTAGTAGAAGTTTCTTTTTAGCTTTGTTTCATTTGTGATAGGAACTTAGAAATCCTATGCAAAACCAAAAAAATGAATAAAACAATCTACCAAATCAAAATTAGCCAATTCATTTTGCCTATTAATTAATTTTTGGCAAAGATAAAACCTTGAAACCTTAACTCTCATTAACATCCAATGTAACCACATAGAACAAACAAAATTTCTCTCTCACATCAAGCTCTTCAATTTCACAGGCCAGGTCAGATTAGGCTAAGCTAAATTTTACCAAGTCAAACCAAGCCCAACCTAAAAGGAACAAGTCATTGAAATGATTATTCAAGCTTGGTTTGATTTCTTTTTTATGAGCTTGAGCTTGGTTCGTCGAAATATTATCGAATTTTCAATTCAAGTTTGTTTGATTATTTAAATTTTCATATTTAGCATGTTTGATTGGTTATTGAACTTGATAATACAAACGTGTTTATCATTTTAAAAGTTTATTTATTTATTTAGCATGCTGATATAAGTTTTATTGATAAACTTTATTTACGAACATTAACAAGTTGAACACATTCGTTCAAGTTTGTTCGTTTAATTTAACAAATTGTTTAAGCTTGTTTATTTAATTGATCTTATATATATTATAGATGAACATAAATAAACTCTTACCGAGCCAAACACCGAACTTGTTTACGAACATTTGGTTCATTTGCAGCCCTACCAATTTGTTGAACTACCACTACTCTAATTCTTGAAGAACTTATCTGGAGATAGCAGTCATCTATGCTATTTGGAATTGGCAACAGCATACCCATAATCACTACAACATTAGTATAGCATGCAACTATGGAAGAAGATAAATATTTGTTCCTACTGAAAAAAAAAGATTTGCGGTCCAACTTGACAACAATTCCTCACATGAATTGAACAAAATAATCGAATGCGGAAAAGACTGACCTTCACAAAGTTTCCAAGAGTCTTAGTCGAGCCGCGGGATGAAGTGTATACGTCCTCGATTCCAGCAAACTGGAGGACCTTCTTCGGCACACGGGCAGCCACAATCCCTGCACCTCTCGGTGCGGGCACAAGGCGGACAGTGACAGAGCCACACTTTCCAGTGACCTTGCACGGGACAGTGTGGGGTTTCCCGATCTTGTTCCCCCAGTATCCCCTCCTGACGGGGACCACTGAGAGCTTGGCCAGAATGATGGCGCCACGGATGGCGGTGGCGACCTCCTTGGCGCACTTGACGCCGAGGCCGACGTGGCCGTCGCTGTCACCGACGACAACGAAGGCCTTGAAACGGGTGCGCTGTCCGGCGCGAGTCTGCTTCTGCACGGGCATGATCTTCATGACCTCGTCCTTGAGGCGGCCACCGAGGAGGGTGTCGACGATCTGGTGCTCCTTCACGGGGAGCGAATGGAGGTAGATCTGCTCGAGGCTGGTGATCTTCCCCTCCTTTACGAGGCGGCCGAGCTTAGTGACGGGCACCCATTTCTCCTCCTCGTCGCGCCGGCCTCCCCCTCGTCGGCCACGGCCCCGAGCCCCGCGGCCCCGGTCACCCCTGTCACCCCTGCCGCGCCCGAATCCACGCCCAAAGCCGCCACGGTCCCCAGCACCTCGCTCCGCCATGAGGGATAATTTCAAAGGAAAGCGGCGTAGATGAAACGAGAAAAAGGAAAGGAATTTATAGTGGACAAGACGAAGAGGCCTAGGGTTTGTGACTTCGTACGGGCTCCACCCACTTCGGCCCATTTAACCTTTTTGTCTCGGTTCAAATATTCTCTGCTGGGCCGTAACTGAATCTTCTAGTTAATAAAATTTAATCCACTCTGTCCGTGTCGATACCTTTTTAAACCCGATAGATTTAATTTCCTTTATATTCGATCAAGTCCGCTTAAAGATCCTTAAAAAAATATAAATCAATTTTGGTCAGATTAGAAAGTTAGAGTTAAAGTGATTTTGGTAACTCTGAGCGATTTTGATCAAATTATTAAAGAAAATTTTGATATAACAATATTTCATGCGTTATGATTTAATCAAATTAAAAATAATTTTACTCTAATATTATAGTAATAATGATCATAACTACTATGATAGTATAGCGTAGAATAAAAATATGCTCACTTACGGGCAGTGGGATCCTGTATCCTACTTTTCTCTCGGTCTTATTCTCCGGCGACGGCCGACGAGTCGTCCGATCGTCAATCAAAAATTATCGATGATTTTTAATTATCGTCCCGAATCAATGACATCATAAAAGAATGGTTAATCGATCAGGATCACTGCAATTGTAATTTCGTCGGATTCGACGGTGAATCCGGTGGAATCGTAATTGCGGCGATTCCGACGGGTTCACCGTACCCCCAAGGTATAATTTTGTCCGGGATGACGGCCGGAGACTGCCGGTGATGTCCAATCAACGATCGGACAACTCGTCAGCCGTCACCGACGAGTGGAACAGACAGAATAGGGAGAATAGTGGGAGACCCTCACTTACGGTACCCTGAAACTTGACTATTTATGGTTGTTTGGCAGATCCCTATGTTGTTTCGATGTTCATACCCAAAAAAATAAGTGTTTGGCTAAGCTTTATTGGATTGAGACAATTGCGTTTGTTTGGTATGTCGATATCTATCTGTTTTAAATTCTCAGATTCATTTCATTAATAGAAATGAACTCTAGTGTCAACCTTGGCAACGTGATCAATACCTGATTAATTCAGTGTTAAAAACATTAGATTCCCTGGGTGCTAGCCACGGTCGGCCCCACTTTGAAGGGTCCGGTGAAAAAAAAAATCATGACAGGTCTAGTTCGATGAAATTGTAATGTCCGGATTGCAGTGAACCAAGTTGAATGTCGAACAAATCGGGTGAATGGTGATTTATTGGTCATTGCAAGAAAAGTGATCTCGGTACTCCACATATGTTCTTCCATAAATTTTCTTTTACTCTGTCGTATATCTACTCAACAGATTCAGTCATGATAGCATTCGCATATCTCTTAGTTTTCCTTAACCATCAGTGCTTAATGGGAAATCGCAATTTACCATTATATCTTCGGAAATCGACGTCCAACATAACCTCGTAGCACAACCGGAGGGGACGAATATGTTTTAAAAAAACTGCATGAATTGCAAGCCTCGGTATCTTACATCTCTGGTTGCGGCGAACATCTCTAGTCACAACAAACATCTCAGCTCTTGAGGGACTTTGGAACGACCAAGTGTTTTGATGTTTGGGCAAAGGGTTAAGTTAGGTTTACCCTCGTGTATTTGATATGTGTATGTGAGTGTGCAGGATGTACAGGTTACACATATAGACTTGACTGGACGGCCTCAGTATGGTGAAGGGTGGCATGGAGATAAGTCGCGGGCTTGTGTGCGCACCTGAGGGACTTTGGAGAGCAGGGACGATGAGCTAGGGGCGCGGACTTCGAGGCATGCGTGAAGGATGACATGGAGGCAAGCTGGAGGCTTGCGTGCATCCGAGGGACGGGAGCCGAAGATGAAGACGATGGCAATAGTCGAGGCTGCAGATGAGGAATCAGTCGAGTCGTGAGGGCACGAGTGTTGTGTGATTGTACTCGAGAAAGTCCTAGGGGCTGAGTGCTGAGAGAAGTGTACTCGTGATGGGAAACCCTAGGTGTGTGAGTGGGGCAGTCGACTACCATTGTGGCAGTCGACTGGTAAAACTCACAGAAAGGTTCTGGACTCTGGACCAGTCGGCTGCCCTGGGAGCAGTAGACTGATAGAGGCTGGTGAGTTGGCTGAAAATTCGAACGTTGTGGTTGCAATGGTCGATTTTCAATGGCACCAGTCGACTGCCCTGGGAGCAGTCGACTGATGGCGAGTTGTCAGCCTAGGGTTCTATTTAAAGAGGACTTCGTAGAGGCTGAGACTCTTGACGAAACAAACTTGGTTAAGACTTGTTAGTAGTCTCTTTGTGCTCAGAGTGTGCTTGGTGCTGTGGCGAGGTTTCTCCACCCACAAGGAGCGACGAGGGCTAGCCGGAGGTTATCCGGGGAGTGATTCACCTACAGATTCTTGAATTAGTCACCCGTTCGGGATGGATACCAAGTAAATCTGGTTTGTTAGCATTGTTTATTGTTGTTAGTTTTATTTTGTTTGTATTTCCGCTGCGCAACTAACAACGTAGGTGAAAAGAATCGAAGAAACGCTATTCACCCCCCTCTAGCATACGGAATCGATCCTACACTCTGTGTCGTGGTCTCTGAATTGAACCTGGTGGGTTCAAACCCGCGACAATGGTGGATCGATACTGGAGCCACCAGACATGTGTGCTGCAATAAGGAACTACTCCATAATTTTGAAGAAATTAGTAGAGAGAAGCTGTTCATGGGGAACTCGGCAACCTCGAACATCATGGGCCAAGGGAAAGTGGTGCTGAAGATGACCTCGAGCAAATACCTCACTCTAACAAATGTGTTGTATGTTCCGGAGATTCGAAAGAATCTAATGTCCGGATCATTATTAAGCAAGCATGACTTTCGCATTGCGTTTGAGTTAGATAGAGTTGTACTGTCGAAAAAGGAAATGTTTGTGGGAATGGGCTATGTATCTGATGAGCTCTTTAAGCTCAGTGTAATGGCCATTAGGCCTAAGATAAATAAAATTGAGAGCTCTTCCACCTATATGCTTGAGTCTTCTTGTTTATGACATGGTAGACTAGGACATGTGAATTACGATGTGATTCGTAGATTAATAAACATGCAAAGCATACCGACATTCCACCTTGATCCGAAACACAAGTATGAGACTTGTGTTGAAGCGAAGTTGACAAGGTCATCCTTTCAACTCGTTGAAAGAAGCATCGAACCACTCGGCCTAATTTACACCGACGTATGTGACCTTATAGGTACACCGACATGTGGTGGGAATAAGTACTCCATTACTTTTGTAGGTGATAATACAAAATATTGTTATGTGTATCTTCTCAAAATCAAGGATGAAGCTATAGAGAAATTCGTTCTATATAGGAATGAGGTTGAAAACCAACTTAATAAGAAAATTAAGGTGGTTCGAAGTGACCGAGGTGGTGAATATGTATCACCATTCGCTGAGTTGTGTGCTGAACATGAGATCAGGCACGAAACAACAGCTCCTTATACCCCTTAGCAGAATGGCATTGCTGAGTGAAAGAATCGAACTCTTAAAGAGATGATGAATGCTCTTCTATTGAGCTCTGGACTGCCAGACTCCATGTGGGGGGAAGCTGTGTTAATAGCTAATTATCTTTAAAATAAGGTTCCTCGAAAGAAAATAGATAAGAGTCCTTATGAGTTATGGAATGGAAGATGACCATCCTACAAATACTTGCGAGTGTGGGGGTGTCTTGCCAAAGTTTTGGTGTCTGATCCGAAAAGGGTTAAGATAGGACCAAAAACTGTTGATTGCATATTTATTGGATATGCAGATAACAGCAGTGCATATCGGTTTTGTATTTATGAGTCACAATTACCGGATATACACAAGAAGTCGATAATAGAATCGAGAAATGTCTCATTCTTCGAGCATGTGTTTCCACGTAAGACCCGAGAGGAGGCTAGCTCCTCAAAACAGGTGGAGGAAATACTAGAGGAAGAAGAAGAGGATGATGAACCAGTTGAGGCTGCGCCTCGGCGGAGTAAGAGAGCTCGGGTGGAAAAATCTTATGGATAAGATTTTATCACTTTCATACTGGAAGGTGAGCCCCAAAACTACTCAGAAGCTGAGAACTCTTCTGAGAGACCTCACTGGAAAGAGGCAATTGCGTCTGAGATAGAATCTATCTTGGAAAATTACACTTGGGAACTTGTGGACCTTCCTTCGAGGAGTAAACCATTAGGTTGCAAGTGAATTTTCAAGAAGAAGAAAAAATCAGATGGTACAATTGACAAGTATAAGGCCAGGTTGGTAATTAAAGGTTACCGACAACGAGAAGACCTTGATTACTTTGATACGTATTCTCCGGTGTTGAGAATAACTTCCATTTGGAGTGTTGTTGGCGATTGCTGCTCTATGGAACCTAGAAATACATTAGATGGATGTAAAGACGACCTTTCTAAACGGAGATTTAGAAGAGGAGATTTACATAGAGTAATCCGAGAGGTTTTCTGTGCCAGGACAGACTAACCAAGTTTGCAAATTGGTAAAGTCTTTATACGGCTTGAAACAAGCTCCAAAGCAGTGACATGAGAAATTTGATAATGTTATGCGAGAAGGTGGATTCAAACTTAATGAATGTGATAAATGTGTCTACTCGAAAGCTACAGAAGATGACTTTGTCATCTTGTGCTTATATGTAGATGACATACTTATCATTGAGAGTAATGATAAGATAATCAAATCCACGAAAGACATGTTGAATTCAAGATTTGACATGAAAGACATGGTGATTCTAGAAATCAAAATTCTTAGAACAGTAGAAAGACTTGTTCTTAGTCAGTCCCATTACGTGGACAAGATTCTTGAGAAATTCACCAATGGTGATACTGCGTTGGCACGAACGCCGATAGATACGAGCCAACATCTATCGAAAGACCGAGGAGAAAGTATCTCTCAGGTAGAGTACGCCCGGGTGATTGGAAGTCTGATGTACTTGATGAATTGTACAAGACCAGACTTAGCCTACGCAGTAAGCAAACTGAGTAGATACACGAGTAATCCGGGTGTTGAGCACTGGAAAGGGATAACAAGAGTACTATGGTACTTGAGATATACTCGTGGAAATGGACTGCACTATATAAGATATCCTGTTGTTATTGAAGGATACAACGATGCGAGTTGGATATCTGACATAAAAGACTCGAAGTCTATGAGTGGTTATGTGTTCACTCTGGGAAGTGCAGTTATTTCATGGAAATCTTTTAAGCAAACCGTAAAAATCAGATCCTCAATGGAGTCTGAGTTTGTAACTCTTAACAAATGTGGTGAAGGGCTGAATGATTACGACAATTCTTAGAAGATGTACCGAGATGGCCGAAACCCGTGTTGGCAATCTGCATACATTGTGATAGTCAATCTGTAATTGGTCGGGCACAAAGCCATTTGTATAATGGAAATTCTAGACATATACGTCGAAGACACAATACCATTAGACAACTACTCTCAACTGGTGTTATCACTGTTGACTATGTGAAGTCAAAGGATAACTTAGCGGATCCGCTAACCAAAGGGTTAAATTGAGAGTTAGTTTCAAGCTCATCAAGAAGGATGAGTTTGATGCCGATAGAAAATGTTGGTGCAAAGGAAACCCAACCTATACAGACTGGAGATCCCAAGAACTAGGTTCAAAGGGACAACCTAACTGCACTGACAAAGTTGTTCACTGTAAGAGAACGACCCTTTGAAACAGTGAAGGATGGAGGTTAAGCATACGACTTTTAATAAATCAATAGAGTTATGTGGAAAACTCTTAAGAGATCACCTATGTGAGAAAGAAGTGGGGCCGCTTCGAAGAGAATTGGAGGCACAATTCTTAGAACTTCTCGCAGAATCAGGCGTGTTCATAGCCAAGAACGAACACCCTCATGAGAACTAAGGTGTATCAGGTAGACCCGACCACGGTTCGGAACCGACGGTTCGACAGTTTGTGGTAGGTCGACCCTTAACCTTAACTGCCCAAGCCGGTTACGATTCACGGTTCGCCACAGTTCAAGATTATTATATTAAACAAATTAAATTAAAAAAAAGAAATTTTATTAAAATAAGGGCTTGCACCTATATAAGTTGCTTACGTATCCCCTTAGGGTGTTGGGGAATCAAAGTCCACGTAGTTCTTTTACATTTTTACCACTTTACATTCTTTACATTTTTACCCTTTCTCACTCACTTCCATTTCCTCCCATTCCCATTGTATTTGTTCTTTCGGTATCAAATTCTTCGACTTCGTCTTCTGAAAGTTGCATTCCTTAGATTTGCTTCTCGGCTCTGGTCCAATCATCATGTAATGCTTGAGCTTCCAATGAGTCGGGAGACATAGTTGATCGTCGTTCATCTAATATGTTGCCGTCGACACTGAACGTCTACTCCACAGCAACAGTTGACACTGGAGAAGCTAAAATTTCTTTTGCGGTCACGGAGAGAACGGGAAAGCTTTGAGCCTTCAGTGACCACCACTTCAAGATATCGAAATCTTCGCTATCTGCTTCATTAAAATCAAAAGAAGTCGTAAAATAATTCTCAAGTTCATGTGTGGAACTTGAAGATCCTCGTGGACGTTTTATTCGTTCTTTTAATAAAAGTTGTGCTTTTGTAAGTTTTAAATTAGTAGTAGTAGGTTGTTGTGTTTCAGAAATATTAGTTTACGTTCCATATTTAACATAATATTGATTATAAAGATCATATAAATAATTTCTAATATTATATATAATATTAGCTGGATCCGGAGAGAAAGAATCTTTAATAGGAATTAAAGCGTCATAATATAAAGTTAACATTTCTTGTAAAACTTCTAATTTAAATCTAGGATCTAAAGCAAATGCAATTAAATAAATTTCAAGAATAAATTAAAAATATTTTTCCGATTTAGTTTTCATAGCTAATATACATAAAGTTAAAGGTCATTTAGTTTTTATAGCTAATATACATAATGTTAAAGCTTGATTATTTACATGTTCATTTAATATTAATACTATACTACAAAAATTCACTAAAATTAAATGAGCAGTGAGATAATAAACACCGGAAAGTTGTTCAGTTGCATCGTTAAAAACTTTTAAAATTTTACAAATATTAATATAAATATTCCATTGTTGTGAAAATAAATATATATTAGTATTACTATTTTGTGGAAAAAATAAATATAATAAATCTTTATATTGAAAAGAATCTTGTAATAATTGATATGTCGAATTCCAACGTGTTGGAATATCACGTGGAAATCTTTTAGGTCGCATTCCATTAGCTTTACAAAATCTACCCCATTGTTTCATTATAGATGGATGAGACTATAAGTATGAAATTGCGGTTCTAATTGATTAAATATAATTTTGTAAAAGTTTTAATCCATCTTGAACACATAAATTTAAAATATGACATACACAACGAATATGAAAAAATAAACCACCAATAACAGGTTGACAAATAAATTTTAGTTCATCTATAAAAGCGGTATTAGAACTAGCATTGTCTAATGATATTGAAAATATTTGATAAGTCAATCTATATTCTTCTAAAATTAAGTGTAATAATTGTGTAATGTTATGAGCAGTATGTGATTCATCAAAAACTCTATAAGCTAACAATCTTTTTTGGAAGATCCAAGAGTTATCAATCCAATGGCATGTTACACCTATGTAAGAATGAGTTTGTCAATGATCACTCCAAATATCGGAACATAAAGAAACTTTATTATTTAATTTACTAAATTCATCAATTAAATTCTTTTTCCTTGTTTTACTAATCTTTTAATTGTACGAGTAAGTGTAGTCCTAGGTACACATTTAGCAGCAGGACTAAGAGATTCTTTACAAAAATCTTCAAATATGCATTTAGATCCAAAACTAAAAGAAAAATATTCTACGAAAACAAATTTAGCTAATGATTCTCTTAATTTATTATCCGAATATAAAAATAAACCAGAATCAGTACTACTACCACTAAAAAATCTAGATAATTGTGTTTAAGAGTGGTCAATCTCATATTCCGTCGAGTGCTTCGTTTCTATATGTCGTTTCAACGACCCATAGCCGCCGCCAGCTTGGAATTTGTAGGAAGCATTGCAATGCTTGCATTTTGTACGCAATTCTCCCGACGGAAGTGTGACCTTCTCAAAATGTTTAGTGAAAATAAATGATTTTAAAGGAGGATTTTCCCGAACCTTAGAAGTAATTGCATCTGTACTTCCTTACGTTTCAGGGATCGAAGGGCGTTGGGGCTGAGCCTCGGTCTCATCATCGGTGGATTGAATTTGAAGGTTGGGATCCTCGTACGCTATTTCTTTTCTCCTCCGAGATCGAGATGATGAAGCTCCGTGACCTCCTTCTATTATTGTCGAAAAATGAAAAATGCGGAGAGAAGTTGAGATTTGAGATTTGAGAATGAGAGATTAAGAGAAGGGAAGTTGTGTTGTGTGTGAAAATGATGAAATGAGCTCCTTATTTATAGAGTTTGGATCATAACAGTCACTAAATCATAGTCATTGATCAAAAAACGGTCAAATGATCTTAACCGTCGAAAACAAAAATACAAAACCTTCCCAACAGCACTGAACCGGCGATTCAGTGCCGTTGGAACCGGCGATTAACCACCGGTTCGCTGGTTTTGGCTGCGCGAACCGGAACAGGCCCGGCAGGATTCCGGGCCGATTCCGGTTCGTCCCGGCCAACTGGGTCAACGGGCCACCCGGCCCGTTGACCCGGGCCGGTTCCGGGCCGGGTCCGGCCCGGGGTTAGGTCTGGTATCGGAGAGAGTCCTGGGTGAGATGTGTTAATGCTTACATAAACGACAGCACAGTTCAAGGACATCATATCTAGTGTCAGCCAGGAAGCAAACAGATCTTCACAAGGGAAGGTTCAAAGGGTGAAAGCTACCTGTCCTATACACGACTCAACTGCTGAATGCTATCACATACCATGTTTTCATTCATGTGGGGGATTGTTGGATGTATAGTGTGAATGGAAAGAGAGGTGATGAGACTTTAGTCCCACATTGAGACTTTTTAGTGAATGGAAAGTGAGGTGGAGAATAAAGATGCTCTATTATGATTGGGACTTTAGTCCCACATTGGAAGTCTCAAGGCATAAATGTTGGTTTATATTGTTTCACAAGCATGATAGTTGTGAACAAATGTTAGAGGAGAGACTCTCTCTCACGCGTGGGTGCGCAGGGGGGTCCAAATTCAGGGCCCGAATTTGTACTGAACCAAGTGAACTCGTGTGCGTGCACGACCTACGCGCGTCGAATGTGCGACCGGTCGGTGAGTCTATCTAAGCCTCGAAGCACTGTCGGAGGAGGACAAATCTGTTTCAAGGACACTGCGTTGCGGGCTTCAACAACTTCCGGTCGGGAGACTTGGTCGGGAGCTCGGGAGCTCGGGAGATACTGCTCGGGAGCTCAGGAGATCCTAGTCGTGAGTCTTCACTCGGGAATTCAGCTCGGGAGCTCGGGAATTTTGCTTGGGAGACTGCAGACTGCATAAAAGGCAGCTCGGGCCACTCAACAGTTAAGTTAAAATTAGTTTTTATAATTTCAATTTATTGTAAATTCTCTAAAAGGAGTCCATTTCCTCCAACAAAATTATTATAATGTATATTAATATAAGAGTATTTTAAAATGGAAAATGATCCTGCCCTATATTTTGCACGATACGGGCAGCCAACGTGGCGAACGACCTGGCCTGCTTCAGGGTCCACGTCATTATACGAGCAGCCGACTCAACAGACATTTTGACCGGGCCCAAAGCCTTCCCAGCCGGTCAAACCCGGCCGACCACAGTAAGGCTTACATGCCTCGTTCAGCCGAGTGCATCCGCCCGGCCACGGTAAGGCCTACATGCCTCGTTCAGCCGAGTGCATCCGCCCGGCCACAGTAAGGCCTACATGCCTCGTTCAGCCGAGTGCATCCGCCCGGCCACAGTGAGGCCTACATGCCTCGTTCAGCCGAGTGCATCCGCCCGGCAGTCCTTTATGCCCGGGCCTGATACCCATCCGGTCGAACCGTCCGGATATCCACTCAGGCACTCTCTCGGAATCACCCTGAGAAAAGGACAAAATATACCTGCACCAGCTGCAGGTAACAGGATGTTACTCCTCGTACGAACTGACACTCTCTGACAGGCGCCGCCTTACCGAAACCTGTCTTTGTCCTCGCATAAGACAAATAGTATACGACAAAGAAGGATGGTTACCGTCGACACAACCATGCCACATCTTCTGACCCTGTCAGAAGATACTGACACAGGCCATACTCATATCGACAGCACCATACCACATCTTCTGACCCTGTCAGAAGATCCTGACACAGGCCATGCCTGGTCCTTTTCCCCGGCTATATAAGCCACTCCACTCCTCATTCTCAGGTACGCATACTCGCGCGCGAAGCCTCTTATTTTTCCAGTGCTCCATTATTGCTACTGTTCCTCGGAGTACTGACTTGACCGTCGGAGTGCCTTGCCGGGACGTCTCCCGGTTGGGTTGCTAACGGTCATCTTCCTCAGCAGGTTCACCTCTCGTCGGCCGGCCCTGCACCAGGCGACATCCACTTCCATTCGGTCGGAGGACACCCCCCACGCAGCTGCCATTCTGCGCGAGGACGCCCCGTCAGCATCCACGTCGTTCATCCCTACACCGTCATTCCGGTTGCGGCTCCACTACGCTCGGCGACAGGATCAAATTTGGCGCTAGAAGGAGGGCTTTCTGCCTGATCGAGAGCGAAGAATGGAAAACCCCAATCCACTGACGGTTACGCTTTCGCCAGAAGAATATGAAATGCTGATGGCTGTCCGGACACAGAAGGCACAGCAATTGCATCCACCAACCGGTAGTCAAGGGGCCCGGCCCCCTGGGCCCTCTGTACGGGGAAATTCAGAAGGTATGGCTGCTCAGCCCGAGCCCCGCGCTCCTAATTTTCCCCGAGCACTCTTCCGGAACGAGGCCCACTCAGTACCGACCGAAGCTTCAGCGTCCAGCCTGGCGCACCAGACACGCCCAGATAAAGGGAAAGGGTTAGCTGACCCCGCAGCGGCCTGTCCGACTCGCAGCCCTTTCTCCTCACAAATCCTTGGGGATCCCGTTCCCAAGAATCTACGATTCTTCAACATGCCAGAGTACTCGGGAGCCAGTGACCCCGAGGAGCACGTCATGAAATTTGAAAGCTCTGCCCAGTTGCACCAATACCCGGAGGGCGTCAAATGCCGCGCTTTCCTGACAACCCTCTCCGGGCCGGCTCAACGATGGTTTGGCGGGCTCCCGAGTGGATCAGTTGGGAGTTTCGCAGAGGTAAAGCGGCTGTTTCTGCAACATTTTGCAAGCAGTCGGAGGCACCACAAGACCAGCCTCAATTTGTTCGCTCTGAAGCAAGGTCCGAAAGAGTCCCTCCGGGCCTACATCCAGAGGTTCAATAGAGTAGCTCTAGAGGTGCCCAATACCACCTCCGAAGTACTAGTCACCGCCTTCTCACAAGGGCTTCAAGAAGGTGATTTCTTCCGATCCCTGATCAGGAAACCACCGAAGGATTTCGACAGCCTGCTCGGGAAGGCTGGTAAGTATATCAATGTGGAAGAAGCACAAGCCGCCCGGCGGAAGGAAGCGATTGTTAGTCCATCGCCCGCACCTCAACAGAACAGATCGCCAGGAGGACCGATTCGCAGCCCCCGACCGGCCGATCGGCCTGGAATGAGACACCAGCAAGTGCAGGTGGCACAGGGGAATTGGCCCAACAGATGGGCCCCGTATTGTGCGTTTCACCAATGCAATACGCACAACACTGAGGACTGCG
>JAGFNQ010006602.1:0-78098 GCA_024364735.1 Boesenbergia rotunda | reverse complement strand
TTACTCCTTTCAAATTGATTTAGCTCTTCTTGCATTGCCAAAATCCAATCATTATCACCTAGGGCTTCATTAATTGATTTCGGTTCAAAGCTAGAAATTAGAGCTATTTGACTAGCATGTTCCCTAAAAGTAGGATCTAGTTCTCACTCCTGGTCAATATCTCCAACTACTTGATCAATGGGGTGATTGTGGTGATTCCTTAACGTTCTAGAATGACTATTTTCACCATCATCATTTCTCCTTTCATCATCCGATTCTCCTTTTCCTCCCCCTTGATCATTGCTTTCCAATTGTAAGTTTGAAAAACTTGGGTTATCTCCTTATGTCTAGTTTCTATGTCCTTATCAATAGGAGATTTTCTAGGGTAAGTGTTAGAGGATTCATCAAATTCAACATTTGATGATTCCTCAACTACTTGGGTTCTTTTATTGTACACCCTATACCCCTTACTAGTGAGTGGAGTACCCAACAAAAATGCCTTCATCCGCCTTAGCATCAAATTTTCTCAAGTCATCCTTTGTGTTTAGGATGTAAGCCTTACAACCAAACACCCTAAAGTAGTGAATTTGGGGAATTTTCCCATTCCATAATTCAAAAGGTGTTTTTTTCTAAGAATCTATGAACTACAACCCTATTTTGAATGTAGCAAGCCGGTGTTAACCGCCTCCGCCCATAGATAGGTGGGAAGAGAGTATGCATTCAACATAGTTCTAGCCGCTTCTTGTAGAGCCCTATTTTTCCTCTCAACACTCCATTTTGTTGGGGAGTCCATAGGGCATGAAAAATTCATGCTTGTATCCCATTTTCTAGGCAAAAATTAGAGAAGTTTGAATTCTCAAACTCTCCACCATGATCACTCCTAATCCTATTGATTTCAGGTTCTTTCATTTTCTACCCGTTTGGTGAAGCTTATGAGAATTGCTAAGGTATCATCCTTATGTTTCAAAAAAATAAACCCATGTATATCTAGAGTAATCATCAATGATAACAAGCAATATTTATTTCCCGTCAATGAAGGAGTACTATGACAATCAAAAAGATCTAAATGCAATAATTCCAAAGGTAATTAAGTGCTTACTAAAGTTTTACCTTTGTGTGAAGACTTTGATTGCTTACCTTCTTGGCATGCATCACACATCTTATCTTTGACAAACTTCACTTTAGGTAAGCCTTTTACCAATTCCATTTTAGCAACCTTGGCATATTCTTCATGTTGGTGTGTCCAAGTCTTCTATGCCATAGCCATCCTTCATCTTCTTTTGACATGAAACACTCAATAGATGGGTTAGAAGCATAAGAGAGATTTATGTAATAAAGATTTTGCCTCCTAAACCCTTCCAAGACAACATTTTTCAACCCTAATTGTCTAACCAAGCACTTATTGTTATGGAATTCCACTTGATACCCGGAATCACATAATTGACTCACACTAAGCAAGTTAAACTCCATATCCTTGACTAGAAGAACTTTATGAATTGTGATAGTAGAAGATACCTCAATTGTACCTCTACCTATAATTTTGAGCTTTCCACTATTTCCAAAGGACACCTTCCCTTTCTTTGTGTATTTGATTTTTGAAAACTTTCTCACATCCCCGGTCATGTGGCTTGAACATCCGCTATCCAAGATCCACATGCTTGTGTCCTTCTTTTCTTTTACCTAGACAACATAAAACACATCACTCTTAGGTACCCAAATGTTTGAGTCACTAACATTTTTGAGGTATTTCTTAGGCACCCATGCTTGTTTTACCTTGCCTTTAAGGTTTGAACCTTTTGCATTTTTTACATCCTTCTTTGGAACCCACACTTGTTTCACATTACCCTTGACACCCTTTTTCTTGGATGATCCTTTTCTATTTACAAGGGAAATATAGGAGACTTCTTTATCTTTATATCCTAGCCCGGCCTTCCTATAGGCAACCCTTTGACTATTTAGGAGCAAGTCAAGTCCTTTTGATCCAATTGAGAATTTTTCTAAGCGCTTCTTTAGATCAACAACTTCCTCCTTTAATTTGATGTTCTCCTCATTCACTTTACTTACACCACATGATTTCTCTTTGTCCTCCTTAAGGGTCCTAATTTCTTCCTTTAGCCCCTTGACCTTAGTTTTTGACCTAACCAAAGCATTCTTAAGATATGCAATAGTATCATAAAGAAATTTTTCTTTGGGAGAATCCATTACCTCATCTTCGCTAGATGATGATTCATCGCTACTTGAGTTCTCTTCTTCGCTTGATGTGTCTTGATCACTTTGATGTGCCATTAATGCCATGTGCCTTGTGATGTGGCACAACTCCTCTTCATCATCCGATGATTCGCTACTTGAATTGTCCCATTCGGCTTGAGCCACCATCACTTCTTTCTTTTTCTTCTCTTTCCTTTTGTGTTCTTTTTCTTCCTTCTTTTTCAACTCCGGGCAATTCGTCTTGATGTGCCCTTTCTTGTTGCACTCATAACACGTGACATTAGAAATAGAATTAGAACTTTGACTACTCTTACCTTTTGGAGATGTGAACATTTTCCTCACATCCCTTCTTGTAAATCTTTTGGATCTTCCCATCATCTTCTTCACATAATGTGCTACTTCTTTTGCGGACATTTCTTCCTCACTATCCGAGGAGCCTTGCTCGGATTCGGATGAGGACACCTCCTTCTTTTCCTTCTTCTTGCTCTTCTTCTCCTTCTTTTCTACAAATAGAGCAATGCCTTTTTCCTTGGAAGACAAGTTAGTTTGTTCATGTAGTTCGAATTCACAAAATAATTCATCAACTTTGACAATTGAAAGATCCCTAGACACCTTGTAAGCATCCACCATTGATGCCCATAGGGTAGTTCTAGGGAAGGCTTGAAGAACATACCTCACCAAATCTCGGTTCTCAACTTTCTCACCTATCACATGAAGACCGTTCACGATCTCCTTGAATCTTCCGTGCATTTGACTTACGGTCTCATGAGGCTTCATGGAGAAGGTTTGAAGTTGGCCGACAAGAAGATCCCTCTTGGCTCTTCTCGATTCACTTGATCCTTCATTCAACTCAATGAGCTTTTCCCAAAGCTCCTTTGCCGAGTTGAAGGGTCCAACCTTGTTTAGTTGTTCCTTTGACAATCCACATTGCAAAGTCGTGATAGCCTTGGCGTTTGCTTGAGCCTCTTTTCTTATCTCTTTTGGCCACGCCTTGATCGGAAGAGTTTCTCCTTGTTCATTCGTTGGCTTCTTGAAACCTTCCACAATACTAAGCCAAGTTTCAAAATCATTCATTAAGTAAAACTCCATCCTACCTTTCCAATAAGCAAAATCGTTCCCGTCGAAGTAAGGTGGTCGTGTGGTGCTATATCCCTCTTGATGAGCCATTCTTTATGCTTTGTAGATTGTTAGATCTTCCCAAAGCTAAACCTTGCTCTGATACCACTTGTTAGGATCTTTGCCCTAGCTAGAGGGGGGTGAATAGCTATCTTTCGATTTTACTTTCCTACAAACAAGTTAGCGGAAGCAATACAAATAGAAATATGAAGGTAGGAAAGAAATCAATGCTAACTCACTGATTTTACTTGGTATCCACCTCTTCAAGGTGACTAATCCAAGGATCCACACACACCACACACACCCTTCACTATGAACTTCTCCTTCTCAAGATCACACTTGAAGGTGGAGAAACCCTAACACAATAATCTCCCTCCTCTTACAAATGAAATGAAAGCTTGGAGGAGGAGATTGAGAGAGTTGTGAAGCTTGGAGAGCTCTAGAATGATCACACACTTCGTATACAAGAAAAGCCCTTCCTCTCTCCAAGATAAAACACTAGGTTTTATATCTTCATCCGCGACTCCAGTCGACTGCTCACTTACCGGTCGACTGGTAGGCTTCAACGGCTATAAAATATGTAATGAGTGCCTCAGCCGCCTTCGCAACGGTCGACCTCCAGTCGACTGGTACAGTACCAGTCGACTGTCCGGTCGACTGGAACCAATTCCAGTCGACTGGAAGTCGACTGGTCGACCCTCCTTGGGTCGACCCGATTCTCTGTGTGTTGTGGGTTGTGGTCCCAGTCGACTGACAACTTACCAGTCGACTGATGAAGCTGAGAAATCATATTTCAGCTTCCCTTTTCATCCCTTAGTCTTGACTCATTCCTTCAAACACCTTCCACAAGCCTTGTGCCTCTCTTGGATGCTTCCGAGTCCACGACTCATCATCCTTGCACTTGCTTGAAGTGTTTCCATCGGCTTCGTCATACTAAATCTCCCTTTTGCCAAGAGGTCACACCTCCGGGACTTCCTTTGCCAAGACTCTCTTCTTGGACTTCCCTTGCCAAGTCTTCCACCTGAACTTTCCTGCTTACTTAAGGCACACAAGTTAGAACACAAAACATTGCCTAACTTAAACTTGTTTAGCCAAACATGAAAACCATAATTACTTGAGCAAGATTGCACCAACAAAAACTTCACAAGAGGTCTCATCTCTCAAGATCTAAAGTTCCTACAAGGTGACAAGGTCTAGTTGTGGTCAAGAGATACCAAGTCCTCTTCCTTCTCCTCTTTCAAGGTTTGAAAAATCAAGAAATCTAAGGTAAGACTCCCTCACCTGTGGTATAATAGTTACCTATGATTTCCATGATTTTTAGGATGGTTTATGGGTTAGTTTTCGGATTTAATGTTGGAAGGAAACAAAATCAAGGTTCCTATGTTCAAGGGTTTCGGCCACTATGTTTTAAATGTCTATAAATATGTTAAAAATCATGATAATGTTATTTAATGTTCCCTTATGATGTTTAGAAGTTAAGTGTAATTTTTTTGGGAATTTTTGGAGTACCCTAGGACACCCTAGAGTTTCGGCCAACATGAAAGAAGCAAAACCCAGAACCTTAAGTTCAAGGGTTTCAGCCACCATGTTTTAAATGTCTAGAAATATGTTAAAAATCATGATAATATTATTTAATGTTCCCTTATAATGTTTAGAAGTTAAGTATAATTTTTGGGAATTTTTGGAGTACCCTAGGACACCCTAGAGTTTCGGCCAACATGAAAGAAGCAAAACCCAGAACCTTAAGTTCAAGGGTTTCGGCCACTATGTTTTAAATGTCTAGAAATATGTTAAAAATCATGATAATGTTATTTAATGTTCCATTATTATGTTTATAAGTTAAGTATAATTTTTGGGAATTTTTGGAGTACCCTAGGACACCCTAGAGTTTCGGCCAACATGAAAGAAGCAAAACCCAGAACCTTAAGTTCAAGGGTTTCGGCCACTATGATTTAAATGTCTAGAAATATGTTAAAAATCATGATAATGTTATTTAATGTTCCCTTATGATGTTTAGAAGTTAAGTATAATTTTTGGGAATTTTTGGAGTACCCTAGGACACCCTAGGGTTTCGGCCAACATGAAAGAAGCAAAACCCAGAACCTTAAGTTCAAGAGTTTCGGCCATCATGTTTCAAAGGTCTATAATTATGCTAAAAATCATGATAATGTCATTTAATGTTCCCTCATGATGTGTAGAGGTTAAGTATAAATTTTGGGAATTTTTGGGGTACCCTAGAGGCCTCATATGGTTCGGCCAACCCCAAGGACCCAAGGATTGGGGTTGAGTCTTTAACTTCAACATATGTTTATGTGTTGCCATGATATAAGGATGATGGATGGTGATTATGTGAATTTTCACATGGCCTTGGGACTCCACAAGTTTCGGCCATATAAGGGTTAATAGGGTAAAAGTTAAGATTTATTTCAAGTAAGGGTCCCAATGGCCCTATGGTAAGATGTGATTTATGTTTATGAATGATATGTCATGTTTACGAATGATACGTCATATTTATGAATGATATGCCATGTTTATGAATGATATGCCATGGTTATGCATGATATGCCATGTTTATGAATGATATGCTATGTTATGAATGATATGTCATGTTTATGAATGATATGCCATGTTATGAATGATATGCCATGTTTACGAATGTTATGTCATGTTTATGAATGATATGCCATGGTTATGAATGATATGCCATGTATACGAATGTATGCCATGCTCTATGAATGATGTGTATAAACACCATGTCTAAGAATGAAAATGATGAATGGCAAGTATGACGAATGAAAGATGATGCTTATGCCTTTAAGGCATAAATATGCTAAACGGCACGGTCGATGGTCGACGGTACGACGGTCGAGAGGACCGGTAAATGGGCCGGTAGACGGGCCGAGCCGTAACAAGTTATGTTATGATAAGTATGACATGAGTGTCTTATGAATGATGAAACATGAAAAGTATTTTACTTTATGTATGGGCTTGTACCGGACCGAAGTATGGGTCCAAGGGATGGGCACCTTAAGAACGCCCCGGTTATGGACTACCGAAGCTGTCCACGGTTCTGGCACTACCGAAGCTGTGCAACAGGGATGGGCTCCTTAAGAAGCGCCTCGGTTCGGGGACTACCGATTATGCTGTCCTTACCCTAGTAGGTCGGGGCTAGCTACCTCGGATTTACTAGGGATGCGCGCTATGATGTATGTATGTGGTACAAGCCGGGGACCCCAAATGTTATGATGATGATGT
This sequence comes from Boesenbergia rotunda, assembly GCA_024364735.1. NCBI lineage: Eukaryota > Viridiplantae > Streptophyta > Magnoliopsida > Zingiberales > Zingiberaceae > Boesenbergia > Boesenbergia rotunda. The sequence continues at coordinate 71,540 of JAGFNQ010006602.1, read as the reverse complement.
TTAAGCATTTTCAAAGTATGTTTTAAAAGTTAAGCATCCTTATGTAAATGCATTCCACCCATGCATTCATACATGATATGCATTATGTTAAGATAATGATGTCTTATACTTATGCGTTACGATGAAAGATATGCATGAATGATCTATGTCAGGATTATGTTAAGAAGGTGTTCATATGATATGATAGAAGATATGCCTATGTTTAAGCCATATAGGTTGATTTTTGTTACGTTATGCTATGCCATGTATTATGCCATGCTACTACGTTTAAGTTTATACCATGTCTTATGTCATGCTAAGGAAGATTATTATGTTATGTTATGCCATGTTTCACGCTATGCTTAGAATGTTAGTATGATTATGTTCATGCCATATCTCATGCTATGCTACGAATGTTCACTTATGTTTATGATCATGTCATGTCAAGGGTATGGTAAATATGATAATGTTTTATGTTCTTGTTATGGAATGACGAATGTTTTAGTGAGTAGGAAAGAGTCTTACTAAGTCTGTGTGCTTATAGTCTTCTTTCCTTATACCGCAGATCATGCAAGGGGATAACGAGGAAGCAGCAGGAGGGCCTGAAGTATGTGTGTGATGGTGACTTGGCCCATGAAATCGAATGTGTTAACCGTTTATGCTAAGAACTTTATTTTTGCTACCTATATGCTCGAATAGTGACATATGGAACTTTATGATAAGAGGTCAAGTATGATATGATATGAACCTTATGGTATGATGTTAAGCATGTTATGATATGATGTTAAGCATGACGTTCATATGCTAAGTTCCATGTCATTATATTAGGGATGGTAGTGGGGGCATGTATATGTAAGGTTTAAGTTATTCCGCTGCAGTATGATGTTACATGCCTTAAGTATGTCAGCGTAATGCCGTTTTAAAAAAAAAGAGCCGGCGTTACAGAGTCCTGATCGGTCGGTGGACCGATCAGGTCTGAAACAGAAGGTTTTCTGAAACTGATCAGTTTCAGAAAAAGATTTGTTTCAATTCTAAACCCTAATCCAATCAGATTTTACTCCTAACCGAGTTCTATTGGATAACATTCATTTTCCTTAACAAAAATAAGAAACATGATTTGTGTCAAACACATTCATTTCCCTTAACTAAGCATGAACTTAGTCCCAAACACAAGTTTATATCAAAGCATGATTAGTGGGTTCTTAGCATGATCAGTTTATTCTAAACAAGTTTGATAATCCAGTCTACATTCTAGTGATCCAATTAATATTGGGCATATGGATGACATTAGGTTTGATATCAATCAAGTGGAAAAATAAGCAAGTCATGGAACTTAAAACATCATAAACTATGTGATCATGTTGTTCTTAACCAAAATTAGGTTTGTGTCAATCTCAATGGATAATTAAAATTCCAAAACATGCTTATTTCACATTATGATTAAAGTATGATAAAATTCCCAAAACATGCTTGTGTCACATTACCATCAAGTTTCCAAAACATGCTTGTATCAACTTATGATCAATTCAAGCTATGTGTTCATCTTGTTCTTAACCAACATTGGCATGTCATAGATTAATGTTAATAACCCAAACAATAAGATCATGGCATATAAGAAAATTTTGGCTTGCTTGAATCAAATTAGCATCAATATATGAGTAAATTCCAAAACATGCTTGTATCAAGTGAGTGTCAACATATGATCAAATTTCTAAATCTTGATCAGTTTAATGTATGTCTATAACATGTTTGCTTCAACTACTCAACTCTATACTCGTTCTTTAGCATGCATCCATGACAAGGGCAAGTTATGTGCTTCTCTAAACCATCCATGTAATATCATTTTCCATGTTTATTTTGAAACTAGTTTAATCTTGTACATGGATATATCATCAAATGTCGCATGAAAACTTTTCTTACTGCTCACAAATAGAAACAAACGTATCTACATTGCGTAGGAAATTCAAGTTTTCCATTGATATAAATCTAATCATCTAAATTGTCAAAGAAAAACCTTGCTCATGAGTAGTACATAGTCATTCATTAATTTGAGAAAATGGTGAGCACATTCCTAACTAGGAATGGCTATATGTTTGGAGCACCAAATATCAACTACCCATGTTGATAGATGCTCCCCCTCAATCAATGCCTATACAATTCTAAAGATGGAGGTTTTAGGTACCCAAATTTTGGGACCTAATGAACCTTCAAGTAAAGACTTTGGCACCCATACCTTAGTCAATTTCTTTTTAGCTATTTGAACCCTAGAATCATTTCGTGATCTACAATGGGTTCTAGTCATTAATGATACAAAGGTTGGTTCTTTAGGTCGGTAATCTATATCGGCCTTGTTGTAAACCACCCTTTGGGAATTTAGTACCATGTCTAAAGTTTTTGAGCTAATTGAAAACTTCTCAAGAATATTCTTGAGGTTTTCAACTTTGCTCTTCAAATCCTTATTTTCATCCTCAAGAGACTTATCATGCATAACATCAATTACCTCATCCTTAGAGGTTTTCAATTTTTTTACTTCAAATTTCAATGACTTAATCTTATTCTTTGATTTCTTTAACAATTTAGTTAAGCATGCTATCATCCTATAGCATTTATCTAATTCCGGAGAGATTACCTCTTCATCATCCGAAGATGATGAAGGCGCGGTTGAGGAGCTCCTTGATTCGTTATCGCTCCCTTCTCTCGAGTCCTCTAGTGCCATGAGAGCAAAGTGATGTGTATTCTCCATTTCTTTCTTTTTCTCCTCCTTTCGGTCATCTGCCACAAATGCAAACCCTTTCTCCTTTGGGCCTTGGTTAGAGATCTCATGTAATTCCATTTCACAAAACAAATCTTCTAATTTAACAAAGGAAAGGTTCTTGGAAACCTTGTAGGCATCCACCATGGATGACCACAAAGTATTCCTCGGAAAAGCTTTGAGAGCAAACCTTACTAGATCCCGGTTTTCTACTTTTTCGCCGATGGAATATAAGCCGTTGAGGATCTCTTTGAATCTTCCATGGAGTTCACTTACCTTTTCATTTTCTTCCATGGACAGATTTTGGAGTTGACTGTGAAGGAAATCCTTCTTGGTTGTCCGGGTTTCATGAGTGCCTTCATGGAGCTTAATGAGCTTGCTCCATAGATCTTTAGCACTTGTGAAGGGACCAACTTTGATCAACTGGTCCTTGGACATTCCGCACTGCAGGATAACCACATCTTTGGCATTTGCTTCACCCTTTCTAATTTGCTCAGCCGACCAACTTGAGAAATCGAGGTCTCTTCCTTCGGCATCCCTTGGAGGGATGAAACCTTCTTTGACTGAGAACCACATGCACATGTTGGTCTTCAAATAATACTCCATCTTCGATTTTCAATATGGAAAATCAGTGTCGTCGAAGAGTGGAGGTCGGTTTGTGCTCAATCCTTCTCTTCCAGCCATCTTGCTGTAAGCTCTCGGATGTTAAACCGTGAACAGAGCCCCAAGATCTGATACCACTTGTTGGACCTTAGATGGCTATAGAGGGGGGGTGAATGTAGCCAGACACAATCATTTTGAACTTCTTGTATTTCTCTGCACTTAGGGTTAGACAGCGCACAGAGGAAGCAATAAAAACAGAGATGTAGAAACAAAAACAAACCTAATACGCTAACAAGAAGATATACAAGGTTCGGGGATAACTTGCCCCTACTCCTTGGCGTGCCCGTAAGGTGGGCGATCCCTTGATCGTCGACAGATCAAGCCCCGGAAAATCCGGATAGATGAATCCTCCTTCTCGGTGGAGTAACCTCTCCACACAAATAGTCTCAAGAGTGTATGGAATGAAGAGCACAGAGACAATACACACTTACAGAGCACTTAGGACAAAAAGAACACAAGCAAACTCCTCACCGAGCTCCACTCAGCACAGATCTCATGCAAGAACTCCCTCTTCGTGTCTTCTTGCTGATGGACTCGCCAAGCTCCTTGTTTCTTCTTCCAAGTGCTCACGATTCACAGTTGCTTGCTCAAAGAGATGATCAAAGTTGTCGCAAGAGCTTTTCTTTTGACTCAGAGTGATTGCTAAGGATGAATCAAGTGTTGTTGCTCCTTGAGAACTCCCTTCTCTTTATCGCCAGCCCACACTTAACCCAGCTGCCCAAACGCCAGGTCACAGACGCTCCACTCAACTCCCAGCTGCCCACCTGCAACTACCCAGCTATCTCTGACCTCCTCTGGACTCACTAAACTCTCATCAGTCGAGCCCCAGCCCCAGGTCAGCTTCCAGCCGTTGCCAGCAGCGCCCGTTGCAACCTGCGATGGAAACCTGCCAAACCTGCTCAACGGAAAGCCTCCCATTGACCCTCCTTGAGTGTTTGAATCTATCCCTGTAAAGCCTGCACACTTCAACAAAAGCTTAGCAAATCATATCAAACATAATTTGCAATGTATCAGAGAATCGACAGAGAAAATAGTCGCGATTAGAGCTTCTGACAGCGTATTTGAATTAAAGTTCTACTCCTGATCGGTCCCCAGACCGATCAGGGAGGACCCTGATCGGTCACCAGACCGATCCAGCAGTCTGCTGCACACTCCAGATCGATCCCTAGACCTATCCAGTAGTCTGCTGCATACTCCAGATCGGTCCCCAGACCAATCAGGCTGTGCCCTGATCGGTCTGGTGACCGATCAGGCTGCTTCCTGACCGATCAGAAGTCATCCTGATCGGTCATAAGGAGAACCTCGCAATTTCTGAGATCCCGTGGATCGTTCACCAGTCCGATCTGAATAGTATCCCTGATGGGTCACCTGACCGATCAGGAGCCAAGCAGTAAGGTTCCCAAAACCCACTGTATGCTCCCTGATCGGTCACCAGACCGATCAGACATAGCTGGATCAGTCACCAGACCGATCCACGAGGGAACTTCGTGCCAAACTCCCTGATCGGTCACCAGACCGATCCAGGCAAGGTCAAATCCACTCTAAGTCACGAGAACAAGCTTCCAGCCCTTCTCTGACTCGTTCTTAGTCCCCCGGACCAAGACTCCGTGCCCAGTTTCACTCACCGGGACTTCAACCTAGCCCTCCAAGCTAGGACCTGACCCTCCAATCCAGGGTTTCATCCAACCTAGCTCTCCAAGCTAGGACCTAACCCTCCAAGCCAGGATTTCATCCAACTTAGCCCTCCAAGCTAGGACATGACCCTCCAAGCCAGGATTTCATCAACTAACCCTCCGAGTTAGGAAGTTTCACACCTAGCCCTCCAAGCTAGGACTTTTCCACACCTAACCCTCCAAGTTAGGAATTTTCACACCTAGCCCTCCAAGCTAGGACTTTTCACACCTAGCCCTCCAAGCTAGGACTTTTTCACACCTAACCCTCTAAGTTAGGACTTTTCACACCTAGCCCTCCAAGCTAGGACTTTTTCACACCTAACCCTGCAAGTTAGGATTTTTCACACCTAGCCCTCCAAGCTAGGACTTTTTCACACCTAACCCTCCAAGTTAGGACTTTTCACACCTAGCCCTCCAAGCTAGGACTTTTTCCATGCCAGCGTGCGATCTCCCGATCCACCTAGACTTAATCCGAATTCAACCAAACTTGAATCAAACTTAAATCGGTGTCAAACAGCAAAACAACAATCAGGGTCAGACTGCATCAACATGACTCACCACATATGAAACATTGAATGTCCTTATTCTTCTTCTTCTTCCTACAACTCAAATTAGATTTTAAAGAAATTGAATTAAATTTAGGAGTTACCTTAGGGTTTGCCTTGACTCCCCCTACACTGATGTTATCTTTCTTGTACTTAGAATTCTTCCTTGGGCTTTGACTTCTATAGTGCCCCCTTTTATTACACTTGAAGTACACAATGTGCTCCATGCTTTTGGAACTTGCGGTCATTGGTGTCGGTGGAGTCTTCCTAACTCTTCTCGGGCATCTATTCATGTAATGCCCTACTTCCCTACACTCAAAACATGTTATGTGATTTTTATTTTTGATTAACGAGTTTGAGTTACCTTCTTGACTTATAGAGGAAATGTGAATTTCCATTTCACTTCTTCTAGAGGTCGAAGTTTCTTCTTCTTGCTCTGGTATTGGAGATGGTTTCTCCTCCCCCTCAACTCTTAAAGTGGAGGCTTGTTCTATTTGTTCTTCGGTTGTTGAGCACCCCTCAACTTTCGATTTCCTAGACTCTTGAGTTTATGAGTTTGATTCATGGGGTTCTTCATGAAGCGCAACTAGCTTGCACCATAACTCCTTTGTATCCCTAAACTCATATATCCTAACCAAAATGTCATAGGTATTAAATTGATTAATATTTTGGTTACCTTGTTATTGATTTCGAATTTGATGAATTTGCTCCTCGGTCCACTTCTTCTTCTTAAATGTCCTTCCCTTTTTGTTCTTGGGAGCATCGAAATCTACTTCTATACACAACTAATCTTCAATATTAGTCATAAAATAATACAACATTCTACCTTTCCAATATTGAAATCGTCGCGGTCGTAGGAAGGTGGGATTCGGATATCCCATCTTAGTGGACCTTCCGACTCCATCTTTTTATTCTTTCTCTAGCGCCTTTCTCTTTTGGCTATTAGTTCAACAAGAGAGACCTCGCTTTGATACCACTTGTTGAGGATCGTATGCCGGCTAGAGGGGGGGTGAATAGCTTGTCACCCTCAATTCATTCGGTTCTCTTCCTACAACGTTAGTGTGCACAACAAAAATATAACTAAACTAAAAATACTAACAAGAAGACAAATTGATTTATGTGGTTCGGAGATGACACTCCTACTCCACGGCTGTCCGTAAGATGGATGATCCCTATCCGTCAGTGGATTAGTCCCCGAAAAATCTCTGGCTAGCTCATGTAGCTCTTTGTGGGTGGAGAAACTTGGCCACAACCTCACCAAGAACACCTCAGCACTAGTAGACTACTAATAAGCTTTAACCAAGCTTATTTCATCAACCTTGCTCAAGCAAACCGAGTTCTCTTAAATAAAATTTGTTTACTAATCCAGCCATTACCAGTCGACTGGTACCAACACTAGTCAATTGACAACTATCGAATTCGAACGTTACAGCCCAATGTTCGAATCCAACCGACACCAGTCGACTGCACAAAAAATCAGTTGACTGATCTTTCTGTAAGCTTAATCAGTCGACTGATCTCATACTAGTCGGCTGGTAAAATCCTAAACCTAGGATTTCCCTTCCTGAGTATAGTGCACTCGCACTCGCACTCAGATCCTCACAACTCACTTGACTCTTCTTCGCAGCCTTGACCTATTTCCTTCAAGCCTTCTTCGCTTTGGTTCTTGTCCCTCGGATGCATTTAAGCCCGCGGCTCGTCTCCATGCCATCCTTCGTGTATGTCTAGAAGTGCGCTTCCCTCGGCTCATCGTTGCTGCCTTGTCGATAGTCCCTTGGATGCTCTATCCTGTAAGTATCCCTGGTTGATTTTGATGTGATCAACTGATTTAAGTTAGGTCCTGGTGTGTTTAATCCCTCTGCTAAGCGTGCAGGAGCTTAGGTACGGAGGAAGTAAAGCGTAAGACGTAGCGGATGAGAAGGATTGTGCGGGGAAGTGAGTCGACGGGCTCAGTATAATCCGAGGGACGCAGAAGCTGCGGAAGAGTATGCCGGTGGAGCGAGAAGGACGGGTGCGGTGTCCGAGGGACAAGAAGCCGAGAGGAAGGATACTCGAGGGGCGAAAGGCCGGAGTCGGATTCGGGTGAGCCTAACTCCGATTGGCCGAAAATCACCCAAAAGACAAAGAACTAAAAGACTGGTCAATTTGACCAAGTCAAACCAGGCAACCTTACAGGTATATATCTCCATACTTACCGATTGGGATAAGCAAACGATGTGATTAAAGTTGTTGCGAGCAGAAGATAAAGTTATTTAGCTGTTGCGAGCAGAAGACAAAGTTTTAATTAAACTTTATCTCTTAAAGGATAACCTTATCCTTTAATCATATCCAATGGATACAGTTTAATCCCATCCAGATTACATCCATGGATCAACGACCAAGAGAAAATTCATCAACAATCAACAATCCAGATTTATTCTCTTAGGCTGTAAATAGGCTTAGAGTTTTTGCTTTAGAGATCATTCATTAATTCAATTGTAAAATTTCTTAGTGTGCTTTTGTTGTAAGGCTTCTCCGCCATAAGGAGAGTTTTATTGAGCGTCCACTGCCTTGGAAGCAACGTTCTCAGTTGCGACCAAGTTTCTTTTTAGAAGACGAGTGCCTCCACTTTTATATTTTTTTTAACCGTCTATTCACCCCTCTAGCCAGGCCAACCCGATCCAACACATCCTTCATCAGACCTGAAGTCATTAAGCTAAGCCATATGTGTATCATACAAACCTGCACACTCAAATACATATATCAAATACAAGGGTGAATCTAACTTAAACTCTTTGCTCAAACATCAAAACACATGGTCCCATAGACTATATATTGCCTCAATAGATTAGTCCCCGAAGAACCTCCGACTAGCTCACGTAGCTCCTTGTGGGTGAAGAAACCTCACTACAACATCAACCAAGATCTCTTGGCACCATAAGAACACTTGAGTACAAGATGACTACTAATTAGGGTTAACCACCACTAATTTCGTCAACCTTGCTCAAACAAACTGAGTTCTCTTAAATAGAACTCTTTTGCTGATCTAACTGTTACCAATACCAGTCGACTGATATCTGTCAAATTTGAATGTTACAGGCCAACGTTTGAATTTAGCCGATACCAGTTGACTGCACAGAAAGATCAGTCGACTGATTTTTTGTGCCCTCAATCAGTTAACTGATCCCATACTAGTCAACTAGTAAAATCCTAAACTTAGGGTTTCCCTTCCCGAGTATATTTCACTCGCACTCGAACCCTCATGACTTGACACTTCATTGCAGTCTTGACATATTGCCTTCAATCTTACTTCGCTTTGGCTCTCGTCCCTCGGATGATTACAAACTCGTAGCTCATCCTCATGCCATCCTTTGCGTATGCCTCGAAGTGTGCTTCCCTCGACTTATCGTTGCTGCCTTGTCCATGGTCCCTCAAATGCACCATCCTTCACCGGACCCGAAACCATCAAGCTGAATCTATGTGTATCCTACATAACCTGTACACTCAAATACACATATCAAATATAAGGGTAAACCTATCATAAACCCTTTTCCTAATCATAAAAACACATGGTCACTCCGGACCATCGGGATTGCCTCAACAGGGAGTTTACCCCCAAGACCTATTGAAGCACATACTCATACATGTACTGTTGGTGCAAAAAGCACCCAAGTCAAACCTGTGTTTTGATAATGGCAACAGGGTTCAAAAGTTAAGTCTTACTTATTATCTAACATGTCACTCTAGTGTGCAGAGTAAAAAGCCCTAGCGAAGGACTGCTAGGCACTGGCGAAGGAATGCCAGGGTGAAAAGCCCTAGCGAAGGACTGCTAGGCACCAGGCGAAGGACAGCTTGGGACTGAAGCCCTAGCGAAGGAATGCTAGGCACCTGGCGAAGGACAGCTCGGTATCCAAGACCTGGCAAAGGACCGCCAGGCAAAAGTCCAACCAGAGGAGCGGTTGGCATCAGGTACATTCTCCCGAGAGGAGTAGGTGAGGATGCGTTCCCCGTCGAGGGAACAGTAGGCGTCAGTTCGACCTAGGGTTCCATTTTGGAGGCCCAAAGTCAGAACCAAGACAGCTAAGGTTGTATAAACTAATATTTTATTGTTTTATTGTGTTTTAGACTAACCCTGGATGCAGGATCGAAGGAACGTGCGTCTGCAGCTCAGAGAGCTTCAAAGGAATGAGGCAACAGCTGACCAGGGCGCCCGAAGTGTCCCGGGCACCCCCAAGGTGAACATAAAACACAAGAAAGCAAGATAGGCTTCGACAGCTCAACTTCCGGGTGCCCCCGTGCTCCCAGGCGCCCCCAGCGCTCCGGGCGCCCCCAAGAGCGAGTCATCGAAGCTCAAGCCAGCGAAGTCAAGGGATAAAGTTTGACCCGGTCAACCCGGGCACCCCCAGCATCCCGGGCGCCCCGGTCAAGATGTGATCCCGAATTTGAAGGGATCAGACGTTAACCGAGCGAAAGGGGGATCGGCTGACACGTGAGGGGGGGGGCGCCCCCGACGTTCCGGGCGCCCCCAGGCCCTATATAAAGGGCCCTCGACCCCAGGCTTCAAACAACACTTTCAATCAACGCTTCCACGCTCTTCTGCTCTCACACCTCGCTCCGGAAACCTCCCAACTCAAGTCGACGACGTCCCGCTGCTCCGAAAAAGACAACCTACATCGGACATCGGTAAAAGAAGAGTTCTTTTTAATTGTTAAGTTTACTGTGCTATATTTGTAACTCAAAACTGTAAACTGCTTTTGCGCCTCATATAGAATTGCCCAAAGTAAACGATCAACGATCGTGGGCCTTGGAGTAGGAGTCGACCTAGGCTCCAAACCAAGTAAAAATTACTGTGTTCGCGTGTGTTATTTTTTTTATCTTCCGCTGTGCAAATTCTCTATCTTAAATCCGAACGCTTTCCGATATTCACCCCCCCTCTATCGGTTCTCTCGATCCAACAAGTGGTATCAGAGCGGGGAAGTTCAAATTTGGTGCAACCACCAGTTTGAAAATTTTTCAGATTTTTATTTTTCTTTTTCTCGTTCGAATTTTTTTTAAAAAAAATATATATTTCGTTCGAATTTTCGTTTTCCCGTTAATCGAGGTTGGTGCAACACCCCTCGTTATTTCATTTTATTCATCCCACACTACTAATCCAAGACCAAGTCTTGGGAAATCTTTTTTAGTTATTTTTTTCAGATTAAATGGCTATGCAAGAAGGATTCAGCACCGCCAGACCTCCACTTTTCAGTGGAGAAGACTTTTCCTACTGGAAAAGTCGAATGGAGGTCCACCTGAAAACTCAGGTGGACATGTGGATCATCATCCAGTCAGGACTGGAGATTCCCACAAATGCTGACGGGGTTCCTCAAAGCTACACAGAGTGGGACACCGCTCTGAAATGAAGAATCGAAGTAGATGCAAAAGCGACTCAGACTCTTCAATGTGGCTTGACAAAAGAGGAGCTGAACCGGGTGGGCCCCTTCAACAGTGCCAAGGAGCTATGGGCAAAACTGATCGAGCTACACGAAGGAACATCAGACACTCGGATCAGTAAAAGAGATCTGCTCCTAAACAAACTGTACACCATCAAGATGGCCGACAATGAAACAGCAGCCCAACTCCACGCACAGATCCAAGAATTGATGAACGGTCTTCACACTATAGGTCACAAGGTCGAAAATCGTGACCTAATAAGGTATGTCTTACATGCTTTCCCTAGAAATACCTTGTGGGCATCTATGGTAGATGCATACAAGGTTTCAAGGGATCTCTCTAAAATTAAATTAGATGAATTGTTTTCCGAGTTAGAACTTCATGAACAGACTAACTGCAATATGGCCGAGAAAGGTAATGCCTTTGTTGCAGGAAAAACTGGAAGATCAACAAAGAAGAAGACACAACCTGAACCCGAGTCTAACTCAGACTCAGACTCAGAAGACGAAGAAGGAGATCGACCGAAGCTGGTCCGATTGGCCCGAAGTTACTATAAAGAATTAAAGAACCAAACCAACAGAAAGAAGGCCAACCGAAGAAAGGACGAACCAGCTGAACCCACAAATGACAAAAACAAGCCCAACGTAACCTGCTACGAGTGCAAGAAGAAAGGCCACTACAAGACGGAATGTCCAAACCTAAAGGAGACCAAAAAGTCAAGAAGAAAGAAAGCACTTCAAGCAACCTGGGACGAATCTTCCTCAGAAGAAGAAGAAGAAGCACCCCAGTCCAACCTTCTAGCCCTGACCGCCTCAGAAGAAGTCGGGACCGAGTCAGAATCAGAACAGGACGACGACAGACTAACCTTTTCAGAAGACGGCGAGATCAAGGTAAGTGGTTTCAATAGAAGTCAATTAAACGAACTTATTTCATATCTTTCTCGAGATTTGGCGAAAGCCAAACTCCGAGTCGAATCCCTTCGACAGGAAGTAAAACTCCTGAAAGAGGGAGCTGACTCTAAATCCTTAACCGAGAGAGTTCAAGAAGGAACTCCTACTCAAGTTGAAAAACTTGAGAAAGAGAACTCCTCCCTGAAAACTCAGGTTAAGGATCTTAGAGTTGCCTTAGAACGATTCACTTCTGGTTCCAAGGGTCTTGACATGATTCTTGAAAAACAGAAGTCCGTTCTAAATCAATCCGGACTTGGCTATAGAACCAAATCCCGACAAAGATCTTACTTTGTTGTACTGAATAAGTCCAGAAGTAAAGTTCAGGCATGGGTACCTAAACTGTACCTGAACAAACTGACTGGATCAAATCAGTATTGGATCCCCAAGGACAAGATTCACATCTTGCCTAATCATTTCCGTGGCTTTAGTCCAGGGGGAGCCAAATTAAAAATTATTTTTATTGTTAAATAGAATTTAATTCTTGTAATTTGTATGATTGATTGTTTATTTTTTTTGCAATTTACCATGCTTAAACTTAGGTTAGTTAAGGACTGAACAAACTTAACTGAAACTTGACAACATAGTATTGGGTGGAGGTGAGATGATAGTACGTTAGGGAAACCAATTCTAGTAAGATCAAGTTTACTTGGTCTCTTTAGACTGGTGAAACTAGCCGAAGCTACCGATCCAAAATCCAAACTAGTTAGACCAGAACTTTTTCAAAAATTAATTTTGAAAATGAAATTTCATTAAACGACTTTGTCAAGGAAAGGGTTGCTGATCCAATAAGGCTACGGCCAAAGAAGGCCTAGTGCCTCGCCAAGACCTAGAAGCCAATTTTTGAATTTCAAATTCAAATTACTTTTTGTAAAATTCAAATCTAACACAATTTTCAGTTAAGCATAGATTCAAGCATCCTTTCAAAATAAACTTAACTGTTTTCAAAAGTTAATTTAAGGTTTACAAAATAAATAATAATTTTTCAAAATAACTTTACTTATCAAAACCTGTCTCACAAAACCTATATAGCTAACGTGTTTGAAAACCCTAGATTGGGTGAGACAGTAGGATTAAGACTCAATTGGAAATTCTTTGATGCCTATATTATGAGTTAATCCTGTATTTCAGATCATAGTCAAACCATGGTCAACACAGTCAAACCATGGTCAACATAGTCAATCCATGGTCAACACAGTCAAACCATGGTCAAATCATGGTCAACACGGTCAAACCATAGTCAAAGCAGTCAAATCAATTCAAACCATGGTCAAACCGATTAAACCATGGTTAAATGATGACAAGACATAAAATTTGTCTTTACCTATACTATCCTGGGCGCCCGGAACCACGCGGGCGCCCCCATCACAATCACTGCAGCCAAAGCTGCAAAAGCAGCCTGACTCGGGCGCCCGGAGCACTCCGGGCGCCCCCAACCAGACCCGGTCTCTGCCAATGGCAGAGACCACTGACCCGGGAGCTCCCGGGCGCCCCCATTGAAATGCCTATATAAAGGCATCCAAACCTCCTCTTCTTCCCACACCAAAACCAACTTCCTTCCACCCTTCCTTGCTTACAAGAAGATCAAGAGACCTTGCAAGCTCTCGTCCTCAACCATGCCTCCCCGAGCTGCCCGGTATAATTTTTATTGCATTTAAATTAATTTTTAATTTTATTTAATGCAATACCTTCATACTTCTTTTAAACTCCTTCTCTTAGAAGACGTCGACCAAACCCGACCAACCCCGGTGCCGAACCAAGTCCCGACCCTAGGTTCCCCACTCTAGAATTATGTAATAAATTTGCTCAAACCATTTACAAGCCTATTAAGACAAGCTATCTTAATAGACACTTCTTTACTCAATCATGCCCCGTAGCCATGAATATTATAAACTTCTATCAATTAGATAATCTTGTCTTCTGCACTCATAACATCAATGAATCCTTATGTGCAGAATTCTACAATAACATAGTTCGACAAGATAATCTCATGTTTCACACTACTATCCAAGGGATACCTCTGTCTATCACCCCTACTTTGTTGAACCGATTCCTTGGACTACGAGCCTCCCAGTCCACATTCTGCTGCTATCCACCTAGGAATCCTCCATTTGACCCTCCCTATTCTCACATTACCTTAGACACTATCCATTCCTATTTCTATAGGGAAGCTAGACTCCCTGCAAATAGACGATTCCAAGCCGTTGACCTTCAGGCACAGGACTATGCCCTGTACAGAGTCCTGGTCCGATGTATCTTACCACTCTCCACTAGAGATCTCGGGACCATGCGACCCTTTCATGCCGTTCTTTTGTATGCCCTAGTCCATCACCTTGACATTGACATTGGACTACACATGTTTCATACTATTCTGCATGCGTCCAGTGTTACGACCCAGGGACGAGTGCGCACTCCATTCTGCCACATCATCACCTCTCTCCTTCATCACCACGGTCGCGACATTACCGTGGGTGAAATAACCGCTATGACCGACTTTGATGAAATAGATAGGATTTAGGAACTTCTCGTTAGCAGGTCTAGAGGTATCGGCCACCGGGTTCTGAGTTGGAGACGACAGCAGGCCGGGGCTCCGATCGACTCAGACGAGGAGGTAGATGTTGATGTTGGAGATATAGCGGCAGCAGCCCGAGCACACATAGACGAGCCCGCTCCACCGACACTCTACGAGAGAGTGACACATTTAGAGACACAGGTCCAGAGTCTCCGAGAGGAGGTCGAGGCCTATCACATCGAGCAGATGGACGCTCGTAGAGCCGATCGAGAAGTGGCTGATGCACGATACATTGAGATGATGGCACGATTCGATTCATGGCAGCCCGGCCCATCTGACCAACCTGGGCCTTCTTCATAGCTAGTCTATTTCTGCATTGTACTAAAACATGACTTATGTTTGAGGCTACTGTACCTCTGTTTGACTAGTTAACCTATTCTGTTTGATTACTTATTTAACTTGAGTATCTGATCTAGGATTCTGCTCTGTAGAATAGAGTAACTCTATTTTTGATTTTTTTTGCCTTATTTAATTTAAAAATCAGTTTCTAAAATTTTGAAAAACTGTTGTTTTTAAAATCACTTTTTTTTAAATCTTTTCGGACTTAGTTTTATTTCAAAACTACCCCCTTCCAAAACTAGGGCTTTTTCGCAAATGGACTTAGCCTAGGCCCTAACCCTAGAACTGCATGCACCTACAGATTTAGAAGCCAGCATCTCACAAGCACTTTAGGGTACTTTTGATTGATAACCTAGAAAGGGTTGAGATGCTTAGGTCTCTGCCTTAATTCAAGATGCTTTAAGTCAGTGCATCTGCAGTAATTGGGCACTAAATACAACTTACACAGCAATCAAGTTAAATGTCAAGTTTAGAAAATCTAACTTGAACAGAAACACTTAACTTGACTAACCCTAGCAAAAGCTACTGTTTATAACAGTTAGTGAGTAGCTAATTGTGTTAGACAGGTCCCTACAAGAGAAAATTAACTGATTTGGTTCAAGTCTTATCATGAATTGGTTCAGTACAGCAAAATAATGCAAATATTTTCCTTTATGAAAGTTATTTCCATTATGCAATTTAATTTCTGCTATATTTATCTATTTTTGATATATGGCAAAGGGGGAGAGATAAGAAAGGATAGAATTTAAAATTTTTTATTTTTTTTGTCTCTCAAAATTTCAAAATCTATCCCTTATTCAAAAAGGTACTTAAGCTTTTCAAAGATTTTCTAAGTACTTAAGCTTTTCAAAAATTACTAAGAACTTAAGCTTTTTCAAATTTCTCAAAATTCCACTAAGAACTTAAGCTTTTTCAAATTTTTCAAAATTCCACTAAGAACTTAAGCTTTTTCAAATTTTTCAAAATTCCACTAAGTACTTAAGTTCTCAAATTTTCAAAATTCTACTAAGTACTTAAGCTTTTTCAAATTTTCAAAATTTTACTAAGTACTTAAGCTTTTTCAAATTTTCAAAATTTTACTAAGTACCAAGTTCTCAAATTTTCAAAATTTTAGTAAGTATTTAAAACTGAAGTTTTTCAACTCTAAGTACTTAAAATGTTCAAATTTTACCAAGCACTTTAAAACTTAAGTTTTCAAAACTTTTGAGTACCTTAAACTTAAGGCGTCAAAACTTTCAGTACTCAAAACTTAAGTTTTTCAAAACTCTTCTTAAAGTTTTTTTACTTAAAAACCCCACGAATTTTTTAAAAAATCTAGGAGGAGATTCCTTCCAGGGGGAGGGAACAAAATTTAAGGTTTTTACATGCTTTGATTAAACTTAACTTTATGAACTAGGGTTGCCATAAATCAAAAAGGGGGAGATTGTTGGTGCAGAAAGCACCCAAGTCAAACCTGTATTTTGATAATGGCAACAGGGTTCAAAAGTTAAGTCTTACTTATTATCTAACATGTCACTCTAGTGTGCAGAGTAAAAAGCCCTAGCGAAGGACTACTAGGCACTGGCGAAGGAATGCCAGGGCAAAAAGCCCTAGCGAAGACTGCTAGGCACTGGCGAATGAATGCCAGGGTGAAAAGCCCTAGCGAAGGACTGCTAGGCACCAGGCGAAGGACAGCTTGGGACTGAAGCCCTAGCGAAGGAATATTAGGCACCTGGTGAAGGACAGCTCGGTATCCAAGACCTGGCAAAGGACCGCCAGGCAAAAGTCCAACCAGAGGAGCGGTTGGCATCAGGTACATTCTCCCGAGAGGAGTAGGTGAGGACGCGTTCCCCGTCGAGGGAACAGTAGGCGTCGGTTCGACCTAGGGTTCCATTTTGGAAGCCCAAAGTCAGAACCAAGACAGCTAAGGCTGTATAAACTAATATTTTATTGTTTTATTATGTTTTGGACTAACCCTGGATGCAGGATCGAAGGAACATGCGTCTGCAGCTCAGAGAGCCTCAAAGGAATGAGGCAACAGCTGACCAGGGCGCCCGGAGTGTCCCGGGTGCCCCCAAGGTGAACACAAAACACAAGAAGCAAGATAGGCTTTGACAGCTCAACTTCCGGGCGCCCCCGCTGCTCCCGGGCGCCCCCAGCACTCCGGGCGCCCCCAAGAGCGAGTCATCGAAGCTTAAGCCAGCGAAGCCAAGGGATAAAGTTTGACCTGGTCAACCCGGGCGCCCCCAGCGTCCCGGGCACCCCGATCAAAATGTGATCCCGAATTTGAAGGGATCAGACGTTGACCGAGAGAAAGGGGGATCGGCTGACACGTGGGGGGGCGCCCCCGACGTTTCGGGCGCCCCCAGGCCCTATATAAAGGGCCCTCGACCCCAGGCTTCAAACAACACTTTCAATCAACGCTTCCACGCTCTTCTGCTCTCGTACCTCGCTCCGGAAACCTCCCAACTCGAGCCGACGACGTCCCGCTGCTCCGAAAAAGACAACCTATATCGGACGTCGGTAAAAGAAGAGTTCTTTTTAATTGTTAAGTTTACTGTGCTATATTTGTAACTCAAAACTATAAACTGCTTTTGCGCCTCATATAGAATTGCCTAAAGTAAACGATCAACGATCGTGGGTTTTGGAGTAGGAGTCGACCTAGGCTCCGAACCAAGTAAAAATTACTGTGTTCGCGTGTGTTATTTGTTTTATCTTCCGCTGTGCAAATTCTCTATCTTAAATCCGAACGCTTTCTGATATTCACCCCCCCTCTATCGGTTCTCTCGATCCAACATGTACCAACTGCGCCAACCTGTGGGGGCACAAAAAAACATTTATTCATGCAAAATGTGATAACAATCATGCTAAGCGCCCCTCATCACCACCCTTACGGTGATATAAAGGGAGGTAAATCAAGTACTTAGCGACCCCTTAAGTGAGAGGGCTATATGACATAGCTGTGACTTGAATCCTTGTCCATTAATGCAAGTCTACTACTTGAGTACCAACTCTACTATGCCCGGAAGGCAAAAAGATTTATTGGACCAAAAGGTGATGTCGTTTACCCCAAGCGGTCCAATGTTGTCGGTCCGATGGCAAGATGTAGGCAGGTAAATTGTTGGTGCAGGAAGCACCATATCGAACCTTGTTTTGATATTGGCAAAGGATTCAATGTTAAGTGTCATTTGTGATCTAATAAAGTTACTCAAGTGTGCAGGAAAGTCCTAGTTAATCTAGGCAAGAAGTCCTGGCCAAGGGCTGGGCACCTAAGACCTGACCAAGGGTTGGGCACTAAGTCCTGGCCGAGGGCTGGACACCTAAGACCTGACCAAGGGCTGGGCAATAAGTCCTGGTCGTGGACTGGGCACTAAGACCTGGCCAAGGGTTGGGCACCGAATACCTGGTTCAAGGAATTGGGCACTAAGACCTGGCCGAGGGCTGGGCACCTAAGACCTGGTGAGTAAAGCTGGGCACTAAGACCTGGTCGCGGATTGGGCACGAAGACCTGGTGAGTAAAGCTGGGCAAAAGTCCAACCGGAGGAGCCGGTTGGCAAAAAGGTAAATTCTCCTGAGAGGAGTAGGTGAGGACGCGTTCCCCGTAGAGGGAACATTAGGCGTCGGTTCGACCTAGGGCTCCATTTGGGAGACCCGAAGTCAGAACCAAGACAGCTACGGCTGTAAAGATGGACTAATATTCTTGCCTTGTTTGATTTGGAACTAACCTTGGATGCAGGGACCGAAGGAGTGTGTTTCTGCAGCTCAGAACGCTCCAAAGGAGAGGGGCAGGCAGCTAGGCTAGGCGCCCAGGAGGTCCCGGGCGCCCAAGGTCAAAGCTAAACAAGCAGAAAGCAAGAATCGCTTCGAAACAACACTGGGCTAGGCGCCCGGGAGGTCCCGGGCGCCCAAGGTCAAAGACAAAGAGGAGTCGAAGCAAAATCAGCCACGAAGCCAGCGGACCAAGTCAAGCTGGGCGCCCGAGAGGTCCCGGGCGCCCCAGTCAGCTCCAGAGGCCGATTTGAAGGGGATAAGCGCTGACCGAGCTGCGGATGAAGTTTCTCCGATATGAAGGCACGTGTTAGGCGCCCCCAGCGAATTAGGCCCCCCCAGGAGCACTATAAAAGGGGCTCGACCCCTAGGCTTCAAGAACACAACTTTCCAACACCTCTAAGCTTTTCGTTCAAGCGCTCTGCTCTGACAAACTCCGATCTCGAGACTCTAGCGCCGACGATAACCCTCTGCTCCGAAGTACGATCCACACCGGGCGTCGGTAACGAAATGTGTATTCATTTACTTACTGCACTATTCTTGTATTAAATCTGTAAACCTTTGCGCGAATATAGAATTGCCCGCAGTAAACGGTCAAGGACCGTGGGCCTTGGAGTAGGAGCTAACCGCGACTCCGAACCAAGTAAAAATACTTGTGTTCCTTATGTGTTTGTTTTTAATTCCGCTGCGTATTTTCTCTTAGTCTTATCCGAAAAGATTTTCACGATATTCACCCCCCCCCCTCTATCGTGTTTCTCGATCCAACATAAATCACGGGAGACATTTTGTCCTAGTGCAATGACCCTTTGCATAGTGGAGATCAAGTACCCTATGAGGCAATTTGTAACCGTTGAGAATTGACCCAAAAACCTATTAGAGCAAGCATCATTATTGGTACTAATTGCATTAACCCGTGGATATAAAAAAAATATATATTGGTAGCACAAGGTGAAACCATCATCTCAACATCCCCTCCAGGGTGGCCCCCCACTGTCTGGAAGGAGGTAAATCATGAGAGGCTTTATCCAACAACAATAGCACATGTAAGGAGGGGTTGAGGTAACCAGCAAAGCATTTCACACTCGATAGGAATCGACCCAAGACTTATTGGTAGCAAAACCCTTGCACAAACAAACTGCCCCAACTCATGTGGGAAACCACTAAACATTTTTATTAGAGTGAAAAGGTGATAACGCTCACCCAAACGACCCAATATCACCGACAATCTGATTAGATACAAGCAGATAAATTATGGGGCATTTTCCCCTAGTATAGCGGCCCTTTATATGGGGGAGATCAAATACCCAACGAGATATTTTACACCAGCTGGGAATTAACCTCAAGACCTATTAGAGTAACCACTCATATAGGTAACAACTATGCCAACACTTAGCCCTCAGGATATAGTGTAATGGAAGGGCATCAAGTTGTCACACAAGCATCTGCCACTATAAGAAAAAACCAGTAATACTGACAAAATTACCGATGAAATTTGGATTCTGTCGATAATTGCTGACAGAATAACAATTTCATTAGTGACTACCGACAGAATTTGATTTTTGCCGGCAAAAGCGGAAATTAGGGTTCCTATAGCTTTGTCATATCAGGTTTTTTTTGACAAAAAATATTGTGATTATGATGCTCCTGCGTCGTATTAGTGTTTCCCTACGAAATTCGAATTTTGTCGGAAAATAATCTTTTTTGATGGAATTATAATACGTCAGAAACATTGGATCTAAAATTAGAGTTGAGCCTTAATTTTTGATCTCATGCATGCTTCTTCCTAGCCTCCTCATCTTCGCTTTCTCCAACGAGTTCTAGCCTTCTCGTTCTCCAATGAGAGGTGTGTCCTCCTTCCTTCCCTTTTCGGCATTCTTCCTTCCCTCTCCAGCCAAGTTCTTGGCTTGGCCACAAGCTCTAGCGTCCGGCCAAGCTGTGGGTGAGTGCGATCTGGCCGGCCAAATTTGGTGACCTATTGCAAGATCTAATCGGCTAATCAAATTTGGTAGCTAGCCAGATCTGGTCATCGACAGATCGTGATCGACCAAGTTGTCGGCTGGTAGGTTATGGTCAGCAGATCGCGGGGCCACAATCTTGGTCGGTCAACAGGTTGTGGTCAGCAGATCGACGATCGATAAGTTGTGGTCGGCAGATCACCGGCCGGTAGGTTGTGGTCGTGAGCTTAGCCGTCTATGAGCTTGCGGTCGCCATATTGGGCTTGTCTTGAACTTGGGTGGTAGGTTAGAGAATTTGTGAAATTTTTTAGTTCATGTGTATTAACAAGTGTCCTAATTTATATCATAACTAATTTTATAGGTGAATGATCGTAGAATATCAAATGTCCAAGATGACAGAATAATGAATCTTACATCAAAACCCCTCCATAAAATAATGGTATACTCTGGTTACTATATTAATGGTCTAAAATTCCACGTGGCACAATGAGATTCAAGGAGATTAACCTATAATTCTGGTGTTTGTATTAAAGGATCTATGGACAACAGTAACACTGAGTTTGATTATTATGGTAGACTTATGAAATTATAGAGGTTGAATATCCTGCATTATCTATAAAAAGGTTATGTTGTTCAAATGTTCATGATATGATCCAAACCCAAGAATAGGTACCAAAATATATTCAGACTATATATAATTTAGTTGAGGTTAATGCAAACAAAATGTTCAATAAGTTTGAACCTTTCATTTTCGAAGTACAAGCGGTCAAGTTTTCTATCTTAAACACTCTACGACGAGAAGAAGATCTAGTGAATGATTATCTATTTGTCAAATGAAGTCTCACTCAACCATAGAAATGTCGAATACCATCACATTCTAAACCATAATGTATTTCAAAATGAAAAAGTGGAGAGACATTCAGTTGATTCACATCTCCAATCCATATCTCAATTACTTATAAATGTTAATGTCACTTACAAGAATATAAATGATGGAGAGAACTCTAGCAGTGAGGATCTTGTTGAACTAATACAATCTAGTGATGAGGACTTAGAAACTGCTAATTTTGATTAGTTAGATGTACATGATGATTAAATATTAGCATTATTGTTCATCAAATACATTAGCTAGCCCGAGCACCGGAAGTGCTCAGCATACATCAGGAACCAAATCTATTATCCAGCATGTTATAGATTTGGTGAGTTTAATTTAATGTTATATAAGCAAATTTTGTATTTATTACCAAACTTGTATAATTTTGGCCCTTTATTTTGTGTATGCATGAACGTGATCAAATTTGACAACCCACTTGTATGGAGGTCTTTCTTAAGACCCACAAGAAGAAAGATGACACATTTATGAATTTTCGATCCCAGATTTATACGTAAGATTATTAACTTTATTATATTTAATCATTTTTATCTTGATTAACTTTAGTAATTATGATCAAATCAAATATAATTCATATTATATTTTTTCACACAGGACAGAGACGGATCCAGAAATTTAATATTAGAGAGGCGAAAAATATATGTTTATATTAAAGGGGGGGCGACCATGTCATTGCCTCCAATTCACCCCCTATGCATCCCTTATTTTAATACCTATACGTCTATTGCACCAAAAAATCGAGGGGAGGGGGGCGGGGGCGATGGCGACGGTCGCCCCCCCCCCCCCCCCCCCTTGCTCCGTCCCTAACACAGGAGGAAATTACAGATAGAGTGGCTCAAACATCTTAGCCACCAGAAGAGGGGGGGAGTGGAGTCACAGTCTTTGTCCACCGATGCACTAAATAAGATTTATTATGATATTGTCGGTAGACAGATAAAAAACTCTACCATCTACGACCTTAGCTCCCAAGCCAAGGTTGTATTTGATCCTCAGCGTGACAGTTCATCTTCTTCTTCTACTACTGAGGTGCAGTCTTTAAGATGGGAAAATTAAGAACTACACATTCAAATTTCATCGTCGGATCAAAAGATGGATCAGTAGATGACCGTTGATGAGCAGAGGAGAATCGTTGAGGAGTGGAGGAGAATCGAGGACGATCGAAAGAGAGCAGAGGAGGATCAGATGTTTAGGGTTGATCATGAAGCTCTCATGGCCCATATGTGAGTGGTCATAGCTAATTTCACCCTGACACAATATGATTTTGAGTCACAGGAGACTCAAGACCCATTAGACTATCGTGATTAGCTTTTCCTCAAGTTTGTTCAACTACAATTTAGTTTTTTATTTATCATATATAAAAATATAAAATATATTTATTCTGTTTTGACATTCTAATTTCCTTATTTCTAAATATTGTATTATTATATGTTTCAAGACTCTCCATCAACATATTGATGATGATGATTTTATCATCATCTGCTCATTTATATCCAGCTATCAAAAATTGTTTTATATATATATATATATATATATATATATATATATATATATATATATATATATATATATATATATATATATATAATTTTTAATTATACATAAATCTGATTATAATATATCGTATTTGACTTTTTACATCATTTTCTATTACTATCTTATATACAAATGTATTTGATTTTCTACCAGATTTTCTATCATGTTACGTAAATTTAGATTTACATATGGATAGTTAAGATTGTTTCTATTATTATGATTTGTTTAGATGATTGTGATTGTTTTTATTATGGATATTTAGATAGTTTATTTTCACAATTTAGTTTGTTTGTATGGATGATTATTTGTGTTTGTATGGATTGAATTAAAATGTTGTGTGGTTAATTGTATGTGTTTGTAATGTGAATGTATGAAATGTAAATGTGATAATTTATTATATTTATGAAAATTGTTAACAGGATAGATCCAAAATATAAATTATTATTTTAAAAAATTACCTACAACATGATGGAATCGATATTCTGGTAAATATAAAAAAAATCTACCGACAAAGACATTATATCTGTTGGTAGATAGACAAAAACGTTATTTGCATTTGTAAATTCCGATAGAAAATAGCATTTCTATCGGTAAATCCAAAATTGGATTCCCGACGGAACAATTGTTTCCGTTGGAAATCACCGACGGAAACACTATTCCGTCGGTGGTTTTTGCCGATAGAAACACTATTTAATTACGTCGAGAATTTTACCTACGAAATAGTATTTCCATTAGTAAATTATTCCCGACAATTATTTACCGACACATTTTTCCTGACAAAAATACTATTTACCGACGAAATTATACAAAAAATTGGTAATACTATTTTTTTCATAGTGCACAATTCTATCCCAGCTACGATGTATTTTATATAAATTTTTTCTTTAAATGTGACGTATTTTATATAAATTTTTTCTTTAAATGTGACGTATGATCACGGGATACTGAACTTTTAAATTATTATGATTTACTCTAGTTAATAAAAAATTTTCATAAAATAAACTGATTATTCCAAATTTATCTGTTACCTATTACATTATTTAAACTATGCCAACATTTAACACTCGCTCAGTAAAAACATGTAATGAGTATGTTAGTGGTGGCTTTGATTTTTTTTTTTAAACATTTCTTATTTCTTTCTTCGTGCGGCCCTTTCTTTTAGCGAATAGAGCTTTTTCGGTCTCTAACATGGCAGCACCCCTCTCGGTGCCACTAACTGGAATCTCTTTTATCTAGAGCACTACGGTGTGTTGGAGAGTGAGACCATTTTTTTTATTTCTTTCTTAGTCTTGAAGCAATTTATAAAGCAGGGGTTGAAATTAAACATTATTACTTAAGCGTTATGGTAGATCAAGAAATGATGAAAAAGGTTATATTTACTAGAACTTTAAAAGTTCCCATCGCGCAATGCTCACATCATCGTGCAATAAATATATTATTAATTACTCACGAGGCTATGGTATAGTAGTAAAACGAATAGTTGTTATCTTAAGCATTCGCGATTCGATTCTTAGTTACGACGTATTTTATAAAAAAAATTTCTCCATATTAGACGTGAACCCTGGAATGATGGACTTCTAAATCGTCTATCACGATCGCTTTCATGTTGGTATAGTAGTAGTTAAATTATAAAGAAATTTTGTTAATCCATTTTGTGATGATTTTATTAAAAAAAATTGATATTATGATTTTTTTTTTCTCTCAAATTTAAATTTCTATTGTATTCATGTTCGGCTTATAGCAATCAAAATCTTTGGAGAATTTTTTTGTACTATTGTTTGGAAGATGAACTTTAGCTTACCTTTATGCTTTTTTTTTTTTTTTTTTTTTTTACTGTTAGTCATGGATGGAAGAGCGAAAGGAATCCACTAAAGAAAAAGAAAAGTTAAAGAGAAAGTTGAAAAAGGAAGAGAGAGATTAAGGAATCTTTGCAACTGCCTCACTAGATTGAACGAATTCGCAAACATTCCAAACTCACGATATCTTCATGGCCCGCAAGTTATCCACGGCTGCCGCGAGGCCGTCGTGGCCTTTCCACGGCCTTCGCGAGGGCGTCACTGCCTCTCTGCGACTGCACAGCAAAGCTGCGGCCTCGCAGCGATGTTGCGACTGCTAATTCGCAGTCTCTCACATAGACGCCTTCGTGAGTTTATGACCGTCAATTTCATTATTGTTTGCGGCTGATTTTTTTTCAAAGAGGATGAAATGTTTGTTTTGTCTGAAGAGCAGAGAAACCGTAGACCAACTAGTGACCAAGGTTCGTAGAATCGCGATCCTACACAGGATCGATTTGAGGTCAGGATCGGATCGGTCAGGATCGGATCGTAAAATCGTACGATCCTATCAAAAACCCTTAAAATGAAAAAATGTACAATTTTTATTAACACTATAATGAAAATAATCACGTTTAACTTCAAGAATATTCTATTTATTACAAGATGATCCAATTTAATTGTCAATCTATTAGATAATAGATATCTAAAGACTCATCATTTTAGAAAAAAGATATAACATAATATTATTAATCAAAAACTAACTAAAAAATAATTAAATAGATATTTAAATAATCTTAAAACACTAACACTAACGATGTAAAAGATAAAAAAAATAATAAAAAAGATTAATAATCTTCTGGGCCTCTGAAAAGGCTTTAAACAATATTTTTTGGGATTCAATCTTAAAACTAACTTGTAGATCTTTGAACGAGTTTCAATTTGATATATTATAGGTCACGTGGTTCAATCCGAGTCAAAAGTTATGACCTCTTAAAGCTTTCATCGATCCTGTTCCGATTCTGTTCCGATCCTGTCCGATCCTATACGATTCTGTCCGATTCTGTCCGATCCTACCAATCCTGCTGCGATCCTGCTACAAAAAACGATTCTGCGCGATTCTGGATCGTTTTCTAGCGTAGGATCGTAGGATCGTACGATCCTACGATCCAGGATCGCGATTCTGCAAACTATGCTAGTGACAGTGATACCGCGAACTAGAGCTTGTGGCCTCACTATGAACTCAAGTTCACGACAAGATAGAACGAGTTCGTGGACATTGCCAACTCACGGCTTCTTCGTGACCCGCAAGCTATCCACGGCTGTCACGATGCCACGTGACTGCCATGGCCTCTCTGTGACCTTTGTGATGGCTCTCTAGCTAAATATTTTAAATATTTCAGATATACTAATTATGTTCATTATACGAGATGTTATTTTGTTACTGGGTATAGCAGACTGAGATATTTTGATCCCTATTCATTCAACTAAAATATCTGGTGACCTCTATCTTACTTATTTCTTAAAAGAAAAACAATCTAGCAGAACAAGAATTGAGAAGTGACTTAAATATTATGTCAAAAGTGTTAAATTAGAGAATGATGTTGTATTAGTGTATAAATTCTACATTTTATATATATTTGTTTGTATTTTATTTTTGTCTAGTAAATATAAGGTCCCTCTAGGTCTTGTTGATATAGTAGATGATTATGAGAATCTTGCTAGATTCAATTGAGTTCAAGTCATCCATCAATTTTTGTATCCACAATTACCAAGATTGGGGATTTATTTTCATAAACTCAGAGATACCACACTAGCACCACCCTCCATTACCTAAAGAGATTTGCTGGTCTTTTGACAATGAGTATAATTTTAATATTAAATTTTATAATATTTTGCTGTCGTTTATGTATTTGTATGTAACACTTGGTATAGACATGATTTTGGAGCATGCTCCAATTCAAAAACCATAGAATGTTGAAGGATCCCGAATAAATAAGTGGAGGAATATTTCTTTGCATATCAGTAAGGTGAGGACCCTTGTCGACTGACTCTCACCTTAAGAGGTAATTATTCTAAACTGTGATCTATGTTAGTTTGATATGAAGTTGTTAACATTTGTATACTTGTTACTTGGCAGGTTAATTCCTAATCAAAATGAAAAAATATTGTATGAGAACTTTGATATCGGTGATGACATTCCACACCCAATGGAGACATCATAAGGAGATGACACAGAAACTATAAAGCAAAGTAGTAAGGAATGTGACAACTGCATTCTTAAAGACAACTGAATCAAGGAGCTATTAGCGGAGAACATGTGTTTAAATGAAAGAGTTAACGAATTACTTACAATAATTGAAAATAAAGACATTGAGGCTCAATCAAGGAATCATATAGTCGATCCTCTTTCTGATCCAATAGTTTGTAGAACAAGGAGAAGGAGAGGACGTAACCGAAGTTGGTATGATTACAGGAATACTCCAATTGACAATCCATTATGACTCTAACTATTACCTAAGGAGAAGCGAAGCATGAAACAAATATCAGATGTAGAGGGTAAAAAATTTGAACAAGAACATGTTTTTATGGACAAGAGAAAAAGAAAAATTAGTAGAGATGATATGGATGAAGAAAGAGAAACCATCATTGTAATGGAAGTCATGTATGAAAAAGACATAGAGGAGGAAACAAATAAGATCACCAAACTCTACAAAATAAGGAAACAAGTCATTGACGTATGTGATTTACTTGCATGTAAAATAGATAAATTAAGTTGATTTTGATCATTAATTATTTTTTTTATATTTATGGGCGTAGTTTGTGAAGAAGCATTTTATGACTTCAAAGAAGAAAAATCAAGATGAAGATGTGGCCTACTTGCTAAATAAATTGGAGAACCTAAAATAAGTTAGAACACATAGTTTATTTAATATATCTTTTTCTTTAATATATTATCTTATTGATTAACTTTATAGGTTTACAACTCAATTAATTTGAAAGGATGCAATATTTGTTTTGAATATGCATTAATTCTTATCTGTTTTGAATTGAGAGGTTTTTATAAAAGCCGAGGTAATTGATGCCTATTGTAAAATTCTATTTAGGGAAGCATCCGCATGTGGTAGGTCATACAACAAGTCAATATATTGTTCAACCTTCTTCACAATAAGGAATCTAAATGAATTTAGAATATATATTGTAGTAGAAATAATTTTATGATTTAGTTATTAATAATTTTGTCTGTGCATATTTTTAGTCATCAATAAAATCCTCAAGAAAATTTGGCCAGCAACAAGTGATTAAGACAAATAGTTTAGATGAAGGGTTTAGATATATTTTAATACCTTTGTATAGTGATAATGCACACTTTTACTTGTTATCGGTGGATACAAAATCAATAACTTTCATTCATTTCAATTCTCTTTCTAGTGTCTGTAAATATAAATATGAATTTGACTCAACGGTGAGCAACTATTATTCATTTCTATATTAATTATTTAGTATAAAATCTCGTTGATGGTGAATTTTAAATTCATGGTCTTACTTACAGGTAATAGATTTAAAACAATATACTTGCGAGCAACTTGGGACTATTCATTCATATCTAGAAAGTCATCATCTCTTGGACCAATGGTGCTCCGTTAGAGTAAATTGTCTCTAACAAGAAGCTAGGTAAGTAAATGAAGATGAGTTTCAATTGAAAAGTATTTTATAAAAAATATGAAAATTAAAATTGTTGATGTTATTTACAGCGTGAACTGTGCCTTTTTTGTGATGCAATACATTCGATGTCTCCTATATGATGAGAAGATGAACATCAAACAAGGAAATATGATAAAAATGAGATTTGATGTAACACTTTTATTTCTAAGGGACATGTTTTGTAAAACATCGGATTAATTATCCATTGTATTGTAAAAAACATCCTATGGTGTTGTAAAAAAATTAATTGTGGGTAGTTTTGTCACATCTATATAATTATATATTAAGAAAAATAATTGTGTGTTGTTTATTCAACTCCAGTTGTTGCATTGTTCTGTGCCAACTGGCACGGTATGAGAACTTCATTGATATTCATTAGAACTAAGTTTAGACACCACAAATATCATCTCCTAGCTCAACCCTAACTAGTGATATCGAGTATTGAGAAATCCGAATATCCTTGGTCTATCAATGAGTTTCCACCGAAACCCACTGATGAACCTACAAAAATCCTATGCAATAAATTCAAATATTATAAGGTGACGGTCTGCAAGGAATTGAATTTTGCAATGCATTGTATATTTAGGGGCTTTCCAAATATTATATGATAATACGATACATTTAAACTTGTTTCAAGTTTAAACAAATGTAAGCCTGTATTAATCATACCTGAGTATTTTAATAAAAAATATTTTGTCTGAACATGTAAAATTATATAAAAGATTATCCTACAAATAATTAATAAATCATAATTAAATATTATAAAAAATATTTTTAAAATGAAAAAATATGAGTCCATATTGAGCCTAAAATCTTCTAATTTCAAGTCCAACGTGGGTCTAAAGTCCCAGTATATCAGGTCCTCTACTAACCAAAATCGGAATATTCTTTTTCTAAATTATAAATAAATATGTATAATATAAAAATATAGATTAAGATTAAGAAAATATATAAAGAGATAAAGAAAAAACATGAAGATATAAATATAAAATATATAAATTATAAATAAATAATTATATGTTATAGATGTTAAATATATGAAATAAAAATAAAAAATATTAAAATAAAATTATAAATGTGAAAAAAAGTATGATAGATAATAAGATATAAAGATAAGAAAATTAAGATATATGAAAAAAATACAAAATATAAGTTTGGACACCACAAAAAACTATAATTGAATTAAGATATAAAGAAAACACGACTATAAAGAAAGAAATATAAAATATAAATAAATATATACAATTGATAGATTAAAAATATAATAAATAAATATAATTCAATTAAAAATAAATTATAAATTTAAAAAATAATTAAGATAGATAATAAAATATAAAGATAAGCAAAATAAAGAGAAAGATAAGAGATAAAAATAAGGCAACCGCTTCCCATTGATATTGCATTATTCTGTGCCAACTGATACGGTATAAGAATTTCATTGATATTCATTAGAACTAAATTTGGACACTACAAATACCATCTCCTAGCTCAACCCTAACTAGTGATATCGAGTATTGAGAAATTCAAATATCCTAGGTTCATCAGCGGGTTTCCACTGAAACCCACTGATAGATCTACAAAAGTCCTATTACAACAAATTCAAATATTATGAAATGATGGTCTGTCAGGAATTGAATTTTGCTATGCATTGTGTATTTAGGGGCTTTCAAGATGTTGTCCAATAATACGATACATTTAAACTTGTTTCAAGTTTAAATAAATATAAGCCTGTGTTGATCATACCTAACTATTTCAATAAAAAAAAATTTGTTAGAAGATGTAGAATTATATAAAACATTATCTTATAAATAATTAATAAATTATGATTAAATATTATAAAAAAAATATTTTTAAATTGGAAAAAATATGAGTCCACGTTGGGCCTGAAATCCTCTTATTTCAGACCCAACGTTGGGCCTGAAATCAAAGGATTTTAGGCCCAATATGGACTCATATTTTTCATTTAAAAAATATTTTTATAATATTTAATCATGATTTATTAATTATTTATAGGATAATATTTTATATAATTCTATATCTTTTGACAAAATATTTTTTTATTGAAATAGTCAGGTAGGATCAACACAGACTTACATTTGTTTAAACTTAAATAAATTTTAATATATCGTAGTATCGGACAACCTCTGAAAAGCCTCTAAATATACAATGCATAGCACAATTCGATTCCTTGCAACACCATCACCTCATAATTATTTATTTTACTTTCTATTCTATAATTTTCTTATAATTTTAATCATTAAACTCTAATTATTTATTTATAGTTTATATTTCTTCCTTTATATTTATTCTTTATGTATTTGTATATTTTATATTTTTATCTTTATTTAATCTCAAAATTTGTATTAATCTTTTGACAAAAAATATTCGTGTATTCTGGACTGATCTATGATCATATTCAGCTTATATTGAATTAAACAAGCTGAAATATATCATACTATTGAAATACCTCTGGAAGTGACAACATTAACCACAACTACTTTTTTTACAATACTATCGCTGTACTAAATACAAAATATATAGATTTACTTCTCCTGCTTACAAAATATATACTTTAAGCAGAATATTCCTGCATACATATATCATTAACTCAAGAACCTGGGGTTGGAGGCATTCTACAAGTTCTTCGTTGATGACCAAGTTGTTTGCAGTGGCTGCATTTGAGTTTTACCTTCCCGTTGTGTTTCGACTTAATCCGTGCCTTCTTTCGCCTATCGGGCTGCACAAGGCTACGAGGACATAAAATTATAATGTTGTTTACGCCCCTAGGCAAAAAGTCCTTGCTTCGACAAGGGTAAATACAATCCATGTTAATGACATTTTAATTTTATGAATAAAAATAATGCTCACAATATGAGAGTGTATCCATGTTCCGGTAAATGATGACGACAATAGCATGTGAGCAAGGGAGTTCTGAATTTTGAAACTCCCCACATTAACAATATTCTTTTTCCAAATCAACAATGTATGAAGCGCCCTATGTCTCTACTTTCATTTCTGATTGAGAGTACGGGTGAACCTTATATACTCTAGCTTTCTCTCTCCTTGAATCCATTTCTTTTGTAGCATGAGGTATCAAAGCAACATACCATTTTGAGACTTCCTCTCTACGGTTAAAGAACCATTGAGCTACCATTCTTCTTGTATTATCAATTAACCTATTTATGGGAAGTTCACGTGTATTCTTGAACAAAACATTTAAACTCTCCACACAATTAGTGGTTAGCATTTTGTACCTTCTCTTAGTAAAGTGTGCATGAGCCCACCTTTTAGGGTTAATATTCTGAAGCCACTTATGGGCATCTGGATGTTTTTCGAGCATTGACTGCATTATGAGATTATATTGGAGTGTTGTGTTTACTCGTGTTGCTGCTCAAAATAAACCTAAAGTTGCTCTACTTCTAGTATCCGTTATCATATTACAAGACATGTGGTGACAACAAAAAGCATGATGGGCATTTGTGTAGACTTTCCTAACTGCTGATATAATGTCACGATGTCTATCTGATACTATGGTCATTGACTATTCATCGACAGTAAAGAACCTCTTTGTATGCTCCAAAAACCACTCTCATGCAAACCCACATTCAACTTTAGCGATTCCAAAGGCAAGTGGAAGAATATTGTCATTACTATCGATCGTTGTAGCAATCAACAATACACCCGAATACTTTCCTCTTAGATGTGTGACATCAATTCCGAGTTTACGCAAATAAGACATGAACACCCTGCGACAAGCACCAAAACCCCAAAAATGTTGGTGTCTCATTTAGTTTTGATGTGATCAACCAAGTTAGGTTAGGTCCTTTTGTGGTTTTGATCCCTCTGTCTAAGTGTGCAGGAACTTAGGAGCAGAGGAAGTCAAGCGTAAGACGCAATGGACGAGAAGGATTGCACGGGGAAGTGAGCCGACGGGCTCGGTGCATCCGAGGGATGCAAAATCTATAGAAGAGTACGTTGATGGAGCGAGAAGGATGTGCGCGACGATCAAGGGATGAGAAGCCAGAAAGAAGGACGCTCAAGGGCGAAAGGTCGAAGTCGGGTTCGAGTGAGCCTAACTCTGGTTGGCCAGAAATCACCCAAGAAGACCCGTATGCATAGGGGCACCCGAGCATTCAGGCGCCCCTGTGTATACCATTGCGTACCAGGTAATGTGCAAACCACGTGTTAGGCACCCAAAATCACTCAGGCACCCCTATAGTACCACGTCAGCAAACGGATAGAACTGATCGGGACTATAAATAGGACGTCGTAGAAGGACTAACCGCCAACTACAGCAAAATCTGAAAAATGGTTGGACCAGTGATCTACCTGCCGAAGTTTGTGGGGGAGCTCGAAGCATGGAAAAGAAAATTGAAGGTATTTTTTCTACTAATTATGAATTATTACTAACAATGAAAAATGATTTTTCAACTCCAAAAGATAACGAAAAAAATCAAGGAACCTGACTCCTGGAACAAAAAGGAAAAAGCATACGCGATAGCAAATGGCAAGGTGGAATTTCATGTGCTGACTGTCTTCCCCGAACAAGATGTCAATCGAATCAGGAAGTACAACTCATTAAAGGAACTTTGGGAAAAGTTTCTAGAATTGCACAAAGGCACCTTAGAGGCAAAACTGGCATGATGAGACATCCAACGAAGCTAGCTTACCAACCACCGAATGGAAGACGGTCAATTAGTTGCCCAACTACACGCCAAGGTAACAGAGCTAATCACGAACCTTGAGAACCTTGGTGAAAAGGTATCAAATCACGACGCTCAATTGTAAACACTAAATGCTTTCATGAAAACCTCGAATTGGACATTAGTAATCGACGCATATTTTATTTCAAAAGACCTTGAGGTTGTTGATGCAGTCTGGTCCGATTGTTGTTTTGGTGTTGACAACGATTTAAGTTTGGTTGAGTGAATTCGGATTAAGTCCTGGTCGGGGACTGGGCACGAAGGGATTGAAATCCCGGTGAGTGAAGCCGGGTCATGGTGAGTGAAGCCAGGTGAAGGAAATCCCGAAGAGTGAAGCTGGGTCCTGGTGAGTGAAGCCAGGTGAATGAAATCCCGGTGAGTGAAGCCGGGTCCTGGTGAGTGAAGTCAGGTGAATAAAATCCCGGTGAATGAAGCCGGGTCCTGGTGAGTGAAGCCAGGTCCTAGTGAGTGAAGCTAGATTGATTGAAATCCCGGTGAGTGAAGCCGGGTCCCGGTGAGTGAAGTCGGGTGACCGAAACCCTGGTGAGTGAAGCCAGGTCCTAGCGAGTGAAGCTAGGTTGAATGAAGTCCCGGTGAGTGAAGCTGGGCACGGAGTCTTGGTCCGGGGGACTGAGCACGAGTCAGAAAAGGCTAGGGAGCCGTTCTCTTGACTTAGAGTTGAATTGGGAGCCACTGGATCGGTCTGGTGACCGATCAGGGAGATTGGCACGAACTCCTGTTGTGGATCGATCTGGTGACCGACCCAAGAAAGTCTGATCGGTTTGGTGACCGATCAGGGAGAAAACAGAAAGGTTTCTGTTGAGCTTCTGATCATTCTGGTGAACGATCAAAGAGAGGTCAGTAGCCTTGGGGAGAAACTCTTGATCGGTCTGCTGGACCAATCAAATGTCGCGAGGTTTCTCACCTTGACCGATCAGGATGGCTCCTGATCGGTCAGGGAGTGACCTGATCAGTCACCAGACCGATCAGGGCACAACCTGATTGGTCAGGTGACCGATCAGGCCTTTGTGGATGATGGGAGCTGGAGGAAACCCAGCTAGTGCTGGATCGATCTGGTGACCGATCCATGATCTGTGATCGTTCAGGCTGACCGATCACAAGGAGTCCGTGATTTCTAGTTTCTCACTGTGGACCGATCAGGCTAGAGCATGATCGATTAGGGCTTACCCTGATCGATCTGGTGACTGATCAGGGTCCTCTCTTATCGCTGTGGTGACCGATCAGTAGCTATAACTTTAATTTGAAATCGCTGTCAGACTTCTGATCGCGTCTGCGTTTTCTCTGCTACCTGCTGATATTGTGTGATATTGTTTGATATGCATTTGCTAAGCTTCTGTTGGAATGTGCAGGCTTTACAGGGATGATTTAAACAATGGAGGAGAGTCAAATGGGGACTTTCCATTTAACAGGTTTGTATGTATTCTCTTCTCAGGTTTCAACAGCTTCTGAGGCGCGGCTGGCGATTGACGGAGGCTCAGCTGAAAAGGTCTTCAGTGGACTGAGTGCTTAGGGAGGTCAGTGGGTTCAGGCTATGCTCAGGGGATGCTGACGAAGCTTGGCGACGAGGAGAAGAGGCTTAAGACGAAGCTAGAAGCAGAGGAGCGAAGTGTTGGGTTCTCCCGGCACAAAATCATAAAAAAGCAGCGAAAACAAGAACCCTCGAGCGATCCATGTGAAAGAAAACTCGTACAATGTTCATCTATCTAATAGATCTATCTACAGTATATACCTTTGGAGCGTGCCCTTTGCTTATCCCGCTCGTCCAAGGTGCGCTGGATCTCTTGCACGTTCAAGTGTCCGTGCCTCTACTCGTATCCACACGGACACAATCTCTCAATTTCGGGAGAGCTACCTTAGTTGTGCTAGCAACTTGAGGTAGCTCGCAGAACACCAAGAACCCTATAGTAGGGTTTCGGCCAAAGGAGGAAGATGAGGGAGGGAAGAAGCAAGGGAAGAAGGAGAGGAGAAGAAAAAGACCTCATCCAAAGTCACAAGGCCCTCTTTTATATTCATCCCATGAATATGAAGAGATTTGTGTCTCTTTGGCTTCCCAATAAAGAGCACATCTTTTCATGTGACTCTTTATCATTTCCCATGCAAGAAAAGAATATTTTTTTCCCTTCATTAAACACTTTAATGAATTTCCCTTTAATCCCGACCGGGCCCCTCGGGCTTCCGACCGGCTCGGGCTTCCGACCGGTCTCCTGACCAAGTCTGCCAAGTGCCGAGCTCCCGACCCAATCTGCTAAGCTCCGACCCAGTCTGCCGAGTGCCGACCCAGTCTGCCGAGTGTCGACCCAGTCTGCCGAGTGCCGACTTAGTCTGCCGAGCAGATATCCCGATCTGACTTCCTGAGTTCCCAACTCGGGCTCGGATTTCCCGAGTTTCCAACTCGGGCTCGGACTCCCGAGTTCCCAACTCGGGCTCGGACTCCCGAGTTCCCAACTCGGGCTTCCTAACTGACCTCCCGAGATCCCACTCGGGCTCAGGTCTCTCGAGTTCCCAACTCGGGCTCAGGCCTCCCGAGTTCCCAATTCGGGCTCAGGTTTCCCGAAGAATTGTGTCCTTTGTGTGTGACCCAATAGGTTCTTGTGACGTTGGCAATGCGCCTAAACACTTTAGACACATAAGCAATGAGCGGCATCTAACAATGCATTATTGCTACCCAAGTAACAAGAAAAGTCGAGATCCGACTAAACCTCCGTGACTATGATAATGTATGACCTTGTTCTTCTATCCTTGATATCTAGATTGGCCAATGAGGCATAGACCGTGTCATCCTCAGTCAATCTTGTGTTTCATGATCCCCGAGTAGACTCACTCAAACAAATGAGCTTAATATCTCATATTGACTCATTTGAGCATGGTCATGCGTTTCAGTAGTCCTACTCGATCAAGGGGCCCATAAATATCACTCCCGTCATATGGGAGGGATAGATCCCATCTACATCACTCACATCCCTCCGCATAA
This sequence comes from Boesenbergia rotunda, assembly GCA_024364735.1. Classification (NCBI taxonomy): domain Eukaryota; kingdom Viridiplantae; phylum Streptophyta; class Magnoliopsida; order Zingiberales; family Zingiberaceae; genus Boesenbergia; species Boesenbergia rotunda. Next base: position 35,359 of record JAGFNQ010006602.1, on the reverse strand, counting down.
TTCATTACATACCCAGTGACCGCCTTTATAGTCCACCCTGTTACGGGTGACGTTTGACGATACCAAAGTACATAATTCCTTATGTAGGGAATCGTAGTGACTTCAGGTCTAAGGACTATTCATACTAATAGTCACATGAGAAAGTCTATGACACTCATATGACAATCTATGAAACTTTCTCATGGTGGGTCATTCAGTACACATTCTCCAAGTATACCCATGTGTCAACTTGATATCACATATCCATGACTTGTGAGCTCAAGTCATCAGTTGACCTACATGCTAGTCTCCATGTATTAATATTGTCCCTGAATATTAATGCTTGACTAGGAATAATTTAGTGTAGTGTTCTCTACATTATCTCACTATCGATTCAACCAATCGATATAATGTAGATAAGAACCTACTACACAAGGACATTATTATGCTTAGTCATTCGGCACAGAATACAAAGTAAGTATAATAACCAAACTTGCCTTTATTAATGATAGAATATGATACAAAATGTCCCTAGTCAATCATCACATAATTGGCTCTAGGGCTCCTACTAACACGAAGATGATGAACAAATAGAAAACTTGAGGAGTTTGGCTGGGCTGGTTATGTGCTCTCTGTTGCTTTGTGCTTGAGCGTTTTCTGCTTCATTCTTGTGAGCGATCCTTCTAGTGTCTCGTGATCTTAACTTGTATCTTCTTGAGACCGATTGTGGAGAGGTTTCTCCATCGAGAAGGAGGCACTGTTATATCCGGGTTCACCGGGGCTTGATCTGCCGACGATCAAGGGATCGCCCACCTCACAGGCACGCCAAGGAGTAGGGGCAAGTTATCCCCGAACATTGTACATCGCGGTGTTAGCGTCTGTGTGGTTTGCTCTCTTTGTTTTGGTTTTCTGTTTTGTTTCTATTTTTGCATTTGTCTTCCGCTGCCTAACCCATAAGTTTAGAAACTCCAAAAGAGAAAGCAATTTCTGCGTCTGGCTGCATTCACCCCCCCTCTATAGCCATTCAAGCACCAACAAGTGGTATCAGAGCTTGGGGATATGTTCAAATGGCTTGACATCCGAGAGCTTACAACAACGATGGCTTTGAGAGAAGGGTTCAGCACCAGCCGACCTCCATTCTTCGACGGCACTGATTTCCAATATTGGAGGTCAAAGATGGAGTACTATCTCAGGATGAATATCAACACATGGTTCGCTGTGAAGGAGGGTTTCTCTCCTCCAAAGGATGTTGAGGGAAAAGATCTAGACTTCTCAATGTGGTCGACTGAGCAAACTCGCAAGGGGGAAGCCGATGCCAAAGCCGTGGTCACCTTGCAATGCGGGATGACCAAGGAAGAGTTGATCAAGGTGGGTCCTTTTACAAGTGCTAAAGATCTTTGGAGTAAGCTCATTGAGCTCCATGAAGGTACTTAAGATACCCGGAGTGCCAAGAAGGACCTCCTTCTCAGCCAACTTCAAAACCTTTCCATGGAAGAGAATGAAAAGGTAAGTGAACTCCATGGAAGATTCAAAGAGATCCTCAACGGCCTACACTCCATCAGTGAAAAGGTAGAAAACCGAGATCTTGTAAGGTATATCCTCAAATCTTTCCCTAGGAATACTTTGTGGTCATCCATGGTGGATGCCTACAAGGTATCTAAGAATCTTTCAATTATTAAGTTAGAAGATCTATTTTGTGAAATGGAACTACATGAGATCTCTAACCAAAGCCCAAAGGAGAAAGAGTTTGCTTTTGAGGCAGGTAACAGAAGAAAGGAGAAGAAGAAAGAAAAGAAGGATGAGAACACCCACTGTCATGTGGCATTCATGGCACTAGAGGACTCGAGAGAAGGAAGTGATAACGAATCAAGGATCTCCTCAACTGCGCCTTCATCATCTTCGGATGATGAAGAGGTAATCTCTCCCGAGTTGGATAAATGCTATAAAACCATTGCATGTCTAACTAGGTTGCTTAAAAAATCTAAGAACAAGGTTAAGTTATTGAAATTAGAAGTAGAGGAATTGAAAACACCTAAGAATCATGATAACAATGATTTACATGTTAATGCTCTTGAGGATGAGAATAAGGATTTGAAGAGCGAAATTGAAAATCTCAAAAATATTCTTGAGAAGTTTTCAACAAGCTCTAAAACATTAGATATGATTCTAAATTCACAAAAAGCGGCTTACAACAAGGTTGGTTTGGGTTACCAACCTAAAGAACCTAATGTCATATCATTAATGTCAAGAACCCATTTTAGATCATCAAATGATTCTAGGGTTCAAAAAGTCAAAAAGAAAATGACTAAGGCATGAGTGCCTAAGTCCTTCATTGTTGATGCATTAGGTCCCAAAATTTAGGTACCTAAAACTTCTATCTTTAGAATTCTATAGCATTGATTGAGGGGGAGCATCCATCAACATGGGTGGTTGATAATGGGTGCTCCAAATAAATGATCGGGGGAAGATTATTTTTGGATACAAATTTAATATGTAAACATGCTTTGGGTTGATGATACGAACTTGAATTAGAAATATGAATTGCCTAGGATGTTTAGCCTCATTATTGCAAGTTTTGTGGTTATGGTAATCTGAGGTCTAAGTTAGAATAACAGTTTTTTTCTTATGATATATCTTAGGCTTAAGTTTTCCTCAATATTTTTGGAGTTGAACCTAGCTGAGTATGCCATGATTTTACTGTATGAATGCATGCTAAAGAACAAGTATTGACACATAGTTTGTACTAACAAGGCATCACCAAACAAAGAATATGAGCTTTAACATTCACTACTTAAGTTCTATGATTTAGTGCCTTCTTTGTATCAAACTAAATTAAGATTCTAGGACTTAGAATACATATATATGTATCCCCAACATCTAGTTCATCACATGCTTTTTTAATCATGACTTAAACCTTGTATGTATGGGCTTTACTCTCAAGTTATATTGGAAATGATTTTCTTTGATATGAAAATATACATTTTGGTTAAGGGACCCTTTTTTTAAGAACAAATGAATGTTGTTTAATGGAACTCTGTTAGGAGTTAAATCTGATTGTATTAGGGTTTAGAGTGGTTGAAAGTTGAAACAAACCTGTCTCTGAAACTGATCAGTTTCAGAAAACCTTCTGTATCACACCTGATCGGTTCACCGACCGATCAGGACTCACCCTGATCGGTCCGGTGACCGACCAGATCAGTTCTGATCAAGGAACTCCCTGAGTGATCCAAAATCTCCTCAGTCCGATCATCCGACCGATCTCTTTTCATCAAATTTGATGAATTATCAATAAACCTAAGAATTAGGATGATGGTTAAGACACTTGGAACATATGATACAAACCTGATCATTCCAAGAACAAAACACACTGGTCATTTCAAGGATATACTTGGAAAACCAATTATAATTGGAGCATCCTAATCATACTTGGAACAAATGTAATACTGATTCGATACAAACCCGTGTTGAAATTTTTAAAATTCATATGAACGGGTTGTTTGAATCATGTCTCTTGTTCCTTGATCTCTTGCTCCCTGATGAGGAATAATTTTCAGTCAAGAAACCCAAACCATGGTTCAGAAATTTTTCTGAAATATCGAATGTCGATGAAGTCTACACCCCTGTTATGGAATTTCAATTGTTAATGCAGTCTAATCTTGAACGAATCAGAGTTACAGAAATTTTTTTAAAAACTGATCATTCATAGATAAATCAGAAATTTTTCTGTATCGATCATCAGTCTGATAGAGTTGCATTACTTACTTGTCATATGAAGCATATACATGTTTGACCATGATATTATTCTGTATATGTCTTCATGTGCAATTCATAATTACCTTTGATCATTTTGGGTTTGGGGAGAGACCCTCGGTTAAGAGGGAGGTATATTTAAACTTAATAACCATACCCTTTTCGATGTTTGACAAAGGGGGAGAGAATGGTTGATTAAGTTTAGGGTTAATTATTGAAGGGGGAGGATCTTGATTCCCTTACGATAATTGAACCGATTTCAATTGATCTAATACCTAAACTTAAATCAGGGTTGTCAAACAACAAAAAGGGGGAGATTGTTGATGCAGTCTGGCCCGATTGTTGTTTTGGTGTTGACAACAATTTAAGTTTGGTTGAGTGAATTCGGATTAAGTCCTGGTCGGGGACAGGGCACGAAGGGATTGAAATCCCGGTGAGTGAAGCCAGGTCCTGGTGAGTGAAGCCAGGTGAAGGAAATCTCGGTGAGTGAAGCTGGGTCCTGGTGAATGAAGCCAGGTGAATGAAATCCCGGTGAGTGAAGCCGGGTCCTAGTGAGTGAAGCCAGGTGAATGAAATCCCGGTGAGTGAAGTCGGGTCCTGGTGAGTGAAGCCAGGTCCTAGTGAGTGAAGCTAGGTTGATTGAAATCCCGGTGAGTGAAGTTGGGTCCCGGTGAGTGAAGTCGGGTGACCGAAACCCTGGTGAGTGAAGCCAGGTCCTAGCGAGTGAAGCTAGGATGAATGAAGTCCCAGTGAGTGAAGCTGGGCACGGAGTCTTGGTCCAGGGGACTGAGCACGAGTCAGAAAAGGCTAGGGAGTCGTTCTCTTGAGTTAGAGTTGAATTGGGAGTCGCTGGATCGGTCTGGTGACCGATCAGGGAGATTGGCACGAACTCCTGTTGTGGATCGGTCTGGTGACCGACCGAAGGAAGTCTGATCGGTCTGGTGGCCGATCAGGGAGAAAACAGAAAGGTTTCTGTTGAGCTTCTGATCGTTCTGGTGAACGATCAGAGAGAGGTCAGTAGCCTTGGGGAGAAACTCTTGATCGATCTGCTGGACCAATCAAATGTCGCGAGGTTTCTCACCTTGACTGATCAGGATGGCTCCTGATCGGTCAGGGAGTGACCTGATCGGTCACCAGACCGATCAGGGCACAACCTGATCGGTCAGGTGACCGATCAGGCCTTTGTGGCTGATGGGAGCTGGAGGAAACCCAGCTAGTGCTGGATCGGTCTGGTGACCGATCCATAATCTGTGATCGGTCAGGCTGACCGATCACAAGGAGTCCGCGATTTCCAGTTTCTCACTGTGGATCGATCAGGCTGGAGCCTGATCGATCAGGGCTTACCCTGATCGGTCTGGTGACCGATCAGGGTCCTCTCTGATCGGTCTGGTGACCAATCAGTAGCTGTAACTTTAATTTGAAATCACTATTAGACTTCTGATCACGTCTGCGTTTTCTCTGCTACCTGCTGATATTGTGTGTGATATTGTTTGATATGCATTTGCTAAGCTTCTGTTGGCGTGTGCAGGCTTTACAGGGATGATTCAAACAATAGAGGAGAGTCAAATGGGCACTTTCCATTTAGCAGGTTTGTATGTATTCTCTTCTCAAATCTCAACGGCTTCTGAGGCATGGTTGGCGACTGACGAAGGCTCAGCTGAAGAGGTCTTCAGTGGACTGAGTGCTCAGGGAGGTCAGTGGGTTCGGGCTGTGCTCAGGGGATACTGACGAATCTTGGCGACGAGGAGAAGAGGCTTAAGACGAAGTTGGAAGCAGAGGAGCGAAGATGATGAACAAACAGAAAACTTGAGGAGTTTGGCTGGGCTGGTTGTGTGCTCTCTGTTGCTTTGTGCTTAAGCGTTTTCTGCTTCATTCTTGTGAGCGATCCTTCTAGTGTCTCGTGAGCTTTACTTGTATCTTCTTGAGATCGATTGTGGAGAGGTTTCTCCACCGAGAAGGAGGTGCTGTTATATCCGGGTTCACTGGGGCTTGATCTGTCGACGACCAAGGGATCGCCCACCTCACAGGCACGCCAAGGAGTAGGGGCAAGTTATCTCCGAACCTTGTACATCGCGGTGTTAGCGTCTGTGTGGTTTGCTCTCTTTGTTTTGGTTTTCTATTTTGTTTCTGTTTCTGCGTTTGTCTTCCGCTGCCTAACCCATAAGTGCAGAAACTCCAAAAGAGAAAGTAATTTTTGCGTCTGGCTACATTCACCCCCCCTCTATAGCCATCCAAGCACCAACAGAGGTAAGTACTCTAGAACAACTATTTTTGGTTTTAGAACTTCACGAATCTTGGTGTGTAGGGAAGAGGAGGAAAATGGACAACGTCGCTCTGAACGCGAGAAGAAACTAGATCGAGGATGAGTCATCAATGGGCGCTGAAAATACAGCAGAGATGGTAAAAAGCCTTAAAAGGTTTTTTAAAAGGGCTAATAAATTTTCTAAGTTTATGGGTAAAAGACGATCTTCGAAGAAGCGTGCAGTTTGATGCTATAACTGCAATGAGGAGGGTCATCTAAAAGATCAGTGTCTCAAACTCAAGAACCAGCCAAAGAAGAAAAAAGCGCTGAAAGCCACCTGGGACGAGACCTCGTTTGATGAATCAGAAGCTGAAGAATACGCTGGACTTATGCTAATGGTAAATCATCAAGAGGAGAGCACTTAAGAAGGGGGAGCTATACGAGAAGAAAGCAATGACGAAGGGGGAGTCCCTCTTTTCGAAAGCGACTCGATAAGTGAGGTATGTTTTCTGTGGGATCATTTAGAATCGATAGAGGGGGTGAATATCAATAAAACTTCGGATTCGAAAAGAGTAATTACGCAGCAAAAAATTAAAACAAGGCTAACACAATTTCTTTTACTTGGTTCGGAGTCTAGATCGGCTCCTACTCCAACGCCCACGGTCCTTGACCGTTTACGTTGGGAAATTCTATATTTCCGAAAAGGATTACAATAATTTAAGCACGAATACAGAATTGAAGTTAAGCAATTAAACCAAATACTGATGACCGGAAAGGGAATTGAAGATCGGAGCAGCGGGTCATCGTTATGGAGTGTTGTTGACGCTTGAGGCTTGAGCACGGAGAAATTAGAACTGAGCGCTTGAGTGCTTGCGTTGAAAGAATTGTTGTCCGGAAGCAAGGGGGTGAAGCCCTTTATATACAACAGTCCAGGGCACCCTGTTGAAGTAGGGTGACTGATACGTGTGCCTATCTGCATGCGTCCTCATCCGCAGACTTGACCAACGTTTATCCCTTTCTCTAGGGCGCCTGGGACGTTTAGGGTGCCTGTATGCTCATGGGCGCCTCCCTTGCTGATGTGGAGGCTCAGCTTCGTAGACTGCTGAAAATACCCTTCTGGGGCGCCTGTATCCATACAGGCGCCTGGGATGCAAAGAACTCCATCCTTTGTTCCTATAATCAGGGTTAGTTCCAAAGCAACAATAATAGATAAATTAAGGACAACTTATAGTCTGCGCTGTCTTGGTTCTGACTTTGGGCTTCCCAAATGGAACCCTAGGTCGAACCGACGCCTAATGTTCCCTCTTCCGGGGAACGCATCCTCGCCTACTCCTCTCAGGAGAATTTACCTTTTTCCAACCAGCTCTTCCGGTTGGACTTTTGCCCGATCTTCCAGATCCGGACTTCGTGTCCAGTCCATGACCAGGACTTATTGCCCAACCCTCGGTTAGGTCTTCGGTGCCCAGCCTTCGGCCAGGACTTATTGCCCAATTCCTCGAATCAGGTCTTCGTGCCCAGTTAACGACCAGGACTTATTGCCCAACCCTCGGTCAGGTCTTCAGTGCCCAACCCTTGGCCAGGACTTATTTTCCAATTCCACGAACCAGGACTTCGTGCCTAGCTTACCTAGGACTTTTCCTGCACACTTAAACAAATTCATTAAATCACAAGATAATCTTAACTTATGAACCCTTTGCCATTATCAAAACCCAGGTTCGATCTTGGTGCTTCCGACACCAACATTTTCTCCCTCACAATCAATTATACTATGGTATAAAAGCAATGCTTAAAGCTAATCTTAAATTAGAAAAAGAAAATCAAAAATTAAAAATGAAATTGACTAATGCATGTTCTTCTGATGGTTCTGATAAACTAAAAAATGATGTTATTAATTTGTGAAATTTAGTTGAAAAATAAGAATTTGATATTGCATATTTACGCCGAAAGAAAAATAGTTATCCTGATAATCTAAACCAGTATATTAAAAATCACAGGGGTCAACTTATAAAAGTATCCAAAAACTATATTCCTGCGAAATTTTTAATTAACCCCGTAGATAGGAACTTATTTTGAGTTCTTAAATCGTTACTAGATTAATTTTTACTCGGTATATGTTTTAGTGCTAACAGTTTTTTTGGTTGTTTTCTTTTATATATTTTTTTCACTCTTTATTATTCACTTTCTTTGAAAAATGAATAACAGTCAAATTTTAAATTGATAAAATTATGTTCATATTTTTCCTAAATGCAAGAACATATTTTTTACTTACTGTAAATTCTTGTGATTTTTTAATTATTTTTTGATTTTTTTATAATTTTACATTCTAAATTCAAATTTCAAATTTTAAAAATAGATAAAAATTTTATTTTCTCATATCCAATTTTGTCGAATCTAGATATGATCAGTAGACCTCAATAAAATTTTATTATTTTTGAATGTTAAATATTTAATCTTCAAAAATTCTACTCTGATAGTATTTGATTTAGTTTTGGACATGGATAATATTTTTAAAGTAGAAAATTTGTGTACAAGCTCAAAACTCTATTTTTCACTTATGTAAAAATTTTCAGATTTTTCTAACATGTTTTGGATTTTTTATGAATTTTTTATTGAATTTGATTTTAAATTTTAAATTTCAATAGAAAATTATTTTTTTTCAAAGCCGATTTTTCTTGATCGACTCTTCATCTATTGACTTTAATAAAATTTTCTCCATTTTTTATGTAATTTCAAATTTAGAAAATTAAATCTTTAAGAAATCTAATTAATAAATATTTTCTATTATTACCTTTCCCTAATTTTTTGTTGTGCCCCAATTTTTACTGTGATCAAAGGGGGAGAGTAGCTTAAGTTTAAGGGGTGGTTATAATTTTTATTTGCAAATATTTCTGTCAGGCTTAATTGTATTAGTTAGTGTTATTTCTTTTAATCTTAATCATAATTGAACTTGGGTTGATGTTCATCAAAAAGGGGGAGATTGTTGGTGCCCTGGTTGGTTTTGATGTGATCAACCAACTTAGGTTAGGTCTTGTTGTGGTTTTGATCCCTTTGTCTAAGTGTGCAGAAACTTAGGAGTGGAGGAAGTCGAGGGTAAGACACAGTGGACGAGAAGGATTGCACGGGGAAGTGAGCCGACTGGCTCGGTGCATCCAAGGGACGCAAAAACTACGGAAGAGTACGCCGGTGGAGCAAGAAGGACGTGCGCGACGTTCGAGGGATGAGAAGCCGAAAGGAAGGGCGCTAGAGGGGTGAAAGGTCGAAGTCAGATTCGGGTGAGCTTAATTCCGGTTGGCCAGAAATCACCCAAGAAGACCAGCTAGAGATTGGTCAACGAGCTGCTAACCAAACCTGACTCGGGCGCCCGTATGCATAGGGGCGCTAGAGCACTCGGGCACCCTTGTGCATACAGGCGCCCGAGAGCCTATTCTATCCACCCAGCTAGTCGTTTACAATTGTTGTGTACCGAATAACGCACAAGCCACGTGCTAGGCGCCCAAAACCACTCGGGCGTCCCTATATTACCACGTCAGCAAACAGATAGAACAGACCGGGGCTATAAATAGGTCCCAAGAGCTCAGTTCTAAACCATCCATCAACTGAAATGAATTCTTTCTTGTTTTCTAGCTTCCTGTGCTTCAAAGTTTGTAAAAGGCTTCTCCGCCAGAAGGAGATTTTGATAGTGAACTTCATGTGGGATCGTTTAGAATCGATAGAGGGGGGTGAATATCGATTGAATAATTTTTCGGAAAAGCGAGAGCAATTGCACTGTGGAAAAATTCAATGCTAACACTTTGATATTTTACTTGGTTCGGAGTCGCGGTCGGCTCCTACTCCAAGGCCCACGGTCCTTGACCGTTTACATTAGGCAATTCTATATTCCAAGAAAATATTACAACTTTGAATTCGAATATAGAATTTTAAAGAAAATTCATCAATATGAAAATTCTATAGTGATGACCGGAGAATATTGAAAGTCGGAGCCGCGGGTCATCGTTGGCGCTTGAGACTTGAGAACGGAGCGTTTGGAGCAGAGCGCTTCAAAGAATTCACAGAAAGAAGTTGTGTTCTCAAGCAAGGGGGTGAACCCCTTTATATACTGGTCGCTGGGGCGCCTGTGTTGAAGGGGGCGCCTGACACGTGGCCCATTCTGCGTGAACCTTAATCCGCAAACTTGGCCAGCGCTTATCCCTTCAACTGGGGCGCTGATAAGTACAATTTTGTTGATTATTTTAATTGCTAAAATCCATGTTTGACCTATGTTTTTATTGCTTAATTGTGATTTTACCCTAGGTTTTAGAACTTACCTTTATTTTGGACTTAATTGCAAATTTACACATATTTGGATTATTTGACCACTAAATTTTTGATCTATTTTTTGTAGGCATGAAAGGTTCATGGACCTAGGGCATACTGGGTCAAACTTGAGTCGGAAGTGGACCCGGATCGAGTTATCAAGCTTTGGAGTAATCTGGGCCGTCCGATTCAAAAGCAGCTAGATCTGAGCCATCCGGGACCATCTGAAGCAATCCAAGCTAGGGTTAGGATTGATCAAGCACTCTGATCAAGATCTGAAGGTTTCATTCCAATCAGAGCTCAATCAACCGTTGGATCAAGCTCGGAGGGCTCTAGATCATCCATTCAAAGATTAGGTTGATCTGGACCATCTGTTGCAAATCTGGAGGATCCGAGCTACCACGAGGCTGATCCTGACCCTTGATCAACATCTGGAAAGTTTGGGTCAGATCAGAGCAAGATCAGCCGTTGGATTTTCTCAAATCAATCTGGGCCATTCATTGCTTATGTATTTAATCAAATTTCCACCGCAGCTTCTCCTCGTCGCGTCTTCGCCACAAACATCGTCTTCTTCGATAGTCTTAGTTTTTCTTCAAGTTTTCCTTTAATCCGTGGGCGCGACCCCTCAACTTCAACCCTAGATCATCATCTGGATCATTGGAGATAGCCTTGGTGGAGAATTCAGCTCAAGTTTCATCCGGACAAAGTTTGTTTGAGGGTTTTGGCATGCTCTGTGGTCCGAGCGCTTAAATCTCAGCTACAATCAATTTCAGATCATCTGAGCCACTTGTAGGGGTCCTCAAGTGAGCTCAGGTCTTCTCCAAATCATCATCGCAGCTCAACAAACTGAGATCGAAGCGTTCGGATTGAAATTCTTCCAGCTGATGCAGTTTGAGTAGATTCGACCAACTGAGCTGTTTTCCAATTGGTTTGCTGAGCTTAGGGGTTCGAGGCCAGCATTTGCGTGACGAACAAGGAGGTTTTAAGCTCGGGAAGGGTTGAGGATTAGTTTCATTTAGTTAATTTCAGTATCTTTAGCTGTAATTTTCAATTCCTGCATAGTTCTGTTCTGAATGTTTGTGTCAACTACCTTACTTTAAGTTTTGAATTGTGTTTGGTTTCAATTGTGTTTAATTCTGCAAGTTTGGTAGTTTAGGAAGCTTGTTTAGTGGATAATTGCTTTTAATTTCAATTTATTTCTTGTTTTTAGCTTGCGTATCAGTTTGTATAAGCTTTTCCCTGTTTTTCTTCATCCTGCGTATCAGCCTTTAGTTCCAGCGTTTCATATCATTTAGTCTAGCTCAATTCCAAGTCGTTTCTGAATTTTAGTTTGGTGCAATTGATCTAAATTGCTTTGTGAGTTTCTGAATTTATTGTTCCCTGCTTACAGTTTTTCGATTGTTGCACTACAATGGTTTCCTGCGTATTCAGCTGTTAGCTTCTGACTTCATGTCAAATAACAATTCAACATGGAGTTATATCAAGCTAAACTCAGTCCTTAGTAAACTCTCATACTTGATGTCAGCTCCATTTAAATTCAGTTTGTTTTCACATTGATCAGTCCATTTCTGCCCATAGAATTCATCTCTGAGCTCTAGTCTCACCTTTGGTCACTTCTGAAGTTTAATGATCTGTTCATGCGTATCAAATTGTAATTTTGCATTTGAGTCAAAGGAAACTTTGGCACTGACCTTGTATCAGTTTTTGGCACATCATGCTTCCTTAATTGGGTAGCAAGTTTGTTCATTTCTGAATTATCAAGTCACAGTTTCTGCATTTGATCTATTCCTGAATTAGCATCAGCTTTCACATATCAGCTCCTGTTTTTAGTTCTGGAATCTTTGTATCAAGCAAGTCTAGTTTTCTTCTAAACCTATTTTTGTAGCTGGGTTCATTCACCAATTATTCAGCCTCACCTCTGCTCATATTCTGAATTTGGCATCCGAATCTGCACTAAGTCCATATCTAAGTTGCTGCATTCATGGACAATTTCTACAGCAACAATGATCGTTTCTGAGCTGATTACTATAAATTCTGAGCATTAGTTCCTTGTATCAATGAATTATTTCTGAATTCATATTTCTGCAGTCCTCATTTCTGCATTCCTAAATGCCCAATCTGCCATTTAGTTTTAATCTTTGCAGTTTCAGTTTAGTAATTCCGATAGTGTATCAAGTGCAGCCTCATGTCTGATTTGGATCAAGATTAACACATCTTGTAGTTACTTTTGTGTTCGAATTCAGCATGCATTGTTAGTTTCAACATTTGATCAGCAATTGCAATTTCTGCATATCAGTTTTGGCTTCGAATTTCTGCTTCACATTCATTCGTTTCCGAATCCATTAGTTGCTGAATTCTGAAGTTAATTGGTTGTTTCAAAGTTATTTGCTAGTATCCAGTTAATTTCGGCAGTTAGTTTTGTTTTGGCAAGTTGTATCAAGTGAATGCGGCTTTAGTTTCAATCAAATTACAGCATTGTTTTATTAATCTATTTAGCAGTTCAAATTGCAATTCGATATCAGATTTGTTTTCCGTAATTGGATAAGTGCGTTGGTTGATTAAGCTTCTCATTGGTTAAGTGTACAAATTGCATTGCCCTTGTTTGATTCATTGATGTAAATTTTCTTTCCTTGTATTGTGTCTTCATTTATAATTGAACCCAAACCCAGAATTTATTTGAAACCCAAAATTCACAAACGACACATAAACACGAGCTCGAATCAAACAAACTCTCAACTAGCCATTGGAAAAATACGACCTGTAGCCCCTTTACTACGCCTTTCTTCTTTGATTGCAAAAAGGGTTTCCAGCTTTTTATAAATATCTAAATTTGAGACCCACATTCGTGACAGTCCATTTTGGGTCCATCAGGCGCTTGAGCTGACTGGGGCGCCTGTATGAACACAGGCGCCTCATATGCTGAAGTGGAGGCTTGCTTCGAGTGGTTTTGGAAACACTCTTTTCTGGGGCGCCTATATCAACACAAGTGCTTGTTCAAACAGGCGCCTGACCTCATTCAGGCGCCGGGGAGCAGAAACTTCCATCCCTTTGTTCCTGCAACCAGGATTAGTTCCAAAACACAAATAACACATAAATGATGTAAGTTTAAGCATGATTAACAGCCTGAGGTATCTTGATTCTGACTTTGGGCTTCCCAAATGGAATCCTAGGTTGAACCGACGCCTAATGTTCCCTCCTAAGGGGAACGCACCCTCACCTACTCCTCTCAGGAGAGTTTACCTGTTTGCCAACCAACTCCTCTGGTTGGACTTTTGCCTAATCCCCTGGATCAGGTCTTTGTGCCCAGTCCGCGACCAGGACTTATTGCCCAGCTTTACTCACCAGGTCTTCGGTGCCCAATCCACGACTATGACTTATTGCCCAACCTTATGTCAGGTCTTCGGTGCCCAGTCCACGACCAGGACTTATTGCCCAACCTTATGTCAGGACTTCGTGCCTAGTTGACCTAAGACTTTTCCTGCACACTTGAGTAACGTCGTTAGATCACAACAAACCCTTAACTTATGAACCCTTTGCCATTATCAAAACATGAGTTCGATCTTGGTGCTTCCGGCACCAACAATCTCCCCCTTTTTGATTTATAGCAACTTGATTCAAAAAGTTGAGATTAATCATTTAGAGCATATGTAAAACAATCATGTTTATATGAAAGATTTACTTTAAAAAAAATATTTACTAAGCTCCCCCTGAAATGGACATTCTTCCCCTAAAGCTTTCAATGATATGCCGTTTCAAAAAGTCTAATTTTGACTAAGTGTTTTTCAAAACTAAAACGAAGTATTTGCACACATACAATGATTTTTCACTTAAAAATTATTGTGTAAAGTTTTCACTTAAAAAGAATTTGTGCAAAATGTTTACTTAGAAAAAATCTCACTAACAAAGTTTTACTTAAAAAGATTTTGCACTTAAACAAAATGCAAAAAAAAAAAATTGTGCATTTCGAAAAATTTTGCTTAGAAAATTTCTTAAGAAATTTTTGCTTATAGAAATTTTTGCTTAGAAATTTTTCTTTGGAAAATTGCACTTTAGAAAATTTTATTGTGCCCTTGAAAAATTTTGTGTTCTTAAAAAAAAAATTTTGTGCACTTGGCAAAATATTTCTACTTAGAGAATTTGTGCACTTAAAAAAATATTACTTAAAAAATTTGTGCATTTCGAAAAATTTTGCTTAGAAGCATGCACTTAGAAAAAAAAAATTGCTAAGAAAAATGCACTTAGGAAATTTTTGCTTAGAAAAATTTTGTACACAAACAAAATTACTTAGCAAAAAAATTTTGGAACCTGTTTTTACTTAGAAAAAAATTTGCACTTGAAAAACATTTTCGAAAGAAAATGAGCTTTAATTTAAAAATTTAATGCACTAAGCATTAACTTTTTAAGAAAATGTAAATTTGAAAAAAATTTACTCTCTTTTCTTTTCTCTCTCCTCCTTTTCCATATATAAAAAAATGATAGAGACTAATTACAGATCATATCAATTTTTAATCAGAGTTAAAAAAAAACTAAGTTCATATTGAACCAACTCTAGTGAATTCAGGCAATAAAAAGGACCAAAGCAACTAAACTAAGCTTGTACGGGTCCTGTCTAACCCAGGTAGCTACTTTCTAACTGTTATATAACAGTAGTTTTCACTAGGGTTAGTCAAGTTAAGTGATCTGATCAAGTTAGATTGTCTAAGCTTAAACACTTAACTTGATTGTTGTTTAATTATATTTATTGCCCCAACTACTGTAGATGCACTGACTTAAAGCATCTTGAGTCAAGGCATAGACCTAAGCATCTCAATTCAGTTTAGGTTATCAATTAAAGTACCCTAAGGTGCTTGTGAAATGCTGGCTTCTAGATCTATAGGTGCATGCAATTCTAGGGTTAAATCCTAAGCTAAGTCCATTTGCGAGAAAACCCTAGTTTTAAATGGGGTAATTTTTGAAAAAATCTAAGTCGAAAAATCATTTTAAATTTCAAGAACTTAATTAAAGAAACGATTTTTCAAAAGATATTAAATCCTAATTTTTTTAAAAAAATTATGAAAATATAAACCAAATTTTTGAAAAGAAAAATAGAGCAGTCCTATTCTACTAAGCACAACCCTAACTTATGATTCAAATATGAAGTAGATAACTCAGCAGATAAATAAATAGCTAAAATATGAAGTGAAAGTCAACTGGTCAACACAAGGACAAACAAAGTCAATAACAAGTCAACCCTATCAAGTAGGGAAAGTTAAATAGTCAGGAATACAGTCAAATAACTAGGAAAACCACTCATGTCTAGGAAGAAGGGCCAGGGGGCCAAAATGGACTGGGCTGCCACGACCGGAACATGGACATCATCTCATCGTGTCGGGCCTGGTTTGTATCGCGTTCGGCCCGAAGGGCGTCCATGTACTCGATGTGATAGGCCTGATTCACATCGTGTTCAGCCTGAAGGGTGTCCATGAACTCGACGTGATGGGCCTCCATCTCCTCTCGGAGACTGTGGACCTCCGTCTGTAATAGTGTCAAGCCCTGGTCGGTAGTCGGTGGTGGAGGCTCATGTAGATGCTCAATGATCTCGGCGGCGAGTTCGGCTATGTCGACGTCTACCTCCTCGTCCGAGTCAATCCGTCGTCGAGCCCCTCATCGTCTCCACGACAAAACCCCGGTGGCCGAGATGTCATGCCCTCTAAAGAAAAGTTCCTAGCCCCTATCTCATCGAATTCGGTCATCGGGATGACCTCCCCAACAGTGATGTCGCGACCATGGTGATGAAGGAGGGAAGTGAGAATGTGACAATAGGGCGTGCATACTCGGGAATGGGTAGATATGCTCGACGCGTAAATGATCATCTGGAATATGTGTAGACCAATGTCTATGTCCAGATGGTGGATCATCGCATAGAGAAGGAAGGTGTGGAAGGGTCGCATAGCCGCGACATCCCGAGTGGTCAATGGAAGACTGCAGCGGACCAGAACCCTATAGAGTGCGTAGTCCTGAATGCGGAGATCGACAGACTGAAATCTCTGTACCGTCGGGTCTCGCGCATCTCCGAAAAAATAGGAATATAGAGTGTCCAGGGTGATATGCGAATAGGGGGCATTGAAAGGAAGGTCAGTCGGAGGATAACAATAAAAAGTGAACTAAGTAGGTCGTAGTCCAAGAAACCGGTTAAACAGAGTGGGTGTGATAGTAAGTGGGATGGACTGTACAGTAGTAGCGTAACAGAGGTCATCAACTTTGACCAAGTTATTGTAGAACTCGGCACATAAGGTTGTGTTGACTAAATGGGTACAATAAACAAGTTGGTCGAGCTGATAAAAGTTAATAGCATCTATAGCTGTAGGGCAGGATTGGACAAAGAAATTTCTATTTAAATAATGTGTCTTGATTGGTTTATAGGTGGTATGTGCAAATTTATTAAACAAGTCCAAGGTGGGGAACCTAGGGTCTGAGCTAGGCTCGACCCCGGGGTTATGTTGCGTAACTCGGCATTTACTAAATAAGTAGGAAAATTTATGCATTTATTAAAAGAAATAAAAAAAAATTAACCGGAAATGCATAATTAAATCATACCGGGGCGGCATTGTGAAAGTAGGGTGATCAAGGATGAGTGAAGAGCTCTAGGGCACTTTAGAAGGGAGAGGAATATGAGGGGAGTTCGGTTGGTGTGGTGAATGAGCTTGTGGTGAAGTGCTTATATAGGGTTTAATGGGCGCCTGTGATAGTTGAGGCGCTCGAGAGGTTCTCGGGCGCCTGAGTCAGGGTGGTCAGACTTTTTGGCAGGTTTGACTGCCTTGAAGTACGAAAAAGAAAGGGGTGCCCGTAAGGTCTCTTGCGCCCATGTTGACCAGGTTTGACAAATCAATAATTAAGTCAATCAAGTCCTAGATCTTAGTATAATTATATTCAAAACTTAGTTTGATGAGTTAATTTTGACATTATTAATAAAAAAATAAAGTAGATTTAATTTTTGAAAAAATGTAGAGTTAATTTTAAAAAAATGTACTATTTTTAGAAAACATGTTGGATTAGTCGAGAAAAATTTTGAATTAATTTTTAAAAAATTTGAGTTAATTTTTTTAAAAAAATTGAACTACTTTATTAGGTCCTGGACATCTCACCCAGTTCTACGTGGCAAAATAGGTTTCCTTATCTGTTTTGTGAGATGTTTTATTTTTATCTTTGAATTAATGTTAAATCTAAGATTTAATTAAAACTTGTGTTAGATTCAAATTTATCCAATAGTAAATTGAATTTGAGTTTCGATAATCGGCTTCCAGGTCTTGGCGAGGCACAGAGGCCTTCTTTGGCCGTAGCCTTATTGGAGCAACAACCCTTTCCTTGACAAAGCCTTTTATCGAAAGTTCATTTTCAAATTACTTCTTGACAAATTTTGGTCTAACTAGCTTAGGTTTTGGATTGGTAGCTTCGGCTAGTTCTACCAGACTAAACAGACCAAGTAGGGTACACCTTACCTTAGTTGACCTTATTAGAAGGGCTTCCCTAACGTACTATCATCTCACCTCCACCTAATACTATGTTGTTCAAGTTTTAAGTAAGTCTTTTGTCCATAACTAACCATTCCTAATTCTAAGCATAATAAAGAAAAAAATAAACATGCAACAAGCAATTAAAGCAAACAATTATCTAAGTAAAGTCATAATAGGAGTAATACTCTGGATTTTCAAAATCAGCAAAATTATGAATTAAATTTCTAGCATATTGACCTTACGTTTCAGTGTTTCATTTTCTTGTTCTAATTTTCTGAAATTTGTCTTAATTAATCTATATGATTCAATTACGCTACTTGAGGTAAATACTGGATTTTCATATAACGTAAATTTACCTTTCTCGGTTGTTTGTCCAGTATCCTTGGGAGTTCCTTTCATTATAGGTGGTGAAGACCGACTTTTACGAGTAGGACACTGATCTTTATAGTGTCCTATCTCCCTGCACTTAAAACATATAATATGACTTTTAAATTTTGAATCTACAATGTTACCTTTTGATTCCTCGTTGGGAATCTTCCCCTTGATTTTACCCGTCCACCTTTTGCTTGTTTGTTTCTTCACCATCTTGTAGTAGTCACGAGACTACTGAACCAATTTTGTTTTATTACCGTCTGACTCCGAATCTGAGTCGGATTCAGATATTGGTTGTGGCTTATTCTTTAGTGGTTCTTTTGGAGTTTTCCCTGCAATAGAAACTATACTTTCCTCGACCATTGCAGTATTAGTTTGCTCATTTAATCTTAATTCTGAAAAAAATTCAAAATTGGTTACCGATTTTGTCTCGGCAGACTTGTCTTCTGATTCTGGTTCGATTTCGAAGTCAGGTACGGATTCTATCTCATCTTCTGATCCGAAGTCGATTTCGAAGTCGGGTACCGAGTCTGTCTCAGCTACTTGTGCTTGAGCCGAGAGTGCAAAATAACTTACCTGATCGTTTTCTTCATCTGAGTTCTCTTGATGTAGGTTGATCAGTTTTTGTCAAATTTCTTTAGCACATTCGAAAGGTTCAACTAGTCTGAGTTGTTCATTGGTTAGGCCACACTGAAGGATCGCAGTTGCTTTACCATCTGCCTCAATCTTGTTGAGCGTTGGTTCATCCAATTTATCCCATGCGGTTGATGATCCGTCTTCTGTGGGAAAGATGAATCCTGTTTGAATTATCATCCATATGTCCATATGGTCCTTCAGGTGAGATTGCATTTGGTTTTTCCAATCTCTGAAATTCTCGCCGGAGAATAGAGGTGGACGGGCACTATTCCACTCTTGATTGGCCATATAAATTTAAACTGAAAAGAAAAATTTTAAAACTTGTCCCAAGGCATAGTCTTGGATTAGTACTGCGGGAAAAAAGAGTAATAAAAAAAATCGAGTGGTGTTGCACCAACCTCGATTAACAAGAAAATTACGAATGAAAAAATATTAAAATTCGAAAAATCCGAAAAATCGCTCAACTGGTGGTTACACCAGATTTGAGCCACCTGCTCTGATATCACTTGTGGGATCATTTAGAATCGATAGAGGGGGTGAATATCGATCGAATAATTTTTCGGAAAAGCGAGAGCAATTGCACAGCGGGAAAATTCAATGCTAACACTTCGATTTTTTACTTGGTTCGGAGTCGCGGTCGGCTCCTACTCCAAGGCCCACGGTCCTTGACCGTTTACGTTAGGCAATTCTATATTCCGAGAAAATATTACAATTTTGAATTCGAATACAGAATTTTAAAGAAAATACAACAATATGAAAATTCTATACTGACGACCGGAGAAGATTGAAAGTCGAAGCCGCGGGTCATCGTTGGCGCTTGAGACTTGAGCACGGAGCATTTGGAGCAGAGCACTTGAAAGAATTCGCAGAAAGAAGTTGTGTTCTGAAGCAAGGGGGTGAACCCCTTTATATACTGGTCGCTGGGGCGCATGTGTTGAAGGGGGCGCCTGACACGTGGCCCATTCTGCGCGAACCTCAATCCGCAGACTTGCCCAGCGCTTATCCCTTCAACTGGGGCGCCTGTATGATCACAGGCGCCTCATATGCTGAAGTGGAGGCTTGCTTCAAGTGGCTTTGAAAACACCCTTGTTTGGGGCGCCTGTATCAACACAGGCTCCTGACCTCATTCAGGCGCCTGGGAGTAGAAACTTCTATCCCTTTGTTCCTGCAACCAGGGTTAGTTCCAAAACACAAATAACACATAAATGATATAATTTTAAGCATGATTAACAGCCTGAGCTGTCTTGGTTCTGACTTTGGGCTTCCCAAATGGAACCCTCAGACGAACTGACGCCTAATGTTCCCTCCTACGGGGAACGCGTCCTCATCTAATCCTCTTAGGAGAGTTTACCTATTTTCCAACCGGCTCCTTCGGTTGGACTTTTGCCCAATCCCCCGGATCAGGTTTTTGTGCCCAGTCCGCGACCAGGACTTATTGCCCAGCTTTACTCACCAGGTCTTCGGTGCCCAATCCACGACTAGGACTTATTGCCCAACCTTATGTCAGGACTTCGTGCCTACTTGACCTAGGATTTTTCCTGCACACTTGAGTAACGTCGTTAGATCACAACAAACTCTTAACTTATGAACCCTTTGTCATTATTAAAACACGAGTTCGATCTTGGTGCTTCCGGCACCAACACTTCAACCTTCTTGGATTAGTAACCACCTAAGTTGTAACCAAGTAAATTTCTATGTCTTAGCCTTTTACTAGTTTAATTAGTTTATGTTTATTTTATTTTATTGTTTCAACTAATCTGAATTCTTTATGAGCCGTACAATGAATCTATTTTATTTCACAACGGCAATTCACCCCTCTTGCTGGTCCACCTCGATCCGACAAAAAATATCACTGGAACTCATTGTTACCATTCTTGTATATTGCCACATAAGTTTCTGAATTCCTAGCTCTTAACTCACGCAGATATTGTGAAAGATCTCTATATGCCTCATCATAATCTCCAACGACCTTTTTCTACGCTTTCTCCCTAACTATGTATGCTTTTCTGTATAATGTGGTCACTCCAAACCTAGCTTTTATATTTGATATAATCATACTTAGTTTGTATTGTTCATTATGAAGAAATTGCTCTTCAATAAAAGACGCTACAAATGATGAAGAGCATGCACGATGATCAACACTTTCCCTAACAGTTCCACATTATCATTCCTTTACATATTTTGTAATAGTGAATTCTATTTCCCCCCGGGAAACTACTCTCCATGTACATGATTGGTTAAAGCACACTACTTTAACTCTATTTTTTCGGGTGTTAACTGGGTTATATCTCATATGCTTAACCATGACATGTTTCACAAGTGCATTCTTGAATTCTTGTTTAGATGGAAAAATATGTCCCACTAAAAAATCATACTCATCTCTTGCCTTTGCTTCTCCAATTGGCCCAACTAACAATTGAGAATTCAAAATATAAGGATTATCAGCTATTAGAAACTACTCCTCTAAGTTACTGTACTGATTTGGGGAAAATTTATATTGCTCAATTTGCATATCATCAGCTTGGAATTCTAGTACACTTGTACTGGGTTGTAATTCATCTGTATTTCGGATTTTATGATCTTCCTCCTCACTCTAGGTTGGCTCAAAATATTCAACAAGTCTTGTAAAAAAATTAAGACACTCATCTTCTAGATTATTTGCTTCATCATTTAGATCAAATGTCAAATTCCTTGTAATTTTATTACCACTATGCTCGGAAGATAATGGAATATTATTACTAGATATTTCTGCTCTATTTTGTATGACAGCATTATCATCTAGCATATTCTATATCTCTGAGAGAATTTCGTCAATAATATTATTATTCTTGAAAAATAAATTATAATTAAATTTGGTAAACTTTTAAATTCATAATCAAATGTCAAATTCCATATCTTTGGGAGAATTTCGTCAACAACATTATCATTCTTGAAAAATAAATTACAATTAAATTTGGCAAACTTTCAAATTCATAATCAAGTGTTTTAGTAATTCAAAAAACAAACAAGCATCGATACAGATCCAATATCAAGCCCTCCTTAGGCCTAATATGGTATGATATCAGACCCACGGTGGGCCAGATATAAGATGATATCAAACCCGAGGTCGTATTCAAGCATGAATTTATCGTACGGTTAAACAAATTCTTAGAACCCTATTTATGTAATGTATGACACCGTTAGAGTCCTTCTCCAAACTAAAAATTAGAAGGAAGAGTTGATTATGTACAAAATTAAATCTGATACCATATCAGATCAGAACATGGTCTAGCCAAAATAAACTCTATAAGAACCTAGAACCCTTGTACTATTTTTTTTCACCGTATACACAAATTTTAAATAGCCAAATCATACGTACATTACTAAATCTTTTTCTTCCTTCTACCAAACATACTATTGCTTGAGGTTTCTCCTTCAACACCTATCTTCCACAACGATTCTTTGAAGTCGTCTCTTTGAAGTCACCTCTAAAACACACTCTCGCTTTCAACTCCCTCTTTGCAATCGCGGCAAAATACAATAAATGGTTCATCATGAGTCGAGTTGTGCAAGGCAGAAAGGGATATATAGGGTGAGAAAAAGGAGAATACCTGAGGCATCCAAACCATACTCTCTTATTTTAAAATGAAAACTTTGAAAACGTGATTCGGTTGCATCGGAAAGTTAACTGAAAAGGGAGTTGTTGATGGAAGAGGTATAAAAGGAAGAAGATAATTTTTAGTATGACCTTTGTTAAAATCTAAATCTCAAAAATACTTTTTGATAATTATAATTTTTTACGTACGTCCTTTAATAAAATACCATATTTAAATTTATCTTGTCCTATATTCACCGAATCAGGATGGTTGAGGCAAAAACTCATTTTCAAATCGTATGATTTGGAAAACTCAAATTACCTAAAATCTTCAAATTTCAAATAGCCATGATAAATTTGTTGAATATTGATCTATATGGAAAAATATATTTTTTAAATTTAAATCTATAAAAATAGCCTAATTGAATAGTCGAACATAAAATGAAAGCGTTGAACAAATTGGGATCGTTTTAGATTTGATTTCATTAAATTACAATCGAATTTTAAAAGGATTATTGGCTCCATCAATTTAAAACGAAATAGAAAATTTCAGTGGAAACTTTTCTTTCTTCTTGACACCTGTTCTCGCTTTCCCTATTTTCTCTCCACGCGCTGACTCTCCTCTCTTCTTTTCCGTGCGCCTCCACGGGCTGAAATCGAATGATAAGACATTTGTTACTTATATCGAAGGTAAAAGATTCGAAAGTGGTCAGTATACACGGAGATAAAACCCTGGCTGCTTAAATCTCCTTCACTCCAGACGCCTCACTACACCAGTGATAACCGTGATTGACTCCCTCTGGACACTTGTGAAGCCGGGACCAGAGAGCCGTTAGGGTGGCAGTTCCAATTTTTTTTTTTTTTTTATCTCTTCTTTTCCATGCGCCGCTCTTTTTTCCAAATCGACCACAGCCACCAAAGCAGCCTTTATTTTTCCTTTTCCTTGCTCTCCTCACATCTCGGCAGCAACCGCCGGAGCAAGTCGAGGCTACCAGCGAAGAGGTAAAAGGTGCCCCTTCCTAATTTTCTTTCACTGTCCCAGCAGTTTTCTTCAATTTTGTTTCAAAAGGTCTCTTGTTCTTCCAACGAACAGCCTTTCTTCTAGTAACCATCACTCCTTTCATTTCCTCTTCTCTGTTGGCTGTTTAGATATTTGCACAAAATCCAAACAAGTTCTCTGTTCTATCTACTTCACGGACGTTGCCTGAGCTAGTTAGACATATATGGCCACTGATCAGCAGCAAATCACCCTCAAAGTCTTTGTGAACAAGACCAAGAACTGCGTTGCTTTTGTCGAATCGGACTTGGATTTCGTGGATGTTCTCCTCAGCTTCCTCACGCTGCCTGTTGGCACTGTCGTCCGTCTTCTCAACATGCAGTCGTCCTTGGGTTGCTTCGATAAGCTTTACGAAAGCGTTGAACAGCTTGATGAGAACTACCTGGTGACGGCAGCGTGCAGATCGATGTTGACCAACCCAGTGAATTCATCTGGAGTTAAATGCCTGAAACTTAGGATTAATATCGATGAAATGGGAGAGTTCTACAAATGCTCTTCCACTCCCTGCCGTAAGTACAGCTATTATTCAGGCATCAAATGCCAGTGTGGTGGTGACATTAATAAGGCAGTTAGTCTTGATCTGAATCGAGATGATGTTAAATTTCATGGCGTATTCATCAAAGGGGATAAATTTGTTGTTTCAGATGCTCTTTGTATAGTTTTGGTTGAGGACCTCATTTCGACTTTAAACGAGAGTGGTAATGGTGACTGTAACCACCTGGAAGAGAGATTGGTAAAGATTGAACGAGAACAGGCAAGTTTTTTTTTTCCGGCGTCTTCTATTTTCTTGTCGTTCTACTCCATTAGCTGATGATAATTCAATTCATAAATTCAATGCATTCAGGTTTTACGTATTCTTAAAAGGTCTCTCATTTCCGATACTCCACTAACTGATGTTTTATTGCAAAATGGAGAACACAACACGCCCAAATTTTCATATCCTTTAGTTGAAAAAACAGTTGAAAAAAAGGCGTTTGATGAGGAGAAGAAGATCTACAAACTCAACATGGTTCTTACTCCTAATAAGGTGTTGTATGCTGTGGTGAATCAGGACTTCGTTGATTTAATTTTCAGTTTTCTCACATTTCCATTGGGTTCTCTGAAGAAGCATTTGGGCAGTCGATTCCGGATTGGATGTCTCAATAACTTATATGGTAGTGCAGAACGTTTGCATTCATCAGGTAACGTGGTTGCAGGATGCGAAGAGAGACTGCTTAATCCTAAGCTTGCGCCATATTTCAACTGCAAGAATCAACTCATTGGAGTGGAGGAGGAGGAGCAAGTTACCTACTATGCATGTTACTACTTCTGCAAACTAAGTGACACTGATTTCAATTGCAAATCACATGGCTATAATGTCATGCAGGCAACACTTCTAGACCCCAACAGTCAACCCGCAGGAAAAATTTCTTCAGATGGGAGCTATTGTCAGGAATTAAGGTACACGGTCACCGACGAACTCGTAGTCACCCCACTATCCCTTGCAGCAGTCATTTCACTCCGCAAGGGAATCTCTGATCCAGTCAAGATGGCAGAGTTGAGCGTAGCTGAAGATGAGGTCAGTCTGGTTGCTTCGCCTTTAATTTGTGCGGGTGCTAGTACTTCAAAAGTACGAGATCGACTTCATGCTGCTTTAATTTTGTTTCAGGTTCTTAATTTTCTTGCTGTTTCTTTGACGTCCAAAACAGCGCTAACAGACGCCTTCTTAGCAAGGACTGTTGGTGTTCACTTCGGCGGACGTGAAGGGTGAATGATCCATCAGAAGGAGAAGAAATGATGGAGGGAGAGGGTTGGTAGTACTGATCAAAGTTATCGTTATATTTTGTCAGTTGTGCTCTCGTTTAATTTCTTATCAGAAAAATTATCGTTTTAGTTTAATCTCGTTCACTCGTTTTTTTTTTTGTTTTGTTTTTAATAATATTTAACTAAATCTCATACTATTAAAATGTCTATCCAACTTGCCGAGGTCAAGTTTTACAGCCAAGACCTAGCAGTCTTGCTCAGTCGATTATTGTCGACTTTGGACAGGCTATTGTCAAATGGATCGAATTGTTCGAATTGAGCTGATTGATTGGGTCATACTGAGCGAGATTTAATGTTCGGTTCATGTTAATTAATTTTATTCCTCAGTTGGGGATGGTATTATCAGCTTGGTTGGTTTAAATCATCTAAAGTTCGTTAGGCAATTTATTGAATAACATATCTAAAATTTTAAATTTCTTAATCATTTTTATAAAAGATGATATTCGTCATCCTTTGGTTGACCCTTTAGGACTTTCTTCTGCTATTGGAAAAGAATAAATCAGGATATCAAAATTATTTTATTTTTGTGTAATTGCATCCGAACCTAGTAGCGAAATTATGGTTGAGCCTAACCATCAAATTGCAGTTGGGCCTAGCTGCGGAATTGTAATGGAGCTAACTATGAAATTGTGACGAACTTGGCCTCAAAATCACAGCCAAGCCACGCTCAATTAGTTCGGCTGTAATTTTGTGACTCCTTTGTTGTTTGTTCAAGTGACCATAATAGAAACATGAGTAAGATGGACAACAATGAAATATCACGGGGATCCGGAGTTATTAGTATATGAGGGTATTATCTAAGAGGTCCTGGATTCGAGTCGCGCGAGGTGCACTGGATTAAAACTTTGGGGGTTTGGTGTATCAATTCTCGACCCAATTGTGCACTAATTATTTCGGGGATCGTGATTTACCTTCCTCGTGATGGCCTTGGGACGGGTGCGGCGGGGATGTTGGGGGCGAACGATTTCGCCTTTTTGTCTAAAAAATAAATAACTGATTTAGTTGATAATTTAAAAAGTAGGATACGATGGTGTTTAAATATTTAAACATTTTAGGTGTTGGATTAGTAAACTATTTTGATTTTTACTTGTTTTCATTTGTAATTCAAATTTGAGTTAAATCTAAATTTTACCATTTTGTCGGGTCAATTTATAAATCTATGCATTTGTGAAATTGGGTAGGTCTCCGATATTTTGGTTTTAAATCGATTCTACATAGTATAAAAAAAAATTGAGCTGTGATTTATCGAATATCAATTGTTTTGATTAATTAAAAAAGATTATTTATAAATTAAATAACATTTAGAAGTTAATTAAAATATTTTTCCAAAATATATGAATTATATTTTATAAAATAATTTTAAAGATATTTTATAATTCTCATCTATTAACATTAACATCTTTGTGTGGTTAGTGAAAAAGATTTCCACGAATAATTGTATGCAGTGAGTCGAGAAGAAGATGGAAATGTTCTTTTGACCATGAAAGAAAATGAAACACGGACTGCTATGACTGGATCGAGATTTCAGATTTGGACCGACCCAGTAAATGGATAAACTTTTAGGGTTTTATTTGTGTGCCCATGCAGTTTACCTTTTTCATGAAGTTTATTTCTTTGAACTAGCAAATGAAATAAACTCTGAGTTGTTTGGATCAGAAATGAATGTGTGTCATGGATAATTCTAAGATATTTTTAAAAGTTAAATATGATACTTGTAGACGGCTAAAGTAATTCCAAATTAGCCTTTTCGTTTAAAATCAAGGGTGTTTTGGTTAAGTCGTTCGAAATAGTCACTTGAATCCTGTTGTAGGTCGTGTGGATCACGCAGTCGGAATAGACCGAGTTTTGACCGTGTTGGGCACAAACCACGGCTGGCTAGACCAAAACAGGATTGTAGACCCTATATGACAGTTGGCCTCGATAGTTGGGCCCTATATGACAGTCGGTTGGTCCATATTGGGATAGGTCAAATCATTGGCGACTCAATCGGTCACCTGGCTCTCATTTGACACCAATTTTTTTTTCACTTCCAATTTCCAACAAAGCACCCTAGCTTCTCTATTGAAAGAAGCGTATTTGTAAGAATTTTTCTTCTAAATGGTGCGTGAATCCTGGGACGCTGAGTTTCTAGACTATCCACTACGAGCGCTTCCCGATTTATCCTGGCGGCCGGTGGGAAACTTCCGTGTGGCCGGGGTGGTCGCCTGAGGTTGGTTGAAAAAACCTCGTTAATCATTTTTTTCTATTCAAAGAAGTTAGTCCCACGAAATGGATTGAAGATTAGGACGTGAACATTATTATCGTGAGATATGAGAGTTAAAATTTGGTAAAGCTAGTATGCCCATCTTCCCACGCGTTAATCACAATATCTGAGCTAGTAGCTCTCGTGATTTACCTCTTATATGTTGCTCCTGGAACGAATTAGCGAGGGTATCAGGGGCATCGGGTGCGAACGAATCACTTTCTACCACCTCTATTGAAAGAAGTGTAAAATTATCAAATGAAATAAAAATCGATAAAATATTTTTACATGTGATTGACTTACTTAATTTTTTAATTTATTTTTAAAAATAACTATGAGACTATTCATTTAGGGCGCTCGAGATTAACATATACTTGTGGCAAATTTGCTAAAAGAATTGTGATTTGGGGTGAATCCTTAATTCCACGTTCATATGATATTTGTTGGTATCCCGGTTAATTTTGATGTAATCAACTAGTTAAGTTAGGTCTTATATTTTCTAATCCCTCTGCTAAGTGTGCAGGAGCTTAGGTATAGAGGAAGTAGAGCGTAAGATGTAGCGGACGAGAAAGATTGTGCGGGAAAGTGAGCCGACGGGCTCGGTGCAATCCGAGGGACGGGGAAGCTGTGGAAGAGTACGCTGGTGGATCGAGAAGGACGTGCGCGATGTCCGAAGGACGAGAAGCCAGGAGGAAGCACGCTCAAGGGGCGAAAGGCCGGAGTCGGGTTCGAGTGAGCCTAACTCTGGTTGGCCGGAAATTACCCAAAAGATGAAGCAACTCAAGCGGGAGACTGGTCAACATCGCCTGACCAAAACAACTCCTGAGCGCCCGTAAGCTCACGAGCGCCTGAGAGTTTCAGGCGCCTCAACACTAGGCGCCTAACTCCTCAGGCGCCTGTGTTGAATCAGGTGCCCTGGAAGGGTGTTTCAGCGGTTTGTGAGAAGTCACTTTGATAAAGCTTAGGCGTGCCACGTGTCAGGCGCCCAAGCCCACTCAGGCGCCTGTGATGTATCAGGCGCCCGATCACCTGCAGATCACAGCGGCGATGACTCGAGCAAGAGATAAAATTTTAATTAAACTTTATCTATTAAAGGATAAACCTTATCCTTTAATCAGATCTAATGGTTGTAGTTTAATCCCATCCAAGATCAACTGTCCATATTATATCTGTGGATTAACGACCAAGAGAAAATTCATTAACAATCAACGATCCAGATTTATTCTCTTAGGCTATAAATAGGCTTAGAGTCTTAGATTTAGGAAACAATTCATTTAATTGTAAAATCTCTTAGCATGCTTTTGTTGTAAGGTTTCTCCGTCATAAGAAGATTTTTTTTGAGCGTCCACTGTCTTGGAAGAACGTTCTCAGTTGCGATTAAGTTTCTTTTTAAAAGACGAGTGTCTCCACTTTAATTTTTTTATAACTATCTATTCATCCCCTCTAGCCGGGTCAACCCGATCCAATAATATTACCTAAAATGCGAGTATTTTTACCCCAAAAATTTAAGGATCTTTAGAGTTCCTATTCAACTAGCAACTCTTAAAATTCTGCAAGCTAATTTGCTATCAGATCACACAAGACGGTTCCCAATATTTTTTTGAAGTCCCCAAATTTTCTCCAATTACCATAAACATGCCACGATATTTTTACGAAATACGAACAAATTCTCTGCTCTATCGTCTCCACCAAGTTCACATGGCCACTAACCAACACATCACACTCAAACTCTGTGTGAACAAGACCCAAAACTGCGTTGTTCAGGACGTGATGGTATTTAATACACACTGTCGTTACACTGTCATTTTGAGTATGCCTAGAATTTAACATGTAACCATTACAGTCAGAACAAAGACCGCCTCGATTGTCCAACAGTTTAGTTTGAACTCTTACTTCTTTCAATCATATTGGAAGGAGAGATAGATTAATACAGAAAGCAATTAGAGATAGTCACGTGATGCAACGGTAGGATAATTAGTCGTTAATCTAGGTATTTGTGGTTTAATTCTCAGTTACGGTGCATTTTACAGGAATTTTTCTTTCAAATGGGCCGCGAACCCTGGGACGCTGGCTTCTAGATTGCCCACCGCGAGCGCTTCCTGATTTACTCTGGTGACCGGTGGGAAACTTTCGTGGCGCCGGGCCGATCACCCCAGGTTCAATTTGTCTGCTGCTTGATTCATCATTTTTTTAAAAAATAATTTTGGTAAGATGGCAGTCAAAATCAACAAAGGACCGTTCCTACAATACTCGAGTGATTTTCCCTACCACCTTGACTTTGAGGGATCTCCTGTTGGATATAAGTGAATGGAAAGGGGAATAAAGAAGTTTCATTATGAATGAGATTTTAGTCCCACATTGGAAGTTTCAAGTGAATGGAAAGGGAGGTGGAGAATAAACATGCTCCATTATGAATGAGACTTTAGTCCCACATTGAGAGTTTCAAGACATATTGATTGGTTTAAATTGTTTCACAAGTATATTAGTTATGAATAAATACATGGGGAGAGGCACTCTCTCACGCGTGGTGCGCAGGGGTGCAAATCTAGGGCCCGGATTTGTACTGAATCAAGTAGATTCGTGTGCGTTCACGACCTGCAGCGTCGAATGCTCGGGACAAAATTTGTCCGTGTACAACCTGCGCGCATTAAATACCCGACCGGTCGGGACAAAATTTGTCCAAGTGGATAAATCAACGTTTTGCCACTTGCGAATTTTTTTTTGCTCAAATGTAACAGATGCATTAACTGTTGATTAATGCAAAATCAGTAACCCCCAGACATTGGGATCTGACTAATTGGCAATAAATGACGTTAACAATTGTCTTCCACCTTGTTCTCCTAGCCTGGTAGCATTCGGGCACTTCTTCAATTTGATACGAGCAATCAATGCTTCGTTATGCCCGTGGTCTCGCTGTTGTATCCTGAGAGACAGACATCCATCGGAACCTCGAAGCATAGTCGGAGGAGGACAAATCTGTTTCAAAGAAACTGCATTACGCAGGCCTCAGCAACTCTTCCTCTCTGGTTCGGAAAGACCGGTTCGGGAGGTCCGGCTCGTGAGATTCAGCTCGGGAAATTCTGCTCGGAAGATTAAGCTCGAGAATTCCAGCTCGGGAAACTACATTTTGCATAAAATGTAGCTCAGGTCATTCAACAACTAAGTTGAAATTTTTATAATTTCAATTTATTTTTTGTTAACTCTCCGAAAGAGTGTATATCCTCCAACATCCCCAACTCTGCATCACTCCCATACTGGGATCTTCGCCGACTCCAGGCAATCCCGACTCCAAGCACTGCATCACTCCCATACTGGGATCTTCGCCGACTCCAGGCAATCCCGACTCCAAGCAGACCTGACTTGAGGCCACCCCGACTTCATGACTTCCTTGACTCCAAGGGATCTCCAATTCCATGGCGCCCCTGATTCCGGGGGATCTCTGACTACTTGGCGCCTCCGACTTTGAGTGATTCCCGATTCGAGATGATCTGTAGTCATTCAGATGATAAAATACTGCTCACTAAAGATATGCATAATGCAGCTACAACACCCCTCCGACTTTGAGTGATTCCCGATTTGAGATGATCTGTAGTCATTCAGATGATAAAATACTGCTCACTATATGGATAATGCAGCTACAACACCCTAAAGAATATGAAAAACATAACCGTTTAATTCGAAAGACATGGGTAACCGACGAACTCGTAGTCACCCCACTATCCCTCACAGATGCCAGGTCATTTAGCAACAAAATCTCTGATTCATGAAAGATGCATAGCAGAGTTGAGCGTAGCTGAAGAGGTCAATCTGGTTGCTTCGCCTTTAATTTGTGTCGGTGCAAGTATATATGAGATCTAATTGCTATTGTTGTTGCTCTTGTTTCATGTTCTTGATTTTATTGATGTTGCTTTGATGTCCACACAATGCTAACAAATGCCTTCTTAAAAAAATATGGAACCACCATATTAACGGGTCTCATGCAACGGTCTCACATCAATGAAAGGAAGTTTATCATTAACACAAGAGTTAAGTTAATTAATCAATAAGTTGTTAAATCAATTGATAGGTAGATCAATGGATTAATATATGAATTAAACAATAGGTTGATAAATTCATTGGACTTTATTATTAGAATTACTCTAGTACTTAGATTGGCTTCGTATTTTGTATTTGTAGTATTCGAGCTCGAGAGATATCTCTTAGCCGAAGACAGTAACAAAGTTCTACATTAGAGGTAGGTAGTTTCCTCTTTAACCTCTATAGTTTCTTTAATCTTATGCATGATTCTTTTATTTGTATTTCATGTGTAGTAGTTAGTTACTGATCCCGGCCTTGCCTACGGGCAGGGGCATAGGCCGGGCCCGCCAGCCAGCCTGACACCACGAAGGCCTGGTAGATAGGTCAACCACCCTATTAGCAGATAGGGTCCCGCACCCGGAGAACCTTCCATAGGGAAGAAGGGAGAGGCGGGTCCAACAAATCACCTGAAAAGGTGGCTGGGTCACCTTTTAGCCAACAGACCCTGTCAAAGGCCCAGCCACTCACACTAGCTCACCTCGACTCAGAGTAGAGGTTAGCCCCTTCGGCAAGGCCAAGTCTCGTGATAACCCCCGACCTAGGGCGTACCCCGCGCTCCCTTCACTCTCTCTGCCAGTCGGTCGCGTGGCGACCCGCGTCCCCTGGTCTTTACCCGACTCGGTCCTCGGCACGCGGACCTGCTAGTCGGCGCTCGGGGTACGGGCTGTCCAGCCCACATACCCCCTCACATCCTTACTTCCGGGGTACGGCCCTGTCGACGGGGTTCCTCATGCCTCACTTGCCTCTGACATTTCCACGCTGTCGTCCCGCGCATCCAGTACTCTCGTACTGCGCACTCAGTACTCACGTACTGCCGGAGCACCCCGCGTCGTGTTGCGCCCTTCCTCCGTGCTCCATGCGGGCTGACAGTCATCATACCCCTGTCCCGTCTGAGCGGACAAGGGTTGTCAGCTCCCCCAGGTTACAAAAGCTCGGCACTCCTCCTACCGCAGGAACGCGCGCGCAAGTTATCGCCTCCCTTGCCTCATTCCCGTCCAGTATTCCGCTCCTCTGTACTCGGGACTAACTTGACCGTCGGAGTGCCTGTCCGGGGATTTCCCCGACGGGTTTGCTGACAGTATCTATTTTGCAGGAGCGGAGCGAAGCGCGTCCGAAAAGCGGCCACCTCATCGGCTCGTGGCCCCCGGGAGGCCCGTCCGGCCCGTTGGGCTGCCACCCCACTTCGTGACAGGATCAAAAATGACGATAGAAGGAGGGACACCAGCAGCCTGATCGGAAGTGGCAATGGGAGACCCATATGGGCTTAGGTGGTCAGCGTTCCCAGAGAAGGTGAGCCTGGCTCCGTCCGTGCTCAGGAAGGTCATATACGCACCAGAGGCCCTACGACAAGTCCCGTCAGGGCAACACCGGATCTGTTCTTCTTTTTTCTAGCAAGGCGGATAAGGGAAAATATGTACGATACCATTTTCGCGCGTTTGATGAGCGACCTTTTGGATATGACTCACCCCGACACCTTGAGTTATGGAATCTGGGTATATCTTATATGTACTCGCCGCATGTCTGAAAATCAGGTCTTCTGGATATACCTCGCTTATTTAGTACGCCCTTCCGGTGTGGTTTTCTGAAAAACAGTCGTTGCTGCATTACCCTCGGCGAGGCTCTCAGGCGGCGCGTGGCGGCCCACGCTCCCTGGGATGCCCTCGACCGGGAAGCCTCGGCGAGGCTCTCAGGCGGCGCGTGGCGGCTCACGCTCCCTGGGATATCCTCGACCGGGAAGCCTCGGCGAGGCTCTCAGGCGGCGCGTGGCGGCCCACGCTCCCTGCGCGTGGCGGCCCACGCTCCCTGGGATGCCCTCGACCGGGAAGCCTCGGCGAGGCTCTCAGGCGGCGCGTGGCGGCCCGCGCTCCCTGGGATGCCCTCGACTGGGAAGCCTCGGCGAGGCTCTCAGGCGGCGCGTGACGGCCCACGTTCCCTGGGATGCCCTCGACCGGGAAGCCTCGGTGAGGCTCTCAGGCGGCGCGTGGCGCCCCACGCTCCCTAGGATGCCCTCGACCGGGAAGCCTCGGCGAGGCTCTCAGGCGGTGTGTGGCGACCCACGCTCCTTGGGATGCCCTCGATCGGGAAGCCTCGGCGAGGCTCTCAGGCGGCGCGTGGCGGCCCACGCTCCCTGGGATGCCCTCGACCGGGAAGCCTCGGCGAGGCTCTCAGGCGGCGCGTGGCGGCCCACGCTCCCTGGGATGCCCTTGACCGGGAAGCCTCGGCGAGGCTCTCAGGCGGCGTGTGGCAGCCCACGCTCCCTGGGATGCCCTCGACCGGGAAGCCTCGGCGAGGCTCTCAGGCGGCGCGTGGCGGCCCACGCTCCCTGGGATGCCCTCGATCGGGAAGCCTCGGCGAGGCTCTCAGGCGGCGTGTGGCAGCCCACGCTCCCTGGGATGCCCTCGACCGGGAAGCCTCGGCAAGTCTCTCAGGCGGCGCGTGGCGGCCCACGCTCCCTGGGATGCCCTCGATCGGGAAGCCTCGGCGAGGCTCTCAGGCGGCGCGTGGCGGCCCACGCTCCCTAGGATGCCCTCGATCGGGAAGCCTCGGCGAGGCTCTCAGGCGGCGCGTGGCGGCCCACGCTCCCTAGGATGCCCTCGACCGGGAAGCCTCGGCGAGGCCCTCAGGCGGCGCGTGGCGGCCCACGCTCCCTAGGATGCCCTCGACCGGGAAGCCTCGGCGAGGCCCTCAGGCGGCGTGTGGCGGCCCACGCTCCCTGGGATGCCCTCGACCGGGAAGCCTCGGCGAGGCTCTCAGGCGGCGCGTGGCGGTCCACGCTCCCTAGGATGCCCTCGACCGGGAAGCCTCGGCTCTGCGCAAGCCCTTCCCTCAGATTGGCTCTCGGTCTGGCACTTGACAGTCTATGATTTGCCCGACCGAACGACTTCGAAACCGACCCGCTGGAATCCTCCCCTAGGTTGGAAACCCTCCGGAGCTTCTTAACCAGGGACCCGAGCCCTCGCTACAGCCCCGAATCAGCTCCTAAGTCAAGAAGGGGAGACCTACACCCGGGGCAGTCCCCGCAAACCACGGCTAGACACGCCTCGAATAGGCCCGGGGGCTAGCCTGAGCTCGCCACGTCTCTCTGGTTCACCCAAACCAAAGAGCGAGCGGTGCCGCCATAGTTCGGACAACTGTTAAGCAAGTACAAAAGGAGAAGACAACGAAAAGGAGAAAAGCAACACCCATAACAGACTAATCGGTTCTTGCCTACATCAAAAAGAAAAAGGGGAGGCGGAGCCATAACTATGGAGGGGGCGTCGAAAGGCGCAACAAGACAACCTTGGGCATTTTGCCACGGCCATCGCGAGTCTCCAGTGCCTAAGCCTCCTAGGCCTCAGGGCGTTCGCGCCTCTACAAGAGATCGCTTTGACAGGCCGCCAATTCCTCCTCCTTGGCCTTCACGGCCGTGAGCAGCGTGGTAGCCGACTGATTGGCCTCCAGAGGATCTGCTTGGGTCTTGGCCAACTCGGATCTCGCTAGAAATTCCCGAGCACGAGCCTGGTGCTCACTTCGCTCCAGATGCGCTAGCTGTTGACGCAATTGAGCCTCAGAGGCTCGAGTTGCGCTCAGCTCCGTCGAGAGAGCTTGGAGGCGTGCCTCGGCATGGGCAGCCTGTCCCCGCAGGGCTGCATTCTCAGAACGCAGGGCATTAAAGGTTTCATCACTCGGCGAAAGACAGACACACTGAAGCTGAGCTTCCAGCGCCTCCCGGCGAGACTCCAACTGACGGAGGGATCGGTTCTGGTGGCGAAGGAAACACCCACGTCATACAGGGCCCCAGTCAGCTACAAAAGAAGGCAAGAGTTAATTAGAAAAAATCGAGCAAGCGGATGGCCACCAG